>JAJIBD010021923.1:0-19483 GCA_021461705.1 Cryptotis parvus | reverse complement strand
TGATCAAGTGACAGTGCAGATACTTACTATCAAGGTGCATATCTTCCAACAACAAGGACAAGTCCAGAGATTAAAGAGATTTCCTCCTCCTTATGAAGAAAGTGATTAAATTATGTCAAATATAAGCACTTAGAAAAAATCAATGCTTCCAATTTGATTTTTCCTCATTGTTTTGGGTTGCGACTAAACCTCGTAGTTTCTATACCACAGTTATCTAGTGAATATACAATGCAAATCCACAGAGGTTATTTAAACATTTCTAATATGTACATTAAATATATGAGAATAGTGAAATTAATTTTTAGGTAAAATGTTTAACTCCAATGTGCCAAGTGCCATTTCAACTTGAAATCACTATTACAAGAATGCAGAGTGCAGTAGCCACATGATCAGTAGTTATCATTGGTAGCACAAACTACATTATTTACTGTTTTAAGTAAGCAAAAAGCACTACTTTGAAGCAAGACAAACATCTAGAGACACTAGGTTTCTTTTTAGACGAAGCTATTTTCTTCTTTTGATGTAAAACCCCCTTCTCTTGCTTCTTTACACAGGATATAGATTACTATTTGCCCATGTTTACCTCAAAGTTCAGTCCTATATATTTCTATCAGAATGTTACCCAATTTAGTCTTATTTCTTCTATTAATTCATCTAATTTTAATTTGTCTAGGCTCAGAAGAACCAAAGAGTGGGGGGGATTTTTCCACAATACACTAGAATCAGTTCATCCAACATTATTGTAAAATAGTTAAATTTTCAGTTAAACGACATTTAATCACAAAAAATATTGCTTTAAACCTAATATCTCCTTCAAGTAATTGTCTTAATACCCCCCAACTGGCCTGGAAAAGTAAACAGATTTGATGTTCTTGCAGGCTTAAGTTTAATTTTTAGTGTTCCCATCTATAGCTGTATTGCTAAGCTATAAATCACTGCATCTTGTGCCTACCAGAGATCTTACCTTTAAAATGTATCTTTTATCCACCTCAAATAAACTATGTTTCCTGGTACTGTCTAAAGAACCTCATAACCAATTTGGACTTCCATCTAGGTTCCATCTGAAACAAAGGACTCAGCTATGAAAAAAACCTGTTCATCTAGGGAAGAGAATCATTGGTGCATCAGACCTTAGTGAAATCTATTGCTGTGCTGTAATAGGTTTTCTTACTTTGTTTTTAATACTTTATGCATATAAAAACTTCTTTGAAGATCTGAATTAACAGATTAGAAAACAGCCCACATCACTTTACCAGTTTAAAGAGGTGCTACGTTCATCACCCATGATAAACTGCCAGAAATACTTATGGATGGGAGTAAGTGTGTAAATGTTAATGGAAGGTAGCCATTTACATTTCCAACTATTATTCTAATAAAACAAAAGGAAGTTGTTAAATATTATATTCATTAAGTAGTTTATTCTAGTTAATTTACTTTAATTTATAAAACATACAGGTGTTTTCTTATCATAATAAGTAGAATAGACCGGGATATCAACCTGAGAAAACCAAATACATTTTATTGGAAACATCTGTTGTCACAGAGTTTATTACCATAGATAAAGATTGAGGACTGGATTGGGTGTGGACTGGCATCATATCTCTTGGAGGCTGTAAAGAACAGTTAAAATAAAGCCCGTGCCACATCTGATTAAGTACATCTTTTTCATAAGAGAAATGTGTTTATTTTTTTATTTCTGCTGTTTTGGTTTGAACATAAGAAGATATTACTATAACTTGGAAAATAAAACTTTGTATTTTCTACGTAGGTGGGCACCTAGAACCCACATGGCCGTCCACCTACAAGATGGTCAGACTTCTTTGTCAAGACACTGAATGAGCAGTTTGAGGCTCTTTGTATTCCTGAAGCAACCAGATGCCATTGGGCTACACTGGCACATGATAGGTCAAATGGAAGTGTTATTGCCCACTCGAGCAAATCAATGATTAACGGGATGTCAGTGATCAAGTGATTTCTTTAGGTAATAGTGGGCAGACTTATCTTGTCCCTGATTTTAAGGGTAAGGCTTTTTAATTTTGTACTCTGAAAGCCAGAATGAACCTTACAGCAATATACAAACTAAAATTGGAAAAAGCCTACTTTTTACGCACTGGTTTGAAAGAGATAGAGGAAAAGGAGAAGAAGTTGTTAATCACACTATAAACTAAGAGTAAGTTAACCAAATCTAATTTCATGTTTCCCCCCATATTTATCCGCTAAAGAGGAAAACTATTACAAATGTTTATTTTCTTGAGAACTTGTTTAAAGTTTCTTTTTTTTGAAACTTCCCTCTCTGTTTGGGGAACGCTGTTTACCAGCTTCTGTATGTGCATATGGAGTAGTGAGAGGGAAGTCAGACCAGCCAAATCAATCATCAAATCAGTGGGGTGACAGATGTCGCAGCAGGAAAACCCTCACACATCACTTCTATTGTTTTTCTAATAATAGAAGTAAACCATGATTGTTATGAAGAGATTAGCTGACAAAATGATATGAGAAAAAGGTAAAATACCGACCTCTCAAGAAACATCTAACATTCATTTACAACTGTTGACAGTTTACATTTAATGTAAGTAGTTAAAAAGTGTGCTTATTCATAATAACTAGTGTGCAATTTCTTTACAAATGTCGTTGATTCTACAACAGGGACAATATTCCACTTCTACAGAATATATACATCACAAAGTGATTTATTGTGACTGGTGAAAAGTCAAGGAATTTCCCACCTCTGTGCATTTTCAAATCCCTGTGGTCTTCTAAATCATTATGTTTTTAGGAGCTAATAGAAGACATTCTGGATTGAAGAAGATGAGTTAGACACAGGCTAGACTGAACTGGAGGAAGAGAATCGTTGAGTAGAGATCAGAATTAAAGACAGTCTGGCGATCCAGCCATCTGTCCCTCTATCTGTCCGCCATCTTTTCTTTCCTTTCTTGCTTCTGTTTGTGTTTTTAGGCCACACCCAGTGGTGCTCACAGCTTACTCCAGCCTTTCTTAGGGATCACTCCTGGCAGGCTCAGGGAATCATGTGGTGTGCTAGGAATCAAACCCAGGTTGGCTATGTGCAAGGTAGAAATGAAGAATTTTGAGAGGCCAGAGATAGCACAGCAGGTAGAACATTAGCTTTGATAAATGTGGCCAACATGGGCTCCATTCCTGGCACACCATATTGTCTCCTGAACCCCACCAGGAGCAGCTCCTGAGAACAGCCAGATGTGGCCAAAAAAACAGACTAAAACTATTTTTTGAAGAATAGAAAGGATGCTATCGACCTGTTTCATAATTTGTTTGTGGATACGGGAAGCTAAAGAAGAAGAACACAGATGTCAAAAAGGAAGTCAAGTATACAGTAGGTGAGACTTGAAATCAATGCCATCACTATGGAAAGTGGTATGGAGGTTCATTTCTTAAGGAATGGAATGTCCATATTATACACTACCACTCCTAGACATTTATCGTAAGGGTATGAAAACATGAATTGAATAGCATGTTTTGCACTCCTCTGTTCACAGTAGCATTATTTTTATGGTCAAGGCAGCTCCCCTATGCATGCTACTAAATAGATTTTTCTTTTCCAACCCAGGTAATGATTTTTTAAATTTTGTTAAACTGGAAAGAACTTATGGGGGTGAGGGGTTTGCTCTGTCTCACAGCTCCAATTTAGTTATTTTAGCTTCAAATAACCACCTCAAGCCCCTGCATTTTCAGTACCTCAGTGTCGGGAACCGCCGCCGGGTCCCCGACAGTGTCAGGACAGAGGTTGTCTTCTACCTCTGAGGACGCCGGGAGAAAGATGAAAACTCACAAGTCCGTGCAGTTCCAAAAAATGGCTTTTAATAGTACAAAAAGCTCTTCCACAGCAATCCAATATAATGAACAAATCTCTAGCTCTGGTCCGAACTTAGACCATACAAAAGAGCCTAAGTCTCCCACCAAAGAGAGAGGGATGTCACCCGAGCTGAGTCCTACCCAGAAGGAGCAAAAGGCCAAAGAGCAAAAGGCCAAAGCCAAAAGCCAAAAGCATAGGGAGCCAAAAAGCTGAAGGCTGAGGAACCAAAAGGCAAAGGTGAAGGGGCCTCAAGTCAGCCCCTTATATACACCAAAGTAATCCAATCGGAGGTTGTCATGCCAACAAAGAACCCTAAACAGAGTGTAGTGCCACACCCTATTGCAGGTATAAACAAAGGTTACACCAAGGACTAATCCCGAGATTATCTCTTATGTAAAACACTGGAGAGAGAGGGGCTGATATAAAGTAATACATCTTAACTTCATGAGCTTCATGTAATCTAGATGGTACCCACAAGGTCCTTATTATTATCTGCACCAGTGTGATTCTGAGTATCTTGTTCTCATGTACTGAAAGGGTCATACTCGCCTGCTTAGAGCAAACTAGTATGATCCTTCCTATAGTCTTCCTTTAGTCTCAGCGTAGCCAGGGTGGTAGTCTCCTGGTAAATTCTAACTGTCCCATGTTGGGTGCAGTGGGTATAAAGAGGAGCTGTGCCCAATCTAGAAAACATAGAAGTCTTAGTAGATGTATAAGTCAGAAGTTATTCAATCAAGGTGACTTCTGTAACTGCCACACCCTCTAGAAGTGTTTACATAGAAGAGAGATCTCATTAGAATGAACCTTGGCTTAAATAAGATTAAGCTGGGAGTGAGCAAAACAACAAAACTCCCAGATTAGCTAAACATGTCCTCCAACACACCTCAGCAGTGAGCAACTGTTTGGGGTTGGCCTCTAGTTTGTTCCTAGAGCCTGCAAATTACCTTAGGAATAAAGTGACTTCTAGATATTATAAATAAGCCAATCATTACTTTCTTATATTTGAAATTATAGTCCCTCTAGTACTTATCACCTCATAATTTGATGTCCTATAACATTTAAGATGTACATAGTTTTCTTTATTTTTTTAAAATTTTATTATATAATCGTGAGGATATCCAATTACAAAGCTGTTCATGATTGGGTTTCAGTAATACAGAGCTTCAGCACCCGCCCTCCACCAGTGCACATTTCCCACCACCAATGTCATTCATTTCTTTTCTATGGATTCTGAGAAGCATTTGTGTGCAACTATGCATCCTACCCAGAAGGGGAAGTTCAGTTGTGTGTAATTTTATGATTAATATCTTTGGTATAATGTCTTTAATTCATCTAGGAACTACTCAACATTAATATTATTTTTACTCCAGCAGAGCCTCGCAAGAAGTCAGAAGAACCCCCACACCATGAAGGCTGCCATTTTTCCACATCCGACTCCCCTCTCATCAGAATTCCACTCAGCAGAAGAATTGATCACAGCCCGGCTCGCACGGCTTATGGCCACAGGTTTCATCAATAAATGCTCGTGGTTTTTGAGGTGACTACAAGATTATCCAACCCACCGGCAGAGCCTGGTAAGCTACCTTGTCATATTTGACATTCAAATACCAGTAACAATTATAGACCTCATTCCCATGACTTTATGGAATTGTTTGAGGCTCTTTATGTTCCTGGAATGGGCAGATGCCCTTGGGCTATCTCCGCATGTGCCAGGACATATTGAGATCTTACTGGTGCCTGCTGGAGTAATCGATGATCTACGGAAGTCGGTGATCAAGTGATTTTTTTTCTTCTTTCCTTTTTTTCTTTGGTTTGGTTCTGTTGAATAAGTCCTGGCTGTTTAGCAAATGTCTACATATTAATTTTCTTTGTTTTCAATGATTACCTTTTTATTACAGCTCCCTTTGGCTTCCCTTCCCATTGATAGAATTTTATGACCATACTTCAGTATAACCACAAGAATAACATTAGGGTCTGTTATCCCTTTCTATTATAGCCAGGAAAAAAGTAAGCAAAAAACATATCTATTCAGAATACAAAGTCACCTTTGTTAATGCACTAGAGATGAGTATAAATTACTACTATGAAATTTTTAAAATATCTAGTCTACATCAGGCATTGTTAATTATCAAACACATTTTAGCCATTTTAATTTTTTCATGGTAAAATAATACAAACCAGGTTACTGATCTACAATGGAAATTTTATCTATTTTTCCAAAATAATATAAAACAATTTTGTTTGAAATCTTGTTACAGAATTTTGAAGGATACTGAAAAATACAATTTCTAATAGAATTATTTGCTATTTATATTTTCTAATTTAATTATTGCTATTAAACTCTTCTAATTTCATGTACTTGCTTAGGAAAATAGCATTTTTAAAAAAATGATTTCTTAGAAACAGAGTTCATGTAGCAATGAAGCAGTGCAGTCCCTGAAGTTTAAATTTTAGTAAAGGGTAGATGATTCAACTCTCTGGTTGCGGTGCTCACTTTAGCTGCACATATACTAAAATTGCAACTATCTGTTTAAGTATAATCTACGGATTAGCTACTTTTTGATTGTCAGTGTGTATATTAGAAATAAGGTAAACTGAAGCATAAGTTTTTTTTTTTACAATTTTTTTTACTGACGGTTCCCACGGAAATGTCAGGTTTTTCTTTCAAAGTGTGGATGTAACAGATCATGCCACCCAAAGATATGCCAAAGTAGGATACTGATTACTGTGGAATTAGTCAGTGAATGACTGATACTCTAAACTTTTTCTTTTGAGAGAGAGGAATTTAGACTTTAACCTCATCCTCCTTTCTACATTTCCAGAAAATAAATCTTACTTCTATGTAAAAGTTGTCTTGAAGATGGGAAATGGAAAAAAATCGCTTATCACAGGGAAGAATCAAGAGCTTTTCCTTCCTTAAATATCTGTAAACTTAAAACTTTCTAAAGAATTTTTTGGGATACTATCTCTCCTTCACAAAGGGTTGGTGCATCTTTGTCTAAACTATAACCAAACTGTTTAGATCATTTTCGTGGGAATAAACTTCCTTATACTCCTCCATGAATATGATATTAAATATATTTCTTTTTTTATGTCAGTTACTCTAATCAGTTTATCGAAAAGCAAACGGAGAGAGATCCTTTGAAGGAAGCTTCCCCAAGATCAATTATAAAAATGCATATACATAAGTAAATAGCAACTTAAGGTAAAGATTGTGTTAATATTTTCCATATTGAATTTACTCTATGACTTGGAATACTCAGTAAATAAATAGTAAATAATAATTAATAGCTTCTTCAAAGGCGCTAGCTATCTATTTTGCAAATAATACTGTAAGAATATGTGTTCAAATAGATTTTAATTGTTGGAGTTAAATAATATTTGCCAGATTGCATGTAATAATATTTAAAAATTATTGCTTTATTCACCCACTGCCTATTTCCTAAGTGCATGAAGCTCTGCTATAATGCGAGGAGGCAATACTGTATTAATCAAATTTGTTTAACAACAAGACTTTTATTTTGTGTATTTTTTTAATATTTTATTGTAAGACCATGAGATATAAAATTACAAAGATATTCATAGTGATGAGTTTCGGTCATTAGTGTTCAGCACCCATCCCCCATCAGTGCCCATTTCCACTCCACCAATAACACTCAAATCCTGCCACTCCTGCTTAATGCAGCCTTGCCTCTATGACAGGTTTTTTTTTTTCATTTTTAAGTGTTTATTATACCACAGAGTAAGGATATACAAATAAAAAATATACAATTAAAAAGTTCATGTTTGGGTTTGGTCCTTACAGTGTTCCCTTTGGAAGCCACCACCAGTGCTTATCTCCCACCATAACATCCCGGTTCCCTCCCCTTCCCCAGCCCCCTCCATGGCAGGTTTTCTTTTTATTTCTTTCCCTTTCTCTCTCTTTCTCTTTCTTTCCCTTCGAATGGATTACCAGAACATACATTCAGAGGTTGGTAATGGTAATCCCTTTTGCCTCTATTTAATGCTCAGTTCTAGGTTGGCATTAGTACCTAGGTAATTATTAGCACACTGTTCCATTTTCTGTATGACGGGTTTTTTTTTATCTCTTCTCTCTCTCTCTCTCTCTCTCTCTCTCTCTCTCTCCTCTTACATTTGTACTGCAATATATATCGTTTAGAATTTATCGGTATATCTTTTTGCCTATATTCAATGCTCAGTTCACCAGGCTGGTTTTATCTTTTTTTTTCTTTTTAGGTCACACCAGCAATGTACTCAAGGATTTACTTCACGGCTCTGCACTCAGGAATTACTACTGAAGGTGGTGCTCAGGGGACTATATAGGATGCCAGAGTATTGGTACAGGATTTGGCCGTGCAAGGCAAAAAAAATGCTACCTGCTGTACTATCACTCTAGCTCTGGTTTACCCATCACGTTTTTCGGCACGATTATTACTGTTCCTTCTCTGTGCTTGGCACGGCAGCTCCCACACACTTGTGGTAGATTCCACATAACTGACAAGACCTCCTGATTCATGTTTCGCCTGACCTTGGATAATGGTATAATATATGTATGTATGTATGTATGTATGTATGTATGTATGTATGTATGTATACATATATATATGTTTATGTCATGCAAATGATGCAGAATTCTATATCAGTCTTTTCCTTCCTGGCTAATTTCACTCAACATGAGCCTCTCCATGTCCATCCATTTATAGGCAAATTTCATAACTTCATTTTTTTCTAACAGTACTGCACAATATTCATTATGTAGATGTACCAAAAGTTTCTTCATCCAGTCATCAGTTCTTGGGCACTCTGGTTTGTTTCCAGATTCTGGCTATTGTGAATAGTGCTGCTATGAAGATAAAAAGTGCAGATGGTGTTGTTGCTGTATGTTTTTGGCCTCCCAGGGTATATTCCCAGGAGTGGTATGAGCTGGGATGGAAATGGGAGCTCAATTTCTAGTCTTTGGAGAAATGTCCATATTGTTTTCCAAAAGGCTGTACCAGTAGACATTCCCACCAACAATGGTGAAGTCCCTTTCTCCGCATCCAGCCCCAGCATTTTGTTTTCCTTGCCCTTTTGGATATGTGCCAGCCTCTGTGGTGTGAGATTTACTCTATCTAATTGTGAGTTTTCATTTTGCATCTCTGATGGTCAGATGATGAGCATTTTTCATATGCCTTTTGGCTATTAATTTCTTCCCTTCAAAGTTTCTGTTCATTTCTCCCCATTTTTTGGTGGGGTTGGCTGTATTCTTCTTGTAAAGAGTTCTACCGGTGCCTGATATATCCTGGATATTAACCCTTATCCAGATAGTATTTGGTGAATATTCTTTCCCACTCTGGCGGACTGTGTCTTTGTATCTTGGCCACTGTTTCTTGAAGGTGCAAAAAAGCTTTAACAACAGGACATTTTAACATTGATATAGGTTTTAGGCAAATGATACTCTGACTTTGGATTGAAGATTGAACAAAGAAAGCACCATAACAAAAGTATAATTTATATGAATGCAAATATGGGAGTAGAGCGGAATGAGAAGGAAGGCAAGGGAGTCATTGAAAATCAAATCACCAGAGCATACTTTTGATCAGGTGACTTATTGTGTTTGAAATCCTGCTCCAGGGGTATGCGAAATGTCTAGTTACACCAATGGAGATGAAGTTATTTATCAAGCAGTGATTGTTGAGGACTGATTCTTGAAGATATCAATCTCCCCTTCACAGCTTATGGGCTTCCCTGCATATGTGCTTAGTATCTTCCAAATCAAAAATAACTTCAGGTTAGAGTTGTTGTTCACGAAGAGGCTAAAAGACAGAACTCTCTAGTTTCCTATTTGTCAGGTCAGCGGTGGCATTTATGAGAAGTTGCCTTCCCCATTCTCATTAACCACTATTTTTTTTAAATGTAACTTGATTTTAGGTTTCTCCTAGTTATCTGACTATATTTTGTTGGTTTTTCCTTTGATAGTTATCTTAGAATGTTTCTAATATTGCACTAAGTATGTTGACGGCAGAAACTGTTCTTAAAAATTTATCCTAGTCACTTTCAAGTCAAAAATGCTTTATTTATAATTTTTATCACAAATGATGCTGCATTGTATCAAATGATGCACTTTAGTAGTTCGACTCATTGAGATCCAACCTGCAGCAGTCTTTATTAAATTCGGCCCAGGTAATGCTGATCAAGGAGACTCACAGACATGGGGCAAGAACTTAACTGGCTCTCACTGTGCCCAGACGGCTCACTTAAAGGCACCGGGAGAGGGGATGGCAGGTTGTAGCCCTGGCCTGCCACCCCAGCAGACCCTCACAACAAGCCAGACGACCTTCCACTCCATGAGGACCTCCATTTTCCATATCCGGACTTCCCCTCTTCAGAACTCCACCCAGCAGACCAGCCTATCACAGCCCGGCTCTAGCGGCTGCAAAGGGCTACACGGTTCATCAATAAACCGCTGGGTTTTGAGATGACTACAAGAGTATGCTACCCGCCGGCAGAGCCTGGCAAGCTACCGTGTCTTTTGATATGCCAAATACCAGTAACAATTATAGACCTCATTCCCATGACCTGATGGAATGGTTTGGGAACTCTTTTTATGTTCCTGGAGCAAACAGGTGCCCTTAGGCTCTACTGCATGAGACAGGACATATGGAGATGTTACTGGTACCTTAACATAAGCAAATCCCCCGGTAGGTGAGCGGGGAGAAGACAGTGTGAAGATACACACAGTAAGAAAATAACTATGGATTGGACATGTTTATATCTTTGAGGGTCCATATATTCACTTTGTGCTCCGAGGAGAAACTGCTTTCCACCAGAAACAAGCCCTGCTCCGAGATCCACTTCTGGCAGGCTCACGAGGACCATAGAGGGACCCAGGTTGCGCAGGTCAACTTCAAAAGCAAAGCCTTTTGCCTGCTATACTCATCCTCCTCAGTGCTTTTTCTTTTTTTGCGCTTTCGTGCCTTACAAAGCTTTCGTTTGGTAGAAGAAAGGGACCTTCCTGCAGTTGTGCACAGAACCTGAAAGGCATGCTTGGTGGTGTTTGGCTCAATTGTATATGACCAGACTGAAATATTTTGAATCTACGCAGTTCTGGAGGCCACCAGGAGTTGCCCACAGGTGCTGTTAGTGGTAGCTACAACATCAGAGGTAGAACCCACTACCTTCTAAAACAGGTCCTCTTCCTTTTGAGCTACTTGCATGACCAGTTCTTAGAATTCCTTTATATTTATCTACTTTTTAAATATTAAAAACATTTATTGAATTCAATGTTTTAGAGTCTTCATTTAAGTGACTACTCTTGCAATTTTGTCTCAAGTATATAAATTTTTGATAGTATTAATCCAGAAATGAGAAAAGCTGAACGTTTTAACTTTAGTATCTACTTACAAAATATTATTACTGCTTAGTATTTAGCTTCACACTAGTTGATAGCAGTATAATCTATCATTGTTTTATTTTATAAATTATAATATTCGAGATGCGCAAATTTATTTTAACATTCCTCCTTGTAGTCCAAGGATTTCATTTATTTATATTTTTGTGCATATGTTTTTGGATACATTTGATAATTTCTTTCCTTTTAATAATGGGAATATATTTATATTGCTTTACAGTAGCAGAATAAGAATTTTAGCCTGGAATTTATTTTATGGTTTCTATTTTTAGTCAGTCTGCTACAAAATAAAACATAAATAATTCTTGCGTGGGCAGGTACACTGTTACACAACTTCTATTCAACATCTTTTATTTTTGCTTTTTGGGTCACACCCGGCTTGTACTCAGGGGGGTTCTCCTGGCTCTGCACTCAGGAATTCCTGCCTGGCGGTGCTCGAGGACCATATATGGGATGCTGGGGATTGAACCCGGACGGCACAGGCTGGCGCGTGTGGGCATAAACGCCCTACCCACTGGGCTATCGCTCCAGGCCCTCAACATCTTTCCTGGCTTATTTTCCAAAAGAAAAGATAAAAGATTAAATTACAAAAAGAAAGATTTCTATTTCACTATTTTATGTATGTATATAAAATAAAATATGGATTATGGTAATATCTAAGAAAACATTAATATAATAAGAGGAAATTTGCAATAAACTCTGTGTTTATAAGATTAGTATAAAATATATCTATTTTGTTTTTAAAGGATATTTACAGATCACAGTTTGATCCTGAACAAATCTGATATTGGGTTAACCTAAAACAGAATATTTTTTAGCCAGCAAAATCAGAAGCAAATCCTAGAACACACAAATTCTAGTATTACTTGCTAGAAGACTTAGGGAATGTCACTGAAGTTACAGGTAATTGTCAAAATTTCGAACACAAATTTCCCAACCCCATTAGAAGTAAGATCCCATGTCAAGAGTGAATCTTGTGGGAAACCAAGCGAGATACTGACTGCAATCTGTCTTAGACAGGAAGCCTTAGATATCCCTAGGACATATCTGGCCCAGATTAGATTTCCTAGGGGAAGGAAATAGAGAGTAATAATCAGTCACTTTTTTAATAAATTTTCACATCGGAGTTAGTACATTCTTCCACTTGTTCTTCTAAGAGGCTGTGTCGCATATGGCTACTTGACTTTAGTCTGCAGTGTTTCCCCTTTGATCTATTTATAGGTATGTGCGTGTAGACAAACACATGTGTGGACGTGCACACACCTGCAACTCCCTGACAATGTCTCTAACTGAACTCTTGACCAATCAGCTGCCTCTGGTATTACCGTGATAACAATCAACTCTCTTACCACCACCTGCCTTCTGGCTTCCTACAGGTCAATGAATTTACTATGCACATAATCTCAGTACTTTGTCCCGGCACATGCACCACACATTCTCCCCCACTTCTAACAGCTGTCCTGCATGTGCTCATTTGTGTGATTACAGTAGGCGGCAGCTGATCCCTCAATATTAATTATCATATATTTGTAAAGTTCACATATACCCAGTAGAAATCATTCTACAAACCCCCAAATCACATACCTAGAGTATTTATTCATAGAAGCAGATAAAACAAGAAAACTGGGGGAAAAAGATATTGAATAGAAGTTGTTTAACGAGGTGTCCCTGCCCAATATAAAAGGGGGTGTTTCTATGTTTTATCTTTTTAGCCTTGAATTGACTGTGTTTTGGTTTCTGTGATCTCTATAGTACTCAGTATGAGAGGTTTGCATTTAGTTTATATTGCTTCAATTTTTTTTTTTTTTTATTGCTGGTGCTAATTTAAAATGACCTTCTTTTTCTGTGCTGAAGTCGCTAATCTTCTAAATACAAGAAGACTATGACAATGAGATTGTTATCAGGACAGTAGAAACAAGGACCAGGAGGATTTGTCCATGTTTGAACCTACCCAGCAAGTGCTGGGGAGAGGTGTTAGTTTGATTTAAAAGTGACCTCTATGACAATAACAGTTGGAAATGTTAGCTCAGGATAAAAACTGTGTGGCTAAAAGTAGATAAAAAGGAACAAACAAAAACACTCTCCTTATCGAGAAAACCAGAGTGCCCAGAAGGAAAAGAAAGTGTGTGTGTGAGAGAGAGCATGCAAGAGAGAGACAGGGAGACAGAGACAGAGAGAGAGAGGTGGGGTGGGGTATAGTGTGTGGAAGGAGAGGGGGGACCTGGGTACATTAGAGGTGGTAGATTATGTGCACTGGATGAGTGGGTGTTAAGGAAGACTCTATGATGAAACTTAACCATGAACAGTTTTTGAATTGGTGATACAATTCAAAAATAAAACAGAAGATTGATGACACATGCCCACCACAGAAAATAGGTATATTAAGATTAAATAGGGTCTGAGCTTAATGTATCTGTGTTCTTGGCCAAAATTTCAAAGTTAATGAATTAATATATGTTAAATGATTTGACCTTAGAAAAGTATATATAAAACAAGTTATATGTTGAATTATTGTTAAAAATACTGATACTTGTTAAAATACAGAGACTAGAAGGTTGTAAACAAACCGCTTTTCTTTTTCCTAGTGGCAATTGTTCGAAGTCTTCACTAGCGAAGTTGTGATGATAAGTTTTCAGTTTATAACTACAAAAATATTGTGACCTTAAGTACTTGGAATCTTGCTTCAGAAGTCCCTGGGAAAATGCTTGGCTTTTGCGATCTACTCCCTACTTGCTAAATTAGTAGCAGACAACTATTAGGCGTGCAAAAAAGCCGGATCCCATCTGCAGTGGCAACCCAGAAACTACAATAGTGAACAGGAGTCGGAATGCTCCTATGAGCACTGGGGTCTCAGATTTATCTGATTCACTGCCCTTTAATAAAGGGTTCGACATGGAACTTGTTCTTTAGCACCATATTAGCAAGCAGATATCGAATTGTGATAGTATCATAAACCTTGGTCTTGGAATCAAATTCATTTGAAACAGTGTTTTGATGAAAAAGAAATGAAGTTGAGAGAAAAACCCATGTGGTAAATTTAAAAAGTCTTTCAGGAAGCATTGGTCAATGGAGGCCAACAGTCCTCATGAAGCAGGGAGGAGAGAGAGCAGGCGATGAGATGCTCTAAGACCGGTTTTAGTAATGTGGAGCTGAGTTCTATACCCAGCACCACAGCACTACTTTTGTACTCTGGAGGCTCTTAAGCATCACTGGACTTGAAAGTGTCATAGCTGGGCCCTAGCATTGAACTTTGTCCAGAGTCAGATTAGTCAAATATCACACTACAGACATGAGCTACACCTGGCAATGCTTAAGGGCCATCTAATTACTAACGGTCTAACCAAAATGAGTCATGTGTGAGGCGGCGTGACTTCACCCAGTCTCTGCACTCATTTTTTTAAAAGATTCGGAGTAATTTTAGCTACCTGACTCAGCTGAATGCCCTCTGGTTAATGGCACATAAGCATAAATGTCACAAACAGGCTCTTGAAAGAAAAGCATATGTGAAAGATAAAATTTGTGAAAGGTGTGCAGTGAATACAGCACTATTCATCATGTTATTCTTTGGACTTTTACTATGCCTTAACATTTTGCAATTAATGTACAAAAGCAGCTAATTGTGAGAGTAAAGCCTTCAATTGTGAGAGCTCTATCTGATATGTTTTTCTGATGTTTCTCTACTGTTAGAAGTGTTCATATAACCGTGCTCAGACCACAAGGGCTCTCTCTGGAACTTGGGTTTCTCATCTGAAAAATATGTTGAACTTTCCTTCTACCATTACAATTGCAATTATGTTAAATTTTTAAGCCCTTTGAATTAACTGCTGATACTGATCCATTACATTTACAGGCAGAATTCAGAATATTCATTTGTATATAGTCATGAGTAGAATCCTGTGACCTCTAACAAATTAGTTCAAGAAATATAAATGACACTGTTTTTGAAACAGTGTCTCTCTCAGATCATGAAAATTTTCAAATAACATTGTAAACAGTCTTGACTAGGAAGACTGTATTGTTCTGAAAGTTAAAGATCAGAACAAAGATGGAGAAACAAAAATAACCAGTCATCATCCTACAAAAGAATGAGAACAGTATTTTTTAAGGATTGATGCTTTATGGAACTCTCTGTATATATCTTTTAACAGGTCAAACTTACAATCTAATTTTCTATTCTTCTTTGACGACACAATTGATGGACAACTGTGATCATCTAAATGTTTCACAACCAGGGGGTAAAATTACAGAACTAAATTGGTGTCATTTTCTACCGTAGACACAGGAAAAAGTCTCACTCTTGATAAAAGGATGTATATTAAACCCTAAACATTAAAAAGAATGAATTTCCTATTAGAATCATAAGTTTTGCTTGGCAATCAGAAGTATCATTTTTCTCTCTTTCTAGGTACACAGATTATTTATTCATAACTCAAATGTTTCAAATTACTGGAAGAAAACAGGGAGTTCTTGGGCAATAGAATGCATTGGGTATAAATGTTTGCATATAAATATGAATAACAAATATATATGTTCTTCTCTCAAGTTTTCAGATGTGATATCTTGAGCTCCTAAAATATTTATGCTCCAGATTTCCAAGAAATTCACCTATATTGCCAAGAAAACAAAGATCTTTAAATTTACACAACAATTTCCTGGAGTTAGCCATCACACGAAATATTTGTAAATGGGCTTATACTCAATGAAAAAATATGGCATGATGTAATCATGTATTAAATGTTTTTATGGTTGATAAATGTTTTTAAGTGGTGTCACCCTTAAAACACCATTCCATGTGGATAAGAACACATGTCATTTTGGACACGTTAGCTAAATATCTTGAGAAGCTTGATAAGAGTGGGGAATTTTTGTTTTGTTGTTTGGCTTAAGGGACCACATGTGGCCGGCCTCCTGGTTCTGAACTCAGGTATCACTTGGAGGGGCTCAGGAAGCCATATATAGTGTCAGGAATGAAGCAGAATTCGGCAGTCTACGAAAGCATGCTGCTACCCTCTGTACTATTACTCTCTGGCTCATGATAAAGAGGTTTCTTTCCTTCATTAATTTAAAAGTTTTGGTCCTCCTGCTCCACGAGAAGTTTAATCCATGATTTCCCGAGACTTTACCTGCGGAAGGAAGACCTGTACTGAGAGGCTACCTTGCTGTCTCCTTGATGGCAGTGACAAACTGTTCTGAAACTTACTTAATGACATCTGAAGGTAAAAAGTGGGGAAAGGGACCAGTTAGGCGTGCCAATTTCTTTGGAAACATTCCTGTCCATTTTTTTTTTTCTTTTTTGGGTCACACCAGCACGATGCTTAAGGGGTTACTCTGGCTCTGCACTCAGGAATTAATCCTGGCGGTGCTTTCGGATTTGGGATGCCGGGGATCGAACCGGGCCGACTGGGCCTGCTGCGTGGAAGGCAAATGCCCTACCCGCTGGACTACTGCTCCGGCCCCCTCCTGTCAATATTTTATATATGTTCGTGCTTAGCAGGCTTAGTGGCATTAAAAAAGCATGGCTTCTGTTCTCAGAGACTTGAATCCCAATAATTTAAACTCAATTACTGGCGTTTAATAGAGATAGAATTATATCTTTAAACCTCAGTTTTTCCCCTCTAAAGTCTTCAACTCTGGTCTCATTATACAACTGTTATTTTCAAGTAAGGTTACTTTGTTTATTCTTGGTGCCAGAAATCTAACCTACAGGGGCGGGCAAATGATTGACCTTTGAACCACCTCTAGCCTAAACAAGTGTTTTTTGGATTGTCTTGTGTGAGTATGCTTTAAATATGTTCATATCAATCATATCGGTGCAAATACTCACTATTGTTTCCATTGGTATCCCATATATATACTATTTTCTCTCTTTAGTTTTATCTGTAGCCAGTTCCATACCTTTTTTTTGGAATAAAAATGGTCAAAAGGAACCTTTCCACCCCCTCACTATGTGGAGTAATTTGTACAACTGAATAGAACATGTTAGGAAGACAAAAATACAAGTAGATTCAAGAGTTTTTTCTCTGAAGGGGTCAATATAAGCACCCTGATTCATTTCCAGTGTAAAGATCCCTTGACAAATTCTTTAATATAATTGTCAAACTCCAAACCATTCACTTGGCCTTTTTCCCCATCCCCAAACAGCCGGTACTCCCAGCTTTTATGAGTCTCCACAGCCGCTCAGTGGAACCTGTGGAGCCACAGGGTAGGAATCCAAGCACATGAAGAGGGTCCTTCAGATCTTGCCACTCTCTAGTTCTATGTAAGATATTTAAAGTATACAATTGGCTTTGCTTATTAAGGTTTATTTATTGGTGCAAAAACTATTCATCTTACATGGAGCCAAATCTTTAAAAGCACCCCACTGCCACGCAATTTTGATAGCGTTACCATTTTTACCTTTTTCCTATAGATTGACTGCTTTCAATGCCTGGAACCCAGTTTAGTAATGGTATTGCATCCTGCTCATCCTTTTGTATCAAATTTCACTTACATTTATAAACTTAAAGCATTAGTAAACAATATTCCTTTTCTTACAGATATAGAAGGACATATTCATTTTGTGGGATATAAATATGTACCAGTTTTCTACCTAATTAATTTGGAAACAGTAATGCCAGACTAGAACTGAGCATTTGAATGTAGGCAAGGATTTATATGATGATCCTAAATGTATGTAGGGCAAGCCACAATGTGGCAAAGAAGGGGGAGAGACAGAGAGAGATAGAGAAGACAGGAATAGAGACAGAGACAGAGACAGAGAGAAAGAGAGAGAAAGAGGCAATGTGCCTACTATAGAGGCAGGCTGGGAGAGGGGGAGCACAATTGGTGGGAAATGTGCACTGGTGGAGGATGCGTGCTGGTGGATGACTGAAGCAATCATGAATATCTTCTAATGGTATGACTCAGATGGTATAATAAAATAAAATTTAAAAATTCCTTTTCAATGGAAATAAGAGGTTATTGAGAATTAAAATAAATCAAATAGAAACGTAAAATTTGTGGTGTTGATCACTAGCGAATGATAGTCAACTAAAAAGGAGAATAATTTGGCATTCATCGATATAAAGTATAGCTACACAATTTAGTCTGATATTTGTATAGGATGGAAATAAAGCATGGCACATAATGGAGATTAACCTCAGTGATTCTCCTTTTACTTCAGTCATCCCCCTCCTCATTCTGTTCAGTTCTACAGGAATGCCAGCCTTGCTGGATCTGGTGCCTTGCACAACACTCCGAGCTTGGCAGAGGTTTTGGAAAAAACTGATCTTCTGGCTGCATACCTCAACACGCAGCCTGCACGGCTTACACAGCCACAAAGCTACAGAGGTGATATTATATCATAATACACAAGTTTGTCATAATAGATCCATATTTTTTTCTCCACCAAAAATTTATTTCCTTTTTAAGGAATCTGATTATAGTCAAGATTAAGTTAATGCTTATGAAGACAAAAGGTAAGTTTTTCCTCATGTTGCCACCCACTGTCTCAGCCAGATTTTCAACCTCTGTTGCCTCCCAACACTATGATATTTCGAGAAAGGAAAAGATCAAAAAGCATCCAACAAAGAGATTTATCCTGGAGCTCAGAGAGCAGGTAAAGATTAAGATCCATAAATCCAGGTGTCATCCACAAAAACATGATACCTGAAACTCTGATGGGAGAAAAGCAATCCCTTTCACTCAGCTTCGAGTAAAAGATTAATATCCGCTACTGGAGTTTGCATCACATTTCAGATCTCTAGAAATTCTATTTAAAAAACATATGACTGGTCTTTCCCCTTCAAGCACTTAAGAACTCAACTATATACCTCATAGAATTAAAAGCTAACTCTGAGTAGATGTTTCCCAGGCATCCCAGTGGAGAAAGCTACTTCCACATCTTCTGATTTCTTTTGAATGTTACCTAACACAGAGAAAGTTGCTGTACTTCACACTAATTCTAATATGAATTCACCTCCAGTCATCTGTCTCCAAGAGTAATTTTTAGCCTTACGAGACTTATTCAGTAGGTGGTATGACTCAGTGGATGTGCAAGTTAAGTGAATAATGACTGAGAAGAATTTATGGCAGTTGGACTCTAATGAATTTTTAAATTGTCTTTTTAGGGCAGAAGATAGTATAGGGGTTAAGATGCTTGCCTTGCATGCAGTTGACCCCCTGTTCCAGTCATGGCACGTCCATGGTCCCTGAGTACCATCCAGAGTGTTCCCTGAGCACATATAGAGGAGCAAAACCTAAGCACCACTATTAACGCCAGCCCT
>JAJIBD010021921.1:0-20573 GCA_021461705.1 Cryptotis parvus | reverse complement strand
TTCTATCCCTATCTATAGTTTTTGTCATTTTTATTAAGATGTGTCTTGGAGTATTCTTGTTGGGGTTTCTTTTAGCTGGTATCCTACGGGCCTCTTGGATCTTGAGGCAAGCATTCTTTAGTTCCGGGAACTTTTCAGCAATGATGGCTTTGACAGTTTCTTCTTCATCAGGGTTTTCTTCTTGCCCTTCTGGGACCCCAATGATCTGTATGTTGTTTCTTCTGGCTTCATCCCGATTATCTCTTGTTGTCTGTTCGGTAATTGTGAGCCTTTTTTCTATCTTCTGCTGTTGTGTACAGAATCTTTGGAACTCGCCTCTCGAGATCACTAATTCTTTCTTCAGTAGCTATTATTCTGCTATGATGGCCTTCCACCGTGTTTTTTATTTCATTTACCTCATTTTTAATATCTGTCATTTCCCTTTGCATTTTCCTCACTTCTTCTATCATGTCCTCTTGTATTTTATTGATTGTGCATTCCATTGCTTCTTTGAATTCCTTTTTGAATCCTTAACAGTTCTTTCCGAAATTCTTTTTCAGATAGGTTATGCAACTCATTGGTATTGCTAGACTCATCTGGCCCAGTGACTTCACCTCACAGAGCTTGATGGAATTTTGCGTTGCTTTTACCATTATGACTATTGTAGGTTGTAACTGTGAGTTCTTGGGTGATTAGATAGTGCAGTTAGTAGGTGTCTGGTCTGTTTGCAGAGTTTGGGTGGGTGGCAAGGATGTAGGAACCAAGGTTCACCGGTACCTCATGCAAGGTAGGCAGTGAGAGGTTCGTGCGGACGCTAGTGCGCCCACTCGGTTTGGAGTTTTGGGATGTTCCCAGCAGCTAGGGCTGCAAGGGTTGGTCCGGCTGGAACCAAGGCACTTTGCCTTGATTCCCGTTGATGGAGTTTCCGCTCTTCCCTGGGGCAGCTTGGGGTCTGTGGAGATGCAAGAATCACACACACACCTGTGGGTGGGGTGGAGGCGTTTCCCAGCAGCTCAGGGCGCAAGGGTCGGTCTGGGCTGGAACCAAGTCACTTTGCCTTGGTTCCCGTTGATGGAGTTTCCGCTCTTCCCTGGGGCAGCTTGGGGTCCGCGGAGACGCAAGAATCACACACACACCTGTGGGGGTGGAGGCGTTTCCCCGTAGTCGGTGATTTTAATGCCAAGATAGCACTGAGACGATCGGGCTGAAGAACTACACATTGGAACCCATGGCCTAGAAATGTCTGAACCTGTGATAAGTAAAGCCTTTTAAAACTGCATCAGAAAAAAAAAAAGAAAAATGAACTAGTTCCTGAGGCCCCATTCACTCTCTCAATGGAACAAACATCTCTGAATGCAGCAGTCATGTGTACCTAGGTCAAGAAGTCAATTATCACAAACGTGTAGGTTTCAGAGGCTAGGTAAGACAGAAAATGGAACAGTGTGCTAACAATTGTGAGGATACTAATGCCAACCTAGAACTGAGCATTAAATAGAGGCAAAAGGATACACATGACAACCCCTTTAATGTATGTTCTGTAATCCATAGTCTGGAGAGGAAGGAAAAGAGAAAGATAGAGAAATGGAAAGAAATAAAGAACCTGCCATGGAGGAGGGGGGCTGGGGGAGGGGGAGGGAACCGGGACGTTGGTGGTGGGAGATGGGCACTGGTGGCGGGATGGGTGCTGCTACACTGTATGACCAAAACCCAAATATGAACTTTTTAATTGTATATCTTTGTAATTGTAAAAATAAAAAAAATTAAAAAAAAAAAAGAGGAAAAAAAAAAAAAGAAGTCAACATGATGAATGACCTAAAACCTCTAAAACCTAAGCTGCACAGAAGGAAGAGAGCGGCATGGAATGTCTTCAAAGGCATCGAAGAAATAGCTAAAAGGACAAAGAACCTCTGGCTCCGGGCACATCTCTTCTACTTCACCGTTCTCCCTGCATTAACATACGCTTCAAAAACCTGGGCCCTACAAAAGCAGAGTGAGAATGCTATCCAGGTCTCCCAGAGAGGAATCGAAAGAGCTATGCTTGGAATATCATGCCTTACTCAAGTAGAGAAGGAATCCGAGTTCTGACCTCCTCCCTGATTCCAGAATCAGGGATGCTTTCTTGTTTGCCAAGGCATCGAAAATCAGATGGGCTGGATATGTAATGCGATTTGGAGACAACCGCTGGACTAGAGCCATTACAGACTGGATCCCACGGGATGTCAAAAGATCACGTGGCCGCCCACCTACAAGATGGTCAGACTTCCTTGTCAAGACCCTGAAGGAACGGTTTGAGGCTCTTCATATTCCTGAATCAACCAGATGCCATAGGGCTACATTGGCAGGTGATGGGGTCCAATGGAAATGTTAATGGCGCCTGCTTGAGCAAATCGATGAATAATGGGATTCGAGGATCAAGTGATCAAGTGATCAAGTGACAGTGCAGATACTACTATCAAGGTGCATATCTTTCAACAAGGACAAGTCCAGAGAATATTATTAGGAGTTTCTCCTTATGAAGAAAGTGAGCAAATTATGTCAAACAGCACTTAGAAAAATCAATGCTTCAATTTGATTTTTTCTCATTGTTTTGGGTTGGTGACTAAACCCTAGTTTCTACACTAATGCTATCTAGTGAATATACAATGCAACCACAGAGGTTATTTAAACATTTCTAATATGTACATTAAATATATGAGAATAGTGAAATTAATTTTTAGAGTAAAATGTTTAACTCAATGTGCCAAGTGCCATTTCAACTTGAAATCACTATTACAAGAATGCAGAGTGCAGTAGCCACATATGATCAGTAGTTATCATTGGTAAGCACAAACTTACATTATTTACTGTTTTAAGTAAGCAAGCACTACTTTGAAGCAAGACAAACATCTAGAGACACTAGGTTTCTTTAGACGAAGCTATTTTCTTCTTTTGATGTAAAACCCCCTTCTCTCTGCTTCTTTACACAGGATATAAATTACTATTTGCCCATGTTTACCTTAAAGTTCAGTCCTATATATTTCTATATGAATGTTACCCAATTTGGTCTTATTTCTTCTATTAATTCATCTAATTTTAATTTGTCTAGGCTCAGAAGAACCCAAAGAGTGGGGGGATTTTTCCACAATACCTAGAATCAGTTCATCCAACATTATTGTAAAATAGTTAAATTTTCAGTTAAACGACATTTAATCACAAAAATATTGCTTTTAAACCTAATATCTCCTTCAAGTAATTGTGTAATACCCCCAACTGGCCTGGAAAAGTAAACAGATTTGATGTTCTTGCAGGCTTAAGTTTAATTTTTTAGTGTTCCCATCTATAGCTGTATTGCTAAGCTATAAATCACTGCATCTTGTGCCTACCAGAGATCTTACCTTTAAAAATGTATCTTTTATCCACCTCAAATAAACTATGTTTCCTGGTATGTCCAAAGAACCTCATAACCAATTTGGACTTCCATCTAGGTTCCATCTGAAACAAAGGGACTCAGCTATGAAAAAAACCTGTTCATCTAGGGAATAGAATCATTGGTGGCATCAGACCTTAGTGAAATCTATTGTGTGCTGTAAAGGTTTCTTGCTTTGTTTTTAATACTATATGCATATAAAAACTTCTTTGAAGATCTGAATTAACAGATTAGAAAAACAACCCACATCACTTTACCAGTTAAGAGGTGCTACGTTCATCACCCATGATAAACTGCCAGAAATACTTATGGATGGGGGGTAAGTGTGTAAATGTTAATGGAAGGTAGCCATTTACATTTCCAACTATTACATTCTAATAAAACAAAAGAAAGTTGTTAAATATTATATTCATTAAGTAGTTTATTCTAGTTAATTTACTTTAATTTATAAAACATACAGGTGTTTTCTTATCATAATAAGTAGAATAGACCCGGGATATCAACCTGAGAAAACCAAATACATTTTATTGGAAACATCTGTTGTCACAGAGTTTATTACCATAGATAAAAAGATTGAGAGACTGGATTGGGTGTGGACTGGCATCATATCTCTTGGAGGCTGTAAAGAACAGTTAAAATAAAGCCCCTGCCACATCTGATTAAGTACATCTTTTCATAAGAGAAATGTGTTTATTTTTTATTTCTGCTGTTTTGGTTTGAACATAAGAAGATATTACTATAACTGAAAATAAAACTTTGTATTTTTCTACGTAGGTGGGCACCTAGAACCCACATGGCCGTCCACCTACAAGATGGTCAGACTTCTTTGTCAAGACACTGAATGAGCAGTTTGAGGCTCTTTGTATTCCTGAAGCAACCAGATGCCATTGGGCTACACTGGCACATGATAGGGTCAAATGGAAGTGTTATTGGCGCCCACTCGAGCAAATCAATGATTAACGGGATGTCAGTGATCAAGTGATTTTTCTAGGTAATAGTGGGCAGACTTATCTTGTCCCTGATTTTAAGGGTAAGGCTTTTAATTTTGTACTCTGAAAGCCAGAATGAACCTTACAGCAATATACAAACTAAAATTGGAAAAAGCCTACTTTTACGCACTGGTTTGAAAGAGATAGAGGAAAAGGAGAAGAAGTTGTTAATCACACTATAAACTAAGAGTAAGTTAACCAAATCTAATTTCATGTTTCCCCATATTTATCCGCTAAAGAGGAAAACTATTACAAATGTTTATTTTCTTGAGAACTTGTTTAAAGTTTCTTTTTTTTGGAAACTTCCCTCTCTCTGTTTGGGGGAACGCTGTTTACCAGCTTCTGTATGTGCACATGGAGTAGTGAGAGGGGAAGTCAGACCAGCCAAATCAATCATCAAATCAGTGGGGTGACAGATGTCGCAGCAGGATCACCCTCACACATCACTTCTATTGTTTTTTCTAATAATAGAAGTAAACCATGATTGTTATGAAGAGATTAGCTGACAAAATGATATGAGAAAAGGTAAAATACCGACCTCTCAAGAAACATCTAACATTAATATTTACAACTGTTGACAGTTTACATTTAATGTAAGTAGTTAAAAAAAAGTGTGCTTATTCATAATAACTAGTGTGCAATTTCTTACAAATGTCGTTGATTCTACAACAGGGACAATATTCCACTTCACAGAAAAATATATACATCACAAAGTGATTTATTGTGACTGGTGAAAAGTCAAGGAATTTCCCACCTCTGTGCATTTTCAAATCCCTGTGGTCTTCTAAATCATTATGTTTTTAGGAACTAAATAGAAGACATTCTGAAGTCGAAGAAGATGAGTTAGACACAGGCTAGACTGAACTGGAGGAAGAGAATCGTTGAGTAGAGATCAGAATTAAAGACAGTCTGGCAGTCCAGCCATCTGTCCCTCTATCTGTCCGCCATCTTTTCTTTCCTTTCTTGCTTCTGTTTGTGTTTTTAGGCCACACCCAGTGGTGCTCACAGCTTACTCCAGCCTTTCTTAGGGATCACTCCTGGCAGGCTCAGGGAATCATGTGGTGTGCTAGGAATCAAACCCAGGTTGGCTATGTGCAAGGTAGAAATGAAGAATTTTGAGAGGCCAGAGAGATAGCACAGCAGGTAGAACATTAGCTTTGCATAAATGTGGCTAACATGGGCTCCATTCCTGGCACACCATATTGTCTCCTGAACCCCACCAGGAGCAGCTCCTGAGAACAGCCAGATGTGGCCAAAAAACAGACTAAAACTATTTTTGAAGAATAGAAAGGATGCTATCGACCTGTTTCATAATTTGTTTGTGGATACGGGAAGCTAAAGAAGAAGAACACAGATGTCAAAAAGGAAGTCAAGTATACAGTAGGTGAGACTTGAAATCAATGCCATCACTATGGAAAGTGGTATGGAGGTTCATTTCTTAAGGAATGGAATGTCCATATTATACACTACCACTCCTAGACATTTATCGTAAGGATATGAAAACATGAATTGAATAGCATGTTTGCACTCCTCTGTTCACAGTAGCATTATTTTTATGGTCATGGCAGCTCCCCTATGCATGCTACTAAATAGATTTTTCTTTTTCCAACCCAGGTAATGATTTTTTAAATTTTGTTAAACTGGAAAGAACTTATGGGGTGAGGGGTTTGCTCTGTCTCACAGCTCCAATTTAGTTATTTTAGCTTCAAATAACCACCTCAAGCCCTGCATTTTCAGTACCTCAGTGTCGGGAACGGCCGCGGGGTCCCCGACAGTGTCAGGACAGAGGTTGTCTTCTACCTCTGAGGACGCCGGGAGAAAGATGAAAACTCACAAGTCCGGTGCAGTTCCAAAAATGGCTTTTAATAGTACAAAAGCTCTTCCACAGCAATCCAATATAATGAACAAACTCTATCTCTGGTCCGAACTTAGACCATACAAAAGAGCCTAAGTCTCCCACCAAAGAAAGAGGATGTCACCCGAGCTGAGTCCTACCCAGAAGGAGCAAAAGGCCAAAGAGCAAAAGGCCAAAGCCAAAAGCCAGACGCAGGAGCCAAAAGCTGAAGACTGAGGAACCAAAAGGTAAAGGTGAAGGGGCCTCAAGTCAGCCCCCTTATATACACCAAAGTAATCCAATCGGAGGTTGTCATGCCAACAAAGAACCCTAAACAGAGTGTAGTGCCACACCCCTATTGCAGGTATAAACAAAGGTTACACCAAGGACTAATCCCGAGATTATCTCTTATGTAAAACACTGGAGAGAGAGAGGGCTGATATAAAGTAATACATCTTAACTTCATGAGCTTCATGTAATCTAGATGGTACCCACAGGGTCCTTATTATTATCTGCACCAGTGTGATTCTGAGTATCTTGTTCTCATGTACTGAAAGGCTCATACTCGCCTGCTTAGAGCAAACTAGTATGATCCTTCCTATAGTCTTCCTTTAGTCTCAGCGTAGCCAGGGTGGTAGTCTCCCTGGTAAATTCTAACTGTCCCATGTTGGGTGCAGTGGGTATAAAAGAGGAGCTGTGCCCAATCTAGAAAACATAGAAGTCTTAGTAGATGTATAAGTCAGAAGTTATTCAATCAAGGTGACTTCTGTAACTGCCACACCCTCTAGAAGTGTTTACATAGAAGAGAGATCTCATTAGAATGAACCTTGGCTTAAATAAGATTAAGCTGGGAGTGAGCAAAACAACAAAACTCCCAGATTAGTTAAACATGTCCTCCAACACCTCAGCAGTGAGCAACTGTTTGGGGTTGGCCTCTAGTTTGTTCCTAGAGCCTGCAAATTACCTTAGGAATAAAGTGACTTCTAGATATTATAAATAAGCCAATCATTACTTTCTTATATTTGAAATTATAGTCCCTCTAGTACTTATCACCTCATAATTTGATGTCCTATAACATTTAAGATGTACATAGTTTTTCTTTATTTTTTTAAAAATTTTATTATATAATCGTGAGATATCCAATTACAAAGCTGTTCATGATTGGGTTTCAGTAATACAGAGCTTCAGCACCCGCCTCCACCAGTGCACATTTCCCACCACCAATGTCATTCATTTCTTTTCTATGGATTCTGAGAAGCATTTGTATGCAACTATGCATCCTACCCAGAAGGGGAAGTTCAGTTGTGTGTAATTTTATGATTAATATCTTTGGTATAATGTCTTTAATTCATCTAGGAACTACTCAACATTAATATTATTTTTACTCCAGCAGAGCCTCGCAAGAAGTCAGAAGAACCCCCACACCATGAAGGCTGCCATTTTCCACATCCGACTCCCTCTCATCAGAATTCCACTCAGCAGAAGAATTGATCACAGCCCGGCTCGCACGGCTTATGGCCACAGGTTTCATCAATAAATGCTCGTGGTTTTGAGGTGACTACAAGATTATCCAACCCACACGGCAGAGCCTGGTAAGCTACCTTGTCATATTTGACATATCAAATACCAGTAACAATTATAGACCTCATTCCCATGACTTTATGGAATGGTTTGAGGCTCTTTATGTTCCTGGAATGGGCAGATGCCCTTGGGCTATCTCGCATGTGCCAGGACATATTGAGATGTTACTGGTGCCTGCTGGAGTAATCGATGATCTACGGAAGTCAAGTGATCAAGATTTTTTTTTTCTTCTTTCCTTTTTTTTTTGGTTTGGTTCTGTTGAATAAGTCCTGAGCTGTTTAGCAAATGTCTACATATTAATTTTCTTTGTTTTCAATGATTACCTTTTTATTACAGCTCCCTTTGCTTCCTTCCCATTAATAGAATTTTATGACCATACTTCAGTATAACCACAAGAATAACATTAGGGTCTGTTATCCCTTTCTATTATAGCCAGGAAAAAAGTAAGCAAAAAACATATCTATTCAGAATACAAAGTCACCTTTGTTAATGCACTAGAGATAGTATAAATTACTACTATGAAATTTTAAAATATCTAGTCTACATCAGGCATTGTTAATTATCAAACACATTTTAGCCATTTAATTTTTTCATGGTAAAATAATACAAACCAGGTTACTGATCTACAATGGAAATTTTATCTATTTTTCCAAAATAATATAAAACAATTTTGTTGAAATCTTGTTACAGAATTTGAAGGATACTGAAAAATACAATTTCTAATAGAATTATTTGCTATTTATATTTTCTAATTTAATTATTGCTATTAAACTCTTCTAATTTCATGTACTTGCTTAGGAAAATAGCATTTTTAAAAAATGATTTCTTAGAAACAGAGTTCATGTAGCAATGAAGCAGTGCAGTCCCTGAAGTTTAAATTTTAGTAAAGGGTAGATGATTCAACTCTCTGGTTGCGGTGCTCACTTTAGCAGCACATATACTAAAATTGCAACTATCTGTTTAAGTATCATCTACTAATTAGCTACTTATTGATTGTCAGTGTGTATATTAGAAATAAGGTAAACTGAAGCATAAGTTTTTTTTTAAATTTTATTACTGACAGTTCCTGAAATGTCAGGTTTTCTTTTCAAAGTGTGGATGTAACAGATCATGCCACCCAAAGATATGCCAAAGTAGGATACTGATTACTGTGGAATTAGTCAGTGAATGACTGATACTCTAAACTTTCTTTTAAGAGAGGAATTTGCTTTAACCTCATCCTCCTTTCTACATTTCAGAAAATAAATCTCTATGTAAAAGTTATCTTGAATAGAAATGGAAAAAAATCCTTATCACAGAGAAGAATCAAGAGCTTTTCCTTGCTTAAATATCTGTAAACAAAAACTTTCAAGAATTTTGGGATACTATCTCTCCTTCACAAAGTTATTGCATCTTTGTCTAAACCTACATAACCAAACTGTTTAGATCATTTATCGAATAAACATCATATATCCCTCCCTGAATATGATATTAAATATATTTCTTTTCTCCTGTCAATTACTCTAATCAGTTTATCGAAAAGAAAACAAAGGGAGAGATCCTTTTGAAAGCTTCCCCAAGATCAATTATAAAAATGCATATACATAAGTAAATAGCAACTTAAGGTAAAGATTGTCTTAATCTTTGTGTTAATACTCTATGACTTGGAATACTCAGTAAATAAATGAGTAAATAATTTAATAGCTTCTTCAAAGGCCTTTATCTATTTTGCAAATAATACTGTAAGAATATGTGTTCAAATAGAGTTTAATTGTTGGAGTTAAATAATATTGCCAGATTGCATGTAATAATATTTAAAAAATTATTGCTTTATTCACCCACCCTATTTCCTAAGTGCATGACTCTGCTATAATGCGAAGGCAATACTGTATTAATCAAATTTATTTAACAACAAGACTTTTATTTTTGTATTTTTTTAATATTTTATTGTAAGACCATGAGATATAAAATTACAAAGATATTCATAATTAGGTTTCGGTCATTAGTGTTCCAGCACCCATCCCCCCATCAGTGCCCATTTCCCTCCACCAATAACCTCAAATCCTGCCCCTCCCCTAGCCTGCCTCTATGACAGGTTTTTTTTTTTTTTTAAGTGTTTTATTATACCACCGTGAGATATACAAATAAAAAAATATACAATTAAAAAGTTCATGTTTGGGTTTTGGTCATACAGTGTTCCAGCACCCGTCCCACCACCAGTGCCCATCTCCCACCACCCAACATCCCCGGTTCCCTCCCCCTTCCCCAGCCCCCTCCATGGCAGGTTCTTTATTTCTTTCCCCTTTCTCTCTCTTTCTCTTTTCCTTCCCCTTCCAGACTATGGATTACAGAACATACATTCAGAGGTTGGTATGTGTATCCTTTTGCCTCTATTTAATGCTCAGTTCTAGGTTGGCATTAGTACCCTCGACAATTATTAGCACACTGTTCCATTTTCTGTATGACAGGTTTTTTTTAATCTCTTCTCTCTCTCTCTCTCTCTCTCTCTCTCTCTCTCCTCTTTACACATTGTGCACTGCAATATATACGTTTAGAGGTTATCCGGTATATCTTTTTGCCTATATTCAATGCTCAGTTCTAGGCTGGTTTTATCTTTTTTTTTCTTTTTGGGTCACACCCAGCAATGCTCAGGGTTACTTCTGGCTCTGCACTCAGGAATTACTACTGGTGGTGCTCAGGGACTATATGGGATGCCAAGTATTGAACCTGGGTTGGCCACGTGCAAGGCAAATGCCCTACCTGCTGTACTATCACTCTAGCTCTGGTTTTATCATTTTCGACGATTATTGCACACTGTTCCCTTCTCTGTCTTACCTAACCGCTGACTCCCACACACTTGTGGTAGATTCCACCTTTGACAAGACCTCCTGATTCATGTTTCGCCTGACCTTGGATAATGGTATAATATATATGTATGTATGTATGTATGTATGTATGTATGTATGTATGTATGTATACATATATATGTTTATGTCATGCAAATAAATGCAGGAATTCTATATCTGTCTTTTTCCTTCTGGCTAATTTCACTCAACATGAGCCTCTCCATGTCCATCCATTTATAGGCAAATTTCATAACTTCATTTTTCCTAACAGCTGCACAATATTCCATTATGTAGATGTACCAAAGTTTCTTCATCCAGTCATCAGTTCTTGGGCACTCTGGTTGTTTCCAGATTCTGGCTATTGTGAATAGTGCTGCTATGAAGATAAAAGTGCAGATGGTGTTGTTGCTGTGTGTTTTTGGCCTCCCAGGGTATATTCCCAGGAGTGGTATGGCTGGGTCAAATGGGGAGCTCAATTTCTAGTCTTTGGAGAAATGTCCATATTGTTTTCCAAAAAAGGCTGTACCAGTAGACATTCCCACCAACAATGGATGAGAGTCCCTTTCTCCCCGCATCCATGCCAGCATTTGTTTTCCTTGCCCTTTTGGATATGTGCCAGCCTCTGTGGTGTGAGATTTATATCTAATTGTGGTTTTCATTTGCATCTCTCTGATGATTAGTGATGATGAGCATTTTTTTCATATGCCTTTTGGCTAATTTCCCTTCCTTGTCAAAGTTTCTGTTCATTTCTTCTCCCCATTTTTGATGGGGTTGGCTGTATTCTTCTTGTAAAGTTCTACCAGTGCCTGATATATCCTGGATATTAACCCCTTATCAGATAGTATTTGGTGAATATTCTTTTCCCCACTCTGTGGACTGTCTTTGTATCTTGGCCACTGTTTCTTTTGAGGTGCAGAAGCTTTTAACAACAGGACATTTTAACATTATAGGTTTTAGGCAAATGATACTCTGACTTTGGTTGAATTGAACAAAAAGAAAGCACCATAACAAGTATAATTTATATGAATGCAAATATGGGAGTAGAGCGGAATGAGAAGGAAGGCAAGGGAGTCATTGAAAATCAAATCACCAGGCATACTTTTGATCAGGTGACTTATTGTTTTAACCTGCTCCAAGAAATTGTGCGAAATGTCTAGTTACACCAATGGAGATGAAGTTATTTATCCAGCAGTGATTGTTGAGGACTGATTCTTGAAGATATCAGCTCTCCCCTTCACAGCTTATGGGCTTCCCTGCATATGTGCTTAGTATCTTCCAAAATCAAAAATAACTTCAGGTTAGAGTTGTTCACGAAGAGGCTAAAAGACAGAACTCCTCTGGTTTTCCTATTTGTCAGGTCAGCGGTGGCATTTAACAGTTTGCCTTCCCCATTCTCAGTAACCACTATTTTTTTAAGTAACTTGATTTTAGGTTTCTCCTAGTTATCTGACTATATTTTGTTGGTTTTTCCTTGATAAGTTATCTTAGAATGTTTCTAATATTGCACTAAGTATGTTATTTGACAGAAACTGTTCTTAAAATTTATCTAGTCACTTTCAAGTCAAAAATGCTTTATTTATAATTTTTATCACAAATGATGCTGCATTGTATCAAATGACATTGCACTTTAGTAGTTCGGCTCATTGAGATCCAACCTGCAGCAGTCTTTATTAAATTCGGCCCAGGTATGCTGATCCAGAGACTCACAGACATGGGGCAGAGCTGCACTGGCTCTCCCTGTGCCCAGCCACTCACGAGGCACCCGGGAGGGATGGCAGGTTGTAGCCCTGGCCCGCCACCCCAGCAGAGCTCCTCGCAACAAGCCAGATGACCTTCCACTCCATGAGGGCCTCCATTTTTCACATCCAGACTTCCCTCTCTTCAGAACTTAACCCAGCAGACCAGCCTATCACAGCCCGGCCCCTGCGGCTGCAAATGGCTGCACGGTTCATCAATAAATGCTGGATTTAGAGATGACTACAAGAGTATGCTACCCACATGGCAGAGCCTGGCAAGCTACCCGTGTCATATTTGATATGCCAAATACCAGTAACAATTATAGACCTCATTCCCATGACCTGATGAATGGTTTGAGGCTCTTTATGTTCCTGGAGCAAACAGGTGCTCCTTGGGCTCTACTTGCATGAGACAGGACATATGGAGATGTTACTGGTACCTGCTCAAGCAAATCGGTGATGAACGGAAGACAGTGATACACACAGTGAAAATAACTATGGATTGGACATGTTTTATATCTTTGAGGGTTATATATTCACTGTGCTCAGGGCTTACTCCTGGCTCTTCACCAGAGATCACTTCTGGCAGGCTCTGAGGACCATAGAGGGACCCAGGGATTGTACCCAGGTCAACTTCAAGCAAAGCCTTGCCTGCTATACTATCTCCTCAGTGCTTTTTCTTTACCTTTTCAAACCTTACAAAGCTTTCGCTTGGTGAAAGGGACCTTCTGCAGTTGTGCACAGGAGCCTGAAGGCATGCTTGGTGGTATTTGGCTCAATTGTATATGACCAGACTGAAATATTTGAATCTAACAGTTCTGGAGGCCACCAGAGTTGCCCCACAGGTGCTGTTGAGTGGTATCTACAACATCAGAGGTAGAACCCACTACCTTCTAAAGCAGGTCCTCTTCTCCTTTGAGCTACTTACTTGGTTCCCACAAATTCCTTTATATTTATCTACTTTTTAAATATTAAAAAACATTTATTGGTTAATGTTTTAGAGTCTTCATTTTAAGTGACTACTCTTGCAATTTTTGTCTCAAGTATAAATTTTGTCAGTATTAATCAGAAATGAAAAGCTGAACGTTTTAACTTTAATTATCTACTTTCCCACAATATTATTACTGCTTAGTATTTAGCTTCACACTAGTTGATAGCAGTATAATCATTATCATTGTTTTATTTTATAAATTTTTATAATATTCAGAGATGCACCAAATTTATTTTAACATTCCTCCTTGTAGTCAAGGATTTTCTTTTTTTCCTATTTTTTCCTTAGTACAGGAATACATTTGATAATTTCTTTCCTTTTTATGTGGGAATATATTTATATTGCTTTACAGTATTTAGCAGAATAAGAATTTTAGCCTGGAATTTATTGTATGGTTTCTATTTTTAGTCAGTCTGCTACAAAGATAAAACATAGAAATAATTCTTTTTTATATTGGGCAGGTACACTGTTACACAACTTCTATTCAACATCTTTTTATTTTTGCTTTTGGAGTCACACCCGGCAATGCTCAGGGGTTCTCCTGGCTCTGCACTCAGGAATTCCTCCTGGCGGTGCTCGGGACCATATGGGATGCTGGGGATTGAACCCGGGCCGGCACAGGCTGGCCAGCAAGGCAAACGTCCTACCCACTGGGCTATCGCTCCGGCCCCTCAACATCTTTTTTCCTGGCTTATTTTCCAAAGAAAAAGATAAAAAGATTAAAGAATTACAAAGAAAGATTTCTATTTCACTATTTTATGTATGTATATAAAATAAAATATGGATTATGGTAATATCTAAGAAAACATTAATATAATAAAAATTTTTAATGCAATAAACTCTGTGTTTATAAGATTAGTATAAAATATATGCTATTTTATTTTTTTAAGGATACATTGAATCACAGTTTGGTCCTGAACAAATCTAGTCTAATTAGTTTAGCTAAAACAGAATATTTTGTAGCTGCAAAATCAGAAACAAATCCTAGAACACAAATTCAGTATTACTTTGCTAAGACTTAGGGAAATGTCACTGAAGTTACAGGTAATTGTCAGAATTTCGAACACAAAATTTCCCAACCCCCATTAAGTAAGATCCATGTCAGAGAGTGGATGCTGTGGGAAACCAAAGCGAGATGCACTGACTACCCAATCTCTTAGACAGGAAGCCATAGATATCCCTAGGACATATCCTGGCCAGATTGTTCCTAGGAAGGAAATAAATTGTAATCCAGTCACTTTTTATTAAATTACCACATCAGGTTAGTACATTCTTCCCACTTGTTCTTTCGGCTGTGTCACATATGGCTACTGACTTAGTCTGTTTCCCCTTTGATCTATTTATAGGTATGTGCGTGTAGACAAACACATGTGTGAGCGTGCACACACACACAACTCCTGACAATGTTCTAACTGAACTCTTGACCAATCAGCTGCCTCTGGTATTACCATTGATAACAATCAACTCTCTTACCACCTGCCTTCTGAAAGCTTCCTACAGGTCAATAGTTACTATGCACATAATCTCAGTACTTTTGTCCCATGACATGCACCACATTCTCCCACTTCCTAGCAACTGTCCTGCATCACTCATTTGTGTGATTACAGTAGGTAGCAGCTGATCCTCAATATTAATTATCATATATTTGTAAGTTCACATATACCCAGTAGAAATCATTCCTAAACCCCAAATCATACCTAGAGTATTTATTTATAAGCAGATAAAACAGAAAACTGGGGAAAAGATATTGAATAGAAGTTGTTTAACAGTGTCCCTGCCCAATATAAAAGAATTATTTCTATGTTTTATCTTTGTAGCAGATTGACTAATGTTTTGGTTTCTGTGATCTCTATAGTACTCAGTATGAGAGGTTTTGCATTTTAGTTTATATTGCTAATTTTTATTGCTGAAAGCTAATTTAAAATGACCTTCAAGCACTGTGCTGAAGTCACTAATCTTCCTAAATACAAGAAGACTATGACAATGAGATTAATATCCAAGGACAGTAGAAACAAGGACCAGGAGGATTTGTCCATGTTTTGAACCTACCTTAAGTGCTGGGGGGAGAAGGTAGTTTGATTTAGAGAAGTGACCTCTATGACAATAACAGTTGGAAATGTTCGGCCAGGATAAAACTGTGTGCTAAAAAGTAGATAAAGGAACAAATATAGAACCTCTCAGCCTGTATCGAAAACCAGAGTGCCCAGAAGGAAAAAGAAAGTGTGTGTGAGAGAGAGAGAGAGAGCATGCAAGAGAGAGAGACAGGAGACAGAGAGACAGAGAGAGAATTGGGGTGGGGTATAGTGTGGAAGGAGGAACCTAAGTACATTGGTGGTAGATTATGTTCACTGGATAGATGGGTGTTGGAAGACTCTATGATGAAACCCAACCACGAACAGTTTTGAATTGGTGTTACAATTCAAAATAAAAAAACAGAAGACAGTGACATGCCTTACAGAGGAAATAAAATAGTATTAGATTAAATAGGGTCTGAGCAATGTATCTGTGTTCTTGGCCAAAAATTTCAAAGTAATGAATTAATATATATTAAGTAATTTGACCTTCAGAAAAAAGTATATAAAAACAAAGTTATATGTTGAATTATTGTTAAATACTTTGATACTTGTTAAAAATACTGAGACTAGAAGGTTGTAGTAAACAAACCTTTCTTTCCCTAGTGGCTTAGTGTTCAGGTCTTCACTGACTAGTTATGATGATAAGTTTTTTAGTTGGCAACTACAAAATATTGAGGGTTGACCTTAAAGTAATACTTGGAATCTACTTTAGAAGTTCCTGGGAAAATGGAAGCGGGGCGATCTCTCCCTACTTGCTAAAACTGAATAACTATTAGGCGTAAGCACCGGATCCCATCTACAGTGGCAACAGAAACTACAATAGTGAACAGAGTCCAAGATGCTCCTATGAGCACTGGGGTCTCAGATTTATCTGATTCACTGCCCTTTAATAAGGGTTCGACATAAGAACTTGTTCTTTAGCACCATATTATGGCACAGATATCAGATTGTATAGTATATAAGCCTTGGTCTTGGAATCAAATTCATTTAGAAACAGTGTTTTGATGAAAAAGAAATGAAGTTGAGAAAAACCCATGTGGTAAATTTAAAAAAGTCTTTCAGGCATGGTCAATGGAGGTCAACAGTACTCATGAAGCAGGGGAGAGAGCAGACGATGAGATGCTCTAAGACTGACATGTGTGTGGAGCTGGAGTTCTATGCCCAGCACCACAAAGCACTACTTTTGTACTCCTGGAGGCTCTTAAGCATCACTGGACTTGAGAAAGTATCATAGCTGGGCCCTAGCATTGAACTGTCAGGTCAGATTAGTCAAATATCACTGAACATGAGCCACACCTGGCAAGCTTGAGGCCATCTAGTACTACGGGTCTAACCAAAATGAGTCATGTGTGAGGCGTGACTTCACCCAGTCTCTGCATCTTTTTTTAAAGTTGGGATAATTTTGTGACTACCTGAGGCTCAGCTGAATGCCCTCTGCTTAATGGCATATATTAAATGTGACAAACAGGCTCTTGAAAGAAAAACATATGTGAAAGATAAAATTTGACAAAGGTGTGCATGAATACAGCACTAGTTCATCGCTGTTATTCTTTGGACTTTTTACTATACCTTAACATTTTGCAATTAATGTACAAAGCCTTCAATTGTGAGAATAAAGCCTTCAATTTGAGAGCTCTATCTGATATGTTTTTTCTGATGTTTCCTACTGTTAAGTGTTCATATAACCCGTGCTCAGACCTAAAGGCTCTCTGGAACTCCTATTTCTCATCTGAAAAATATGTTGAACTTTCCCTTCTACCATTACAATTGCAATTATGTTAAATTTTTTAAGCCCGAATTAACTGCTGATACTGATCCATTACATTTACGGCAGAATTCCGAATATTCATTTGTAGGTAGTCATGAGTAGAATCCTGACCTCTAACAATTAGTTCAAGAAATATAAATGACACTGTTTTTGAAACAGTGTCTCTCTCAAGATCGCGAAAATTTTCAAATAACATTGTAAACAGTCTTGACTAGGAAGACTGTATTGTTCTGAAAGTTAAAGATCCAGAACAAAAGATGAAACAAAATACCCAGTCATCATCCTACAAAAAAGAATAGAACAAAGTATTTTTAAGAATGCTTTATGGAACTCTCTGTATATATCTTTAACAGGTCTAAACTTACAATCTAATTTTCTATTCTTCTTTGACACAATTGATGGACAACTGTGATCATCTGAAAATGTTCACAAACAGGGGGTGAAGTATTGGGAACTAAATTGGTGTCATATTTTTTTCTACCTAGACACAGGAAGTGTGTCTCACTCTTGACAAAAGGACGTATATTAAACCTAAACATTAAAAAGAAATGAATTTCCCTATTAGAATCATAAGTTTAGCAGCACTCAAGTATCATTTTCTCTTTCTAGGTACATTATTTGTCCTAACTCAAATGTTTCAAATTACTGGAAGAAACAGAGTTCTTAGCAATAGAATGCTCATTAGACAAAATGTTTGCATATAAATAATATGAATAACAAATATATATATGTTCCTTCTCTCAAGTTTTTTAGATGTGATATATAGAGCTCTAAAATATTTATGCTCCAGATTTCCAAGAAATTCACCTATATTGCTACAAGAAAACAAAGATCTTTAAATTCAAACAATTTCCTGGAGTTATCAATCTGCAAATATTTGCAAATGGGCTTATACTCAATGAAAAAATATAGCATGATGTAATCATGTAATTAAATGTTTTAGGGTTGATAAATGTTTTTAAGTGAGTTGTCACCCTTAAAACACCATTCCATGTGGATAGAACATGTCATTTGGACACGTTAGCTAAATATCTTGAGAAGCTTGATAAGTGGGGAATTTTGTTTGTTTAGCTGGAACCACATGTGGCGTACTCCTTGGTTCTGAACTCCGGTATCACTATTGGAGGGGCTCAGGAAACCATATATAGTGTCAGGGAATCAAACCAGGGTCGGCAGTCTACAAAAAAGCATGCTACCCTCTGTACTATTACTCTGGCTCATGATAAAGGTTCTTTCCTTGTATTAATTTTAAAGTTTTGGTCCCTCCTGCTCTGAGAAGTTTAATCCATGATTTGGGATTGAGACTTTACCTGCTGAGGGGAAGACCTGTACTGAGGCTACTATGCTGTCTCCTTGATGGCAGTGACAAACTATTCTATTCAACACTTAATGACATCTGAAGGTAAAAGTGGGGAAAGGACCAGTTGGCGTGCCTCCAGTTTCTTTTAGCGTAAGATTCCTGACCCATTTTTTTTTTTTTTTTGGGTCACACCTAGCGATGCTTAGGGGTTACTCCCCTGGCTCTGCACTCAGGAATTAATCCTGGCGGTGCCTCGTTTGGGATGCCGGGGATCAACCCCGGGCTGCCTGGGCTGCTGCGTAGCGCAAATGCCCTACCGCTGGACTATTGCTCGGCCCCTCCTGTCCAATATTTATATGTTCATTGTGTAGCAGCTTAGTGGCATTAAAAAAGGCTGGTCTGTTCTCAGAGACTTGAATCCCAATAATTTAAACTCATTACTGACGTTAATTAGATAAATTATATCTTCAAACCCTCAGTTTTTCCTCTAAAATCTTCAACTCTGAGGTCTCATTGTACAACTGTTATTTTCAGTGTTACTTTGTTTGTTCTGGCAGTGCCAGAAATCCCCAACCTACAGGGGCCAGGCAAATGATTGACCTTCGAGACCACACCTCTAGCTAAACAAGTGTTGCTTTATTGTCTACTGTGAGTATGCTTTAAATATGTTCATATCAATCATATCATTTGCAAATACTCACTGTTTCCATTGGTATCCCATATATATGTCTATTTTCTCTCTTTAAGTTTATCTGTAGCCAGTTCATGTACCTTTTTTGGAATAAAAATGGTCAAAGGAACCTTCCAAATTCTCACTATGTGGAGTAATTTGTACTAACTGGATAGAACATGTTAGGAAGACAAAAAGCCTAGGGTAGATTCAAGTTTTTCTCTGAAGGTCAATATAAGCACCCTGATTCATTTCCAGTGGAAAGATCCTTGACAAATTCTTTATCTAAGTTGCAAAGCTCAAACCATTCCATTGGCCTCTTTCCCCCCCATCCCCAAACCCAGCGGTACTCCCAGCATTTAGATCCTCCACATGCTCAGTGTGAACCTGTGGAGCCAAAGGTGGAATCCAGCACATGAAGAGGGTCCTTCAGATGTTTGTACTCTCTAGTTCTATGTAAGATATTTAAAAATATACAATTAAACTGTATTAAGTTTATTTATTGGTGCAAAAAACTAATTCATCCTTGTAGAGCCAAATCCTTTACTTCCCCCTCGCCCTCCAATTTTTGATAAATTACCATTTTTACCCCTTTTTCCTATGGAGATTGAGCTGCTTTTCAAATGCTTCTGGACAGTTTAGTAATGGTATTTGCATCCTTGACTCATCCTCCTTTTGTAAACTCAAATTTCATTTTATAAACTTTTTCCAAAGCCATTAGTAAACAAATATTCCTTTTCTTACAGATATAGAAGGACTGTATCCATTTGTGGGATATAAATATATACCAGTTTTCTACTAATTATTAGAAACAGTATGCCAGACTAGAACTGAGCATTGAATGTAGCAAAGGATTTATATGATCCTTAAATGTATGTAGGCAAGCCACAATGTTAAAGAAGGGAGAGACAGAGAGAGATAGAGAGAGACATAGATGAGACATAGACAGAGAGACAGAGAGAGAGAGAGAGAGAAGAGGCAATGTGCCTACTATAGAGGCAGCCGGGGAGAGGGGCACATTGTGGTGTGGGAAATGTGCTGGTGGAGTGGGGATGCGTGCTGGAACACTGGATGACTGAAACCCAATCATGAATATCTTCTAATGGTATGACTCAGATGGTATAATAAAATAAAATTTAAAAATTCCTTTTTCCAATGGAAATAAGAGTTATTGAGAATTAAAATAAATCAAATAGGAAACATCAAATTTATTATTAATGATCACTAACTGAATGATAGTCAACTAAAGGAATAATTTGGCATTCATGTCGATATAAAAAAGTATAGCTACAAATTTAGTCTGATATTTTTAGGATGGAAATAAAGCACTTACATAATGAATTACCTCCATTGATTCTCCCTTTTACTTTTTCAGTCATCCTCCTCATTCTGTTCCAGTTCTGCAGGGTGCCAGCCTTG
>JAJIBD010021919.1:0-282083 GCA_021461705.1 Cryptotis parvus | reverse complement strand
TAATATGGCTACCCCAGCCTTTTGGATGGGTTGTTTGAGTGAATGATTGTTTTCCAGCCTTTTATTTTGAGCCTGCCTTTGCTCTGATTGTTCAGGTGTGTTTCTTAAAGGCAGCAGAATGTCGATTCAATTTTTTTGATCCATTTCGCCACTCTGTGTCTCTTAACTGGTGCATTTAGACCATTGACATTGAGAGAGATTATTGTCATGGGATTTTGTGCGATCTTTCTGTATAGATTGTTTGTTCTTTTGGGTTATGTCTCGTCTTATAGTAGATTTTTCAGTCCTTCTTTTAAGGTTGGTTTTGATTTTACAAAGTTCCTAAGCAGTTGTTTATCCAAGAAGTTATATATCTGTCCTTCAAATCTGAGTGAGAGTTTAGCCGATAAAGACTTCTTGCTGAGGCATTCATTTCATTAAGTTTTTTTTACCATATCCCACCACTGTCTTCGGGCTTGGAGGTTGTCTTCTGAGAATTCTGCTGAAAGTCGAATGGTTGCTCCTTTGTATACAATTTCCTTCTTTGTTCTTGCTGCCTGAAGAATTATGTCTCTGTTGATGGTATTCATTGCTTTGACTAGGATGTGTCTTGTGGTCTTTCTATTGGGGTCTCTTCTTGCTGGTACATGTCGGGCTTCTTGGATCTGGATGCCTTCGTCCTTTAACTCGGGAACTTTTCAGCCATGATGTTTTTAACTGTTTTAATTTCCTTGGGGTTACTTTCCTGTCCCTTTGGGACTCCGATGATTCTTACGTTGTTCCGCCTGGCTTCATCCCATTGTTCTCTGTTCCGTTGCTGATCCATTTTCTGGTCTTTTCCATCTTATGTAGATCTCTGAGTGCTTTCTGCAGCTCATCTTCAGTCTCACTGATTCTCTCTTCCGCTGCTGTCATCCTACTGTTGAGAGCCCCGATTGTGTTTTTCATTTCGTCTACTGAGTTTTTAAGAGATGATATTTTTATTTGCATGGTTCTCATTTCTGCTCTCATTTCCTCCCGTAGTTTATTGACTGACCTTTTAACTGCTTCGTTTATGTTCTCCTGTATTTTATTGGACATCTGCTCCATGTTTTTTTGTTTGAGCTCCTTAAAGATTGTACCAATTTCTTCTCTAAATACATTGTCAGAGAGATCATGCACATCTGCATTCTTTTTGAGTCTTCAGGGTTGATTCCTTCATCTGTTCTTCTCAAACTGGGGATCTGCGTTGTTTCCCCCTTGGTGTTGTGGTGTTCAGGGATAGGTTCCTCTAGTGTACTGTTTCTTTATTCTTGTAGGTATTGCCTTCCCTTGGTGTTGAATTTCCTAGTTTTTGTAGTAATAAACAGCTGTGTGAGGGGCGCCCACCTGGCCAGCCGCACACCCCAGGGAGAATACCTGAGGCAGAGACAGGACAGTATGAGAGTTCAAAATGTCTGTTTACTTCTGCTTCTGCTCAGACTTCTGGGGGTTGTAGTTCCACCTTCTGCCGAGGCCAGGTGCTCTGCCACAAACTCAAGCGACTGCCTGGCGAGCCACACACCCCAGGGGGAATACCTGAGGCGGAGACAGGCCAGTGTGAGTGTTCAAAATGTCCATTTACTTCCGCTTATGCTCAGATTTCTGGGGGTTGTAGTTCTACCTTCTGCCGAGGCCTGGGGCTCTGCCACGACCCCAGGCAACTGCATGGGCAGCCGCACACCCCAGGGAGAATACCTGAGGCAGAGACAGGCCGGTGTGAGTGTTCAAAATCTCATACTGATTTTTAAAGGGGAGGATTACCTGCAACCACCACAAAGACAAAGGGCAGGGAAGGAGAGCACAGCTTGCCCAAAGAAGTGGCCTAGAGTGTTAGATCATAAGTGTTAAATTCCTTGTCTCATAGAGAAATTCCCATGTCTCTAAGTCATAATCTATTAATTAATGTTAAATATAGCGATCACTCATCCTAGTCATGGTTGTTCTCTTACAGGTGCTGTTCAAGAGATCTCAATAGAAATAATATAGATCTTTTTTTCTTGGAGACCAGTGGAGGGGTCTAGTAATGGATGTGACTCATAACATAGTTGTGTCTGTTGCAAAATCATGTGGCTCCCTGAGTTCATGGAATTTCTTTTATTTTTCTTGCTGTACATGCCTCTGGCCAGTTCTCCTTGAGGCAAGCATGACTTTGACTTGTTATCCTATGATATCACTGTTGAATGAGTGACGAAAAGTCACTCATTCTTCATGTGTTCTAGGAAAGTGCTCTTGGAACTTCTTCAGGTGCTTTGCCTAGCTAGGCCTCTAATGTGACCAGCCAGTAACAAATATAACCTCTTTATTTTCCCAACAAATTTCTGTCTCATCATGCTTGATTAAGAAAAATTTTGGTACAACAACCCAACATATACAAAAAATACGAGTTCTTTGACCATATGATAAATAAACTCTCAATGTTAGATGAGATCGCAAAGAAGCAAAACTATGTTCATGAAAAATGAACTAGTTCCAGAGGCCTCATTCACTCACAACAGAACAAACACCTCTGAATGTAGCAGTTATGTGTACCGAGGTCAAGAACTCAATATGATGAATGGCCTAAAACCTGAGCAATGCAAGAGGAAGAGAGCGGCATGGAATGCCTTCAAGTGCATTGAAGAAATGGCTGAAAGGACAAAGAACCACCAGTTCCCAGCACATCTCTGCAACATCACCATTCTCCCTGTATTTACATATGCCTCAGAGACCGGCCCCTACGAAAGCAGGATGAGAATGCTTCTCAGGTCTCACAAAGAGGAATTGAAAGAGCTATGCTTGGAATATCACTCAAGTGAGAGAGAGAATGCGGATGCCTGACCTTCGTAGATGATCCAGAGTCAGAGACGCTGTCTCGAAAATCAGATGGGCTGGACATGTAATGCGATTTGGAGACAACCGCTGGACTAGAGCCATTACGGACTGGATCCCATGGGATGTCAAAAGATCACGTGACTGCCCACCTACAAGATGGTCAGACTTTTAAGTCAAGACCCTGAATGAACTGAGGCTGTTTGTATTCCTGAAGCAAGCAGATGCCATTGGGCTACATTGGCACATGACAGAGTCAAATAGAGATGTTTCTGATACCCACTCGAGCAAATCAATGAGTAACAGGATGTCAAGTGATTAAGGAAAGCAAAGAAAGTCACTGTCACTGTCACTGTCTTCCCGTTCATCATCGATTTGCTTGAGCGGGCCCCAGTAACATCTCCATATGACCTGTCTCATGCAAGTAGAGTCCAACGGCACCTGCCTGCTCCAGGAACATAAAGAGCCTCAAACCATTCCATCAGGTCACGGGAATGAGGTCTATAATTGTTACTGGTATCTGGCATATCAAATATAACACGGGTAGCTTGCCAGGCTCTGCCGCTGGGTAGCATACTCTTGTAGTCATCTCAAAATATAGCATTTATTGATGAACCGCACGGCCGCTTGTGCCACGTGAGCTGGGCTGTAATAGGCTAGTCTGCTGGGTGGAGTTCTGATGAGGGGGATGTCCAGATGTGGAAAATGGAGGTCCTCTTGGAGTGGGGGGTCGTCTGGCTTGTTGTTAGGCTCTGCTGGGGTGGCGGGCCAGAGCTAGAACCTGCCATCTCTCCCAGGCACATCATGAGCTTGTGGGCACCGTGAGAGCCAGTAACAGCTCTGGCCCATGTCTGTCTTGAGCAATGGGGAAAGCTGGTTTCTGCTCTGCCTGGTGTACCTGTGTCTAAGCAAAGAAAGTACATAATAAAAATGAAAATGCTTATGAGTATTAATTGCTTTAAAGATTATTAGATGACTGAAGAGTATTTTATTTCTCTCCTGCATCGAAGAAATAGTTAAAAGGACAAAGAACCTCCGGCTCCGGGCACATCTCTTTGACTCCACCATTCTCCCTGCATTAACATACGCCTCAGAGACCTGGGGCCTACAAAAGCAGGATGAGAATGCTATTCGGGTCTCCCAGAGAGGAATCAAAAGAGCTATGCTTGGAATATCACGCCTCACTCAAGTGAAAGAAGGAATCCGGAGTTCTGTTCCCCTTCGCTATTCCAGAATCAGGGATGCTGTCTCATTTGCCAAGGCATCGAAAATCATTGGGCTGGATATGTAATGTGATTTAGAGATGACCGCTGGACTAGAGCTGTTACCAACTGGATCCCACGGGATATCAAAAGATCATGTGGCCGCCCACCTACAAGATGGGCAGACTTCCTTGTCAGGACCCTAAAAGAACGGTTTGAGGTTCTTCATATTCCTGAATCAACCAGATGCCATTGGGCTACATTGGCACGTGATAGGGTCCAATGGAAGTGTTACTGGCACCAGCTCGAGCAAATCGATGAATAACGGGATTCAAGTGATCAAGTGATTTAAACACTGTGGTTTACAAAGCCATTCATAGCACAGTTGTTACAGACATTGAATGGTCTAACTCAATACCAACATCAGTGTAACCATTAACCAACCAGCACCCCCAGCCGGCCTCTTTTGCAGGCACAATAATTTATTTTATATTGCTTGATACAGCTAAACGACTAATGCTGCATAGAAAAATACTGTCGTAAAAAGAACTTTCATTTTTATATTCTGTTATCTGTTCATGTTAATGAAGTAGGAATTTTTATTTAAGAAATATGTGAGATGAATGAGAGAAAAGACAGCCCTCCATAATATAAATAATGAGGTTCCATCCCAAGCTGGCATGTCAGCTACCCATAATTTAGAGTCCCATAGAGTAAAGGGGGATGGTTTTGCATCCAGGATAAGAGATGTGGACAACTTCCAGGATATATTTTTTGGGAATAAATTTTTTAAGGAAGAATGCCAAAGAACTAAAACAAAAGTTTAGTTTCCATTCTGTACTCTCCACCTGACTGACCCAAAATATATCACGTTTAGCCTGTGACTCCTCTGGTCAAATGTCAAAAATCATACTACAACCTAATTTCATGAATTTTGGGACTGAAGACCCTTTGCCATCTGATGGCGTCAAGTTTTTAAATTTTAATTATTATTGGTTCTTGACTATTTTGATTTACCTCTGACTGATGAACTAAGTGTTCCTTCTTTTGCATCATACATATTTTGAGTTGTCTTTTTGAAACTAAAGTATGTTATTTCCAACTCCACGTTTCCAAATATTGCTTTTATGTACTTGCTCAACTCCCAGTTCTTTCATAAAGCCCTTTTCAGCAGTCTAACCCAGATTTCTCGCTTCTCTTATGGCCCATAACACTGAAGTGTTTTCACTGGTCTCAAGAGTTAATGATATGTGCATTTCTTATAGATTTATGAATGCTCATTGGGCCTCCCAAGAAGACTTTTAAGTCTCTGTAATAATCCTTTTTTTGGCACTACTGAGAATATTTGGTCAAATTTTACCTAAGGGACACTTGCTCTGCTAAGTTTGAAAAATGTTGATTTAAAAACTATTCTGTACTCAAATACATGGGATTTTGTCCTCTATGCTACTCTTCTTAGTTTGTCTTCCTTGTGTTTTTAATGTTAGATGAATTACTAAGAATACAATGTCTTAGGGACTGACTAGTCTGGCTCATAAAAATATAAGTGAGATTTGACACCCAACCACTGTGTAGGGCATGAATGAAATGAAGTGTTTCTACTGAAAATGAAAAATTAGGCTCTTGTCAGTTCACCTGGGACTAGGCAGGTTCTGAAGTTTTGGGGATGCCATATTCAGCTGAGGCCCTCGGAACCAAGAGCCCAGAAGCATTGAGGTATTCAGGTACTTCATCACCCATGTGATGTATCTGCATTTTGCAGGGGGCATAATAGGTGATTGAATGGTCACCTTGGGGCATCAAGTCGTTGATGTCATGGAGGCCCTCATGGAGTGGGGGTCATCTGGCTTGTTGCAAGCCTCTGCTGTGGTGGTGGGCCAGGGCTAGAACCCACCATCCCTCCTGGGCGCCTCGTGAGCGGCTGGGCTCAGGGAGAACCAGTAGCAGCTCTGCCCCATGTCTGTGAGTCTCCCTTTAGGGCCTCCATTTTCCACATCCGACTTCCCTCTCATCAGAACTCCACCCAGCAGACCAGCCTATCACAGCCCGGCTCATCGAGATCCACCCTGCAGTAGTCTTTTTATTCTGGCCCAGGTATGCTGATCCAGAGACTCACAGACATAGCGCAGAGCTGCTACTGGCTCTCCCTGTGCCTAGCCGCTCATGAGGCACCCAGGAGGGATGGAGGGTTCTACCCTGGCCCACCACCCCAGCAGAGCCTTGCAACAAGCCAGTCGACCCCCTGACTCCTTGAGGGCCTCCATTTTCCACATCTGAACTTCCCTCTCATCAGAACTCCACCAAGCAGACCAGCCTATCACAGCCCAGCTCTCACATCTGCTTGTGGCTGCATGGTTCATCACTAAACGCTGGATTTAGAGATGACTACAAGAGTATGCTACCTGCACAGCAGAGCCTGGCAAACTACCCAGTATCGTATTTGGTATTTGATATGCCAAATACCAGTAACAATTTTAGACCTCATTCCCATGACCTGATGGAATGGTTAGAGTCTCTTTATGTTCTCAGAGCAAGCAGGTGCCTTTGGGCTCTACTACCATGATATATAGAGATGTTATTGGTGCCCGCCGAGCAACCAATGATGAACGGAAAACAGTGACAGTGAAATTGTATTATATCATAGTGAGATATACAATCACAAAGTTCTTCATGATTGGGTTTCAGTTATACAGTGTTCCAACTCCCATCCCTCCACCAGTGCAAACTTCCTAACCCCAATGTCCCCACATTCCCTCTATGCCCCCAACCTATCTCTAAGACAGGCACTATCCTTCTTTCCTCTCTTTCTCCCTTTCTCTCTCTCTCTCTTCTTTTGCATGATTTCTGAGCACCATCAGGAGAGTTGTACCCGACTAAATCAGAATAGAATACAAGGTAACATTCAGGAGTACAGAAACTGTTACTGGGTGGGGTGTATGGTTTCAGTGGACTTATTTTAGCACAGTGTTGCCTGGTACTTAGTGAAGTGACTGGTATCCTCACCAGCGGGCCTGAGATCTGTCCTCTCAGAGTAAAATGAGTGACCAACTCTTCCCTCAGGAATCCTAATCAGCTGATGGTTCTCTGATGTCAGGTAACAGGTCAAAATTAATTCTGCCCAATTACTCCCCATCTTTTTCTCAATTTTATGCCTACATATATCCAACATCCCTCACTCATTTTCACATGTCTCAGCAATGCACAGCTCTAAGAAATTCTCCCTTTTTTTTCCTATCCTCAATGGGTTTAAGATCTGAAAAGCTGAGAGCTACTCTCAAATGTGCTCCTTTCTATCAGTCATACTGACTTTAGCAAGCATGGCAGGAACACTTCTGCTTCCCAGAACCTGTCCTGTCCTGTCCTGCACTGACTAAAATCAATCTTCTCTCTTTAGAGCAGAAATTCATCTATCACTCAGGCCTGGGGACTTCTTAGGAATGCAAATTGTCACAACATGCAAGACTTGTGGAGTCTGAAATTCAGGTTGAGACCCAGACATGATCTTCTCAAGTCTTCTAGTGATTCTAAGGAACTTTCAAGTTTGAGAACTAATAAAAGAAAGGACAAACAGATCCTCAAGGCAGTGCTACGTGTTAAGCCTCCATAGCAGTAAAGCCAGAAATAAGATCTAACCTAATTGAAGTTTCAATGTCTTCCAGAAACAGTTAAGTGTTTCTAGACTTTCATGTTGGCATCATGGTGCTCTGGAGGCACTCAGCCTGCCTGCCCTTTCTGCGCTGATGGAACCATAACCCAGCCTGAAGCCACGTTCTCTTCCCTGTCTCCTCCTCATCTCTCATAAGAACATTGCCTTCAAGCTCCTTCTACTTTCAGAACAGGACACTGTCCAGTACATGTGTCTTTCTATAAAGCTAAATAAATATTTACTTTGCTTGGTGGAATTTTGCTTTAATTGCTCATTTATTTGCTCTGTGTTTTATTTTGTGGTTCTACCTGACTGTGCTCAGGGTCTAGTCTTGTTTTGCTGCTCAGAGATCACTCTCAGGCTGTGATCGTGGCATCAGATGCTGCAGCAGAGTTTAAGCCTGGGTCAGAGCATGCAAGGCAAGCTCTTACTTACTGTATTATCTCAACAGACTCTGTTGTTTTTTTTTTTTAAGGTTAAGATCAGAAGTCAGCTTTTTCTGACTTAGGAATCAAATCCTCCCTACAGTATGTTTTAATTTGGCCTGTGGCCTAAAAAAATGAATTTAACGCTATTAAATATATACTCAAATATCCATTTGATGATCTTTTCCTCCTTGTGTCAAGGCAACCACTGTTATAATTTTGTCGTGACAGAAAGTTTTGTAAATTCTTGATCTGAAGGAGGTGAAGAACAACATTGAAAAGAAACAATGATTTTGTGAAACAGCTGTCTGGGAAAAGTCTCATGGAACAGATTCCTGAGGGCAGGCGGTGTTCTTTTTATAATCAGAAAGAAAATTGTATTTTCTGCCAGCAGGGTCAAGGTGAGCAAAGTTGCATATTTCAGTTTCTGGTTTTGTTTTGTTTTTGGGACACACACACACACACACACACTGCAAGATATATTGCATACTGCCGTTTCTGTTTGTTTTGGGTTTTGGTATCAGGACTATGCCTTTTTCTGTGTTCCCAGAATAATGTCTGGCAAGGTTTTGGGGCATTATAGGGTGCCTGGGATTGAACCAGCATAGGATGTATGCAACATAAACATTCTAAGGGCTATAATATGGCTTAAGCTTGATATTGCACTTCTAATGATTCCAGTGTTATTGTCTCTAGATGGTGTTTCTCAATCTTTTTCAACCCCTGAAGACCTTGTTTAATTTCTGGGACACCCTTTCCTGCCCTTTGGCACATGACTCTCACAATAGACACAAGTTTATGTGATTTTTATCAATGGTCTGCTTGGAATACATGGAAAATGCACCAGTGGGTGGAGGGTCATTTGGCCCCACGTTGAGAAACATTCCTCTAGACTTTCATTTAGTTAAGGAAAGTCAATAGAGCCTTCATTTATTCTACGTCAGTGCTGAAATCTTACAATAACATGTGAGACCTGATTTTCAACACCATCTAACATGTGGTTGCCAGAGATAATGGCACTTCTGAGTAAAGACCCATAGGCCTTCTGATTTTCAAGATACACTCTGAAATGACAGCTCGATTGAGCAGATACTTTCTACTCTCCATATTCTAAAGCCATTGGTGGGAAGTCAGATCACTCTGTTTCCATTTCTCACATTCAGCCTGTGCTGCCTCTGCCTCGCCTTACCTTCTTTTAAGCATCATTAGCACAAATTCTGAAACTGACTGTTGCCATTAGCCAGGAGGGGTCTTCGCTTCCATTAGCAGTCGGTCCATATGGCTGCCAGATCCCTGAGTGAACCGATTCCAGAAACACTTCTCCACAGCTTCTTCTAGGGCCACTTAATGGTCCAGATGTCGAAGGTTTAGTTCCATCCAGTTACAGAATTCAAGAGATGACATTTGTAGATTTTCTGCATCTTAAAGACAATCTTGAATCATTGGTGGAAAGACATTGACAATGGTAGTAGGCATGGAATTGGAACATTTTATATATATATATATATATATATATATATGTCTGTGTATGTATATGTATTACACCACACACACATATATATATGTATGTATATATATATGTATTATTGTCTGCTCAAGCAAATCGATGAACCACAGGAAGACTAGCGATGTATATGATGCTTTAATAAATACTACTGAGAACTGTGAATTCTACATAAAATTGAGGGGTTGGGTGGGGAATCTCAAGGCCCTAGATGCTCACTTATGTGTTCTCATGTGCGCTCTGCTCCCCCAAAGTACAGGAACAATGGAAAGACAAAGGAGGTTTTCTTGAGCTGAAGAAAAACAGCATAGAATGAGAAATGAGTTTGGCCAACAAAGGATGTAAGGGATATTTTTCAACCATTTTTACCTGTGGATGAGTAAAAAAAAATGTACTAAAATTATATATATATATGTAATATGCATATTATATATTATATACATCCCAATATATATCAAGTCTAGACCTGATATTGAAGGTCACTTTTTACAGGAATATTTCTAAATATTTATAATAATGATTCTATAATATTATCCAGGAGTGTCATGTTTTAAGTGTCAATAACTTTTCCAAAGACATGCAGAAGAATCATGCAGAAGTTACTCTTCCACAGATGGAAAGTTAAAAACCACTGCAGTAGAATCAGTTTCAGAGGCGAAGGGGGTGGCCGGGTGTTAGGCTTAGAGATATCTGTACTGGAGGGGGTGGTGCCTCCCCATACAGGGAGGTCCCAAGGCCCCAGGCTCAAGGGACCTCATGTGATTCCATAGCCTTAACATAGCTTGGGGGTCAGAGGGTAACCATGGCAGCAGATGCCAGGGCCTAGCTGGGTCCCCAGTTGGACTCACTGTCCATATGGGCCTGGGGCCTGTGTCCCGGACCTATACCATTCCCCTAACCTATCCATGGAATAAGAGCAAGGCCAGAGGTTCCTGAAGGTCATTCTGTAATGCTGCTTTGTTTCATCTTGTGGCTCTCTGCTGGACTGTCTGCTGCCCCTCTGTCTGTCTCTTGGTGGTTTCTGCTGCAGGCTGCTCTCTCTTTCTGGAGAATTTCTGTGTAGGATACACTCAGAGAACTGGGGTAGAGCTGCTACCAGCTCTCCCTGTGCCCAGCTGATCATGAGGTGCCCAGGAGGGAAGGCGGGTTCTAGCCTTGGCTCACCATCCCGGCAGAGCCTTGCAAGAAACCAGAGGAACCCCCACACCATGAGGGCAGCCATTTTCAACATCCGGACTCCACAGCTCGTCAGAGCTCCACCCAGCAGAAGAGCTGAAAGCAGCCAAGCAGTTCATCAATAAATGCACAAGATGAGAGGCTACTACAAGAGTATCCTACCTACATGGCAGAGCCTGGCAAGCTACCCGTGTCGTATTTGATATGCCAAGAACCAGTAACAATTATAGACCTCATTCCCATGACCAGAAAGAATGAATTGAGGCTCTTCATGTTCCTGGAGCGAGCAGTTGTCCTTGGGATACACTAGCATGTGACAGGACATATGGAGATGTTACTGGTGCCTGCTCGAGCAAATCGATGAACAACGGGAAGACAAGTGATATAAGTGAAGTGATACGCTCATCAAGGCCTCTCTCTCACTCCTGGCGTCTCCGTGTAGGGTTTCATGATTCTGGTCCGCTCCCAGGACCTCTCCTGTCAGGACCTTTTCCTTAAGGTCTTCCAGCTCAGGGATTTTCTCTTCAGGGCTTCTTGTTCTGGACTCCTCGGCTCTGTCCCTATCTATTTTCCTAGTCACCTTGTTTCATCTTTTGCAACAATTTCCTGTGTCTCTGAATCCCTACCTAAGTCTTTGAGTTCCTCTGTGATGCCCTGCTGCTGGTGGTCCTAATCCTCAGTAGCCCTCAAGCTCTGTAGCCCTGTAGCCTTGGTGCCAGACCTCAGGCTTAGGCACAGGCCCTGTGGCTCTAGTGCTGGCCCTCGGGCCTAGACATCAAGGGCAGCTTCTCCTCCCTGGTGCTGGCATCCGGCAACACCAGGGCCCCCATGGCCTAGGTGCTGGCCAGGCACCAGAGTCTGCCGCTCTCTTGTTCTGGATGCCCCTCAGGATGCTCCCCTGGGGCCCCTATTTATAGTCTCCATCAGGTTTAGAACTCTGAATTGAACCATCTTAGCAGACCTTGAAAGGCTAGTAGTGCGCCTTTAAAATCTCATATCCAACAGTGAGGTGCCTTGCTTGAAGCTTAATACAATCAGAATAAGGTGACAATTTATTTTGGTGGGCTCTGAAGAAAGTCAAAAAGGATCATTGGGCATGTGCATCTGTAGAACATACAATGAACGTACAAGACCATACATGACAGAGTAGTTGAAGTGAGCTTTCATCAGAGCACTGTTTTGTTTGTTTAGTATAGAAAGTGGACTTAGTTTCAGAGGGACACTGGTGAAGTTTCCGATCATGGGTGCTGACCATCTAGAGCATGGGATACTTACAAAGATAGAGATATTGGTGTTGCTCTGACTTGCTCCTGATTCTATATGAGCCACACTGTAATGTAGCCTCTCCCAGGAAGTTTTCCCGTCATCCAAACCCAAGCTCCAGACTAGTTTTATTTTGCTTTCTTAACCCAAATGAATTGGGTTTAGTTTGAGAAGAAAATAGATAATGAAGTTTTATGATGTTTTGATTATTTAATTATGCCAAACAACTTTTATGTTGCTCTTATCAAGGCACATGCATCTAAATTTTGGGTTTCCCTAGATAATCCAGGATAATCACCCAGCATCAAGGCTCACAATTTAGTTGATTTACAAACACACTTTACTCCATGTAAGGTCCCTTTTACTACACACATATCCTTGGAGATTTTGTTCAGTAGCCAACATTGTTTATCCGGGAACAGTTGAGTGATGGATTTGAAATACGAGCAAAATATAGCCATACTCTACAGTAAAATTTCACTTCATTTGTGACAATTTAATTTACATTTTCATCATATTCATTTATATTTTAAATGACTTAAAAGTCAATATAGTGCAGAGTTGTGTAATATCCTGCAGTCCCATGATTCTGTGTTGTAAGGATACATCCCAAGAGGCGATAGTGTGGAGTAACAAGGCATTTCTATGCCAACAATTCAGAACATATTGTGTAAATAAGGGTTGAACCATGGCATTCCCAATGACACAGATGACGTTTTTCTTGCCACATCCTAACCAATACTGGCTACTTCCACTTTTTGATAAATACTATTCTTACTGGTTTGTGAGATGATACATACACTATTTTGATTATATCTGAAATGGTTTTTAGGAGCACTTTTGTGTAAATAAGTCATTTGTGTCAGATGATATCTTGCTGCTATTTTATTTTGCATCTGAAATGAGTTTTAAGGAGCATTTATGTGTAAGTCATTTTAATATCTAAAATTTTTATCTGCAAATGTTCCTTTTGTGTACTTGAGAGTAAGCATATGAGATTTATATTTGTAATATTTTCTCTCAATATGGTGACCTTTCTATATGAATTTGTGATATTTTGCATCATAGATATTACAATGTGATAAATAAATTTATTATTTAATCTTTATATTCATGTACAAAATGCCACAGAATTGTCACCACATACATTTGTTCTCCTATGAGATGGCTAAGCAAAGGGTCTAGCAGGTTCCTACACTTTCTCTTACCATATCTACTCATGAATTCTATTATGTTAGAGATGACAAAATGAGGTATCATATGGTTTAAAGCTAATTATAGAATGGCATGTGAGTTATGAATTAATAGTCATAGTTGCCAAGTTAAATATGACAAATATTAAGAAAAAAATCTTTCAGTTATTTAAATGGCAATCTGAGATCCAGAAGAAAATAATAAATGATGCAAGTTTATACTATATTTAGTCTAGTTTTAACCATAACCACCAAGTATGATTTTGTGTTTATTGGGTTAAAAGGTGGTGTATAGAGATAATTAAAGAGCACTTATGAATGCTGAATAATTGAGCACCCAGCTGTTACATTTGTCCTGTGATGTAGGTACCAAGAAAGGAGACACGGCATTCCTGCAAATTACAAAAGACCTTTTCCAGATGGTGGGGACCCGATTTCAGCCCTTTGGGCATTTCCAGGGACATCTGGTAAGACATTGAATCCGGGAAGATTAAGTGGAAGATGTGAGATGTCTGAGTCCTGAGGGTCACTGGTAGAGCCAGGTCTCTCTTATTAACCTCAAATGCCACCTAGAATTAGACGAGGTTGCCTCTTCTGTGTAGCAGGTAAATGTTACCTATTGCAGACAGGGTGTTTGTGCGGGCAAAGGTCATGAGCATCAAGATCAACAAACAACAGGGTTTCGGATTCACTTATCCTCCTTGTCTGAATACATTTCCTTAGCGAGAACAAAATAATGGTGCCTGGAACATACAGTACATAACAGTTTGATTAGAAGATTAAAAAAAGGAATATTATTAGCTATAGGTAATATAATTTTGATTCTAATATAACTGATCTACAGTATCAGGTGGAGTTAGACACTATAAACTCCCTTGTAGGTATCTGTGTGTTTCCGCAGAGGTCACATAGCAAGAAATCTTACCTGAGTCCTGGAAAGGAAAAAGTCTTCACTTAACTCAGAAAGGAAGGTTCCCAGTGAAAACAAAAATTCTAGAAACAGTATAGTGACACTTCGTGTCTTCCTTTGCATTTGTGGTGATTATGAAGCAACCAAATCCCAAAGTGTCTGCCAGGCTCGGGAAGCCAACCTGGGACCCTTTCGAGTGTTGGAATTATGCCACTCATGGAAATGTGAGCGCTGAGTGGATAGAAAACATTCCTCATCAGGTGTCAGCAGACTGAAATCAGCAATCCTAAGTATTGGCTAGAAGGTGTAAGATTTGTCTTTCAGAAAACTATCACCCTGTGAGTATTTCAGCTTTTTGTTCTCATTTGTATGTTTGTGTTTGGTTTGTGTTTGCAATTTTAATTGCCATTAAGATTGAATGCTTGTCATTGCAATACATTGAGAAGGACAGTTTTTAAGCAACTTCAAACTGTACAGATTATTAGTAATAAATAAAAGCCAGTCTATACTGGAAATAGAAGATGGTATTTTTCTTGCTGCTTTGACACAAATGTTGTGCCAGAGAAATACAATTGTCAGGGAGCCACTGGGGCCCCCAACAGGATTATCAGGAAGCAAGTTACCTTCTATCTCTGAAGCAGGTGGGAAATGGATGAAAACTCAAGAATCCAATGTAGTTCTCACAGGATTTCACTAAAACAAGCTCCACAGTTACAATCCAAAATTACTGAATTCTCCAAACCTCTAGCTCTTGATCAGAACTTAGACCATGCACGAGGGTTCATGCCTCCCACCAAAGTGGATCCTCCTACCTCAAGTCAGTCCCCTTATATACTCAAAAGCAATCCTAAACTTCAGGGAGGGTCATGCCAACAAAGATCAACAAATCAGCTTCTAGAAGTAGAAGTACCTACACTTGTTTCAGTTCTAAACAAGTAATGGTGCCAGTGACAAATCCCTTTCTCTGAGATGATCTCTTATGTCAAAACACTGGAGAGAGTGAGAGAGCTGTTATAAAGAAATATGTCTCAAAGGATGTATATTCATGGGGGAGAAATACACCATAATTTATGGGTTTCATGTAATCTAGTGGGACCTACAAGGTCCGTCTATTTTCTGTTCTACACGAAGGTGATTCTGAATGTCTTGTCCTCTGTTTATTGAAAGGGTCATGCTTGCCCACTTGAGGGCAAACTAGCATGGACCTTCCTTAATCTTAAAGGATAGTCTCACTGAATCCAGGCTGGTGGTCTCCTGGTAAATTCTAACTCTCCCATGCTGGTGCTGATGGGTATAAAGAGGAACTGCGCCCAATCTAGATAACATTGAAACCTTAGTCGAGATTATAGTAATGTTTAATTTTGACTGATTCAGAGTCAGAATGACCCTTGTAACTGCAACACCCTCCATCAGTGTTTAAACAGAAGAGAGATCTTATTAGCATGACCCTGGCTTAAGAACATGTAAATAGATTAAACTGTGAGTGGATTAAACAGCAAAGCTCCTAAGCTAGCTAGGACTATCATCCAACATACAATATTTTGAATTTTTGGAAAGTAAGTTCTTAAAACATTTCTCGCCTTAGAAGAGAGGCCAAACTTCCTCTTCTCATAGAAAAACAGAGACAGAGACTCTACCAGACAGACAAGTGGAAAGACATAGGTTACAAGAAAAAGAAAAAGAAGTCTAAACCAGAAACGCTGATGGCCAAATTAAACATAATGACAGGGTACATGGAAATATTTTTTTTCAGAATAAGTGTGCCTACCTGCATTAGACATATTAATTGTTGCAGGCTCAATAATAGTGCTTTGTGTGATTATTTAAGTGAATACTGACCACTGCGCAGAACTAGATCACTTGCTTCCTACTTGTGCCGATTAGAAACAAGTTTTTAGAAACTATAAGTCCATGCATTTAATTACTAAGGGTCCAGTGTCAGTAAAAGTCTGTTTTGTACGTACAGCTATTACAGCCTAAGAAATGCGATGAAATCTCCAATTACCCTATGTTTCAGATGAGTGAAAAAAAAATCTTGAATTTCCCAAGTGCATCTCAAATCAACTCATTGCTCGTCACATCAGTGATGATCACCTATGTCCTGGCCCTAATAATCTCTGCTGGGATGAGAAGAGTATTCCTTGACTACCCAGAAATCAGGATATATAACCTGTGGTGTCGTAAAAGGCAGAAAGATTAAGACCATTCAGATCAGACTGTTTCCCTCCATGGAAGCACCACGGCTAAATATCACACTGAGAGAAATCTGCAAATTTATAGTGAGAATTGTGTAGGAACATGTCATTTGAAAATAGATCAAACATAAACCTACTGGGAGAATCCGTATGAAAAATTGGAGCCCAGGCATCACTCTTATCCCTGCTTTCCTCCCCAAGACCCGGCAGCAGCTGCACTTTCCTGCGGCATCATCTCAGTAGATGTGCTCTGACTTCCAAGCTTCTGTACGTGCAGGTTCCACTCTCTGAACACTGTTCCCTCTCCTGATGCTTTCATTCCATTCAAACGTTTGTGTGTGTGTGTGTGTGTGTGTGTGTGTGTGTGTTTGAAGACATTTAATTTTGTGCCACAGAACATAACACTATTTTCTGTCTCTTTAATTTTCCTTTGATAGTACTTTTACTATCAGTATATATATATATACATAAAATATCTGCATGTATACACATATATGGATATATATTTCACTCTTATATATATTACATACATATCACTGAAATTTCACCTTTAATGTCTGTGTACACAAATATGATAGATATATTATGATTATTTATATATTATAATTATTTACAATTAGTTATATGTGTGTTTATTCTTTCTCCCAAGAGACTGTGAACACTTCCAGAGTGAGAAATGAATTGAATTTTTTTAAGTTGAAAACAGTTGACATTTATTACATGATTATTTTCTTAGGTATTATGCAAGCTGCTTAATTTTTTTCTGTTTCTAACACTTTTCTTTTTGTAATTTTTATTTTTTTTACTAAATTACCATGTAATAGGACATGACAAAGGTGTTAATTTTTCATTTCAGTAATAGAGCGTTCCAATACTCATCCCTCACCAGGGCACACTTCCTGACACTAGTGTGCCTGTTTTCCTCCCTCCCATAACCTATCTCTATGGTGGGCACTTTTCTCTCTCTTTACACACACAGACACACACACACCTTCTATTTTTGTATATTGTGGTTTGTAATACATACACTAAAGGGTAAAGAATAGACTGTTGTAGGTAAAGAATAGGTAAAAGCAGTATTTCCTTACCTACATTTGATACTCAGTTCAAGTCTAGCAATGCTTTTACCAAATATTATTGTCAAACAGATCCCTTCTATATCTTACCTTTTCTCTCTCCGCCCACACTTGTGGTAGATTCCAACCCTTGACTTGTCAAGAGTTGAATTATTTTTTTTTTTTTGCTTTTTTGGGTCTCACCCGGCAATGCTCAGGGGTTTCTCCTGGCTCTGCACTCAGAAACCACTCCTGATGGTGCTCAGGGCAGTTCCATAAGAACCAATGTCTCATAGAAGGTGCTCTATAACATCAATGAAATAAGAGAGAAAGTAAGAAAGAAGGAAAGAAGGAAAGAATGAAAGACAGAAAGAAAGAAAGAAAGAAAGAAAGAAAGAGAGAGAGAGAAAGAAAGAAAGAAAGAAAAGAAAGAAATTATTAATTAATTAATAAGAAAGTAAATAATTATTTACAATTAGTTATACGTGTGTTTATTCTTTCTCCTAAGAGACTGTGAACACTTCCAGAGTGAGGAATGAATTGGATTTTTCATTCCTAATTTCATAACAATTAATTATATGTGTGTTTATTCTTTCTCCCAAGAGACTGTGAACACTTCCAGAGTGAGGAATGAATTGGATTTTTTTAAGTTGAAAACAGTTGACATTTATTACACGATTATTTTCTTAGGTATTATGCAAGCTGCTTAAAGAAAAAAGAAAGAAAAAGAAAGAAAAAGAAAGAAAGAAAGAAAGAAAGAAAGAAAGAAAGAAAGAAAGAAAGAAAGAAAGAAAGAAAGAAAGAAAGAAAGAAAGAAAGAAAGAAAGAAAAGAAAGAAAGAAAGAAAGAAAGAAAGAAAGAAAGAAAGAAAGAAAGAAAGAAAGAAAGAAGGAGGGGAGGGAGGGAGGGAGAAAAGAAGGAAGGAAGGAGGAGAGGAAGGAAGAAAGGAAGATTTCTTAAACAGAATTGGCACAGATAATCTTACCCTCAAGAAGGTGGTTCTTAATTGCTGAGTGTACTCGAGTGTGCGCACTCACGCACAGAGAAAACACAGAGAAAGAAAGAAAGAAAGAAAGAAAGAGAAAGAAAGAAAGAAAGAAAGAAAGAAAGAAAGAAAGAAAGAAAGAAAGAAAGAAAGAAAGAAAGAAAGAAAGAAAAGAAAGAAAGAAAGAAAGAAAGAAGGTAGGAAGGAAGGAAGGAAGGAAGGAAGGAAGGAAGAAAGGAAGAAAGGGAAATGGAGGTAAGGAAGGAAGCAAAATAGGAAGTTAATGATGGAAGGAAGGGAAGGAAGGAAGGATGGGGATGCCTTGGTATTTGTATTCAACCCATTCTCCCTCTAGTATTCTTGTTCATAACAATCTCTGTATACTGTTTCTAGTCGAAAGATAATTCTAAATAATATAAATGAGGTTTTCTAAAAATACAGAATATATGTGCTGTTTTCGATGATACGGCTGTAAATGCTCTATATTTTTCATTTATACATTCATTTAATTAATTATATGGAAGTTTGGATAAATGGAGCCAACCAGCTGTCACAGAGCTGTGCAGTCTTTCTTGGCATTGAAAACCAAGATAGAACTATTCCACTGCAATTAGTGTACAGGTTCTAAAACTGTCATTTCTGTTTAAGTTTTTAATGCTATTTTATTTCTGCAATGTACTAGCCTGGAGAAAGAGTTTTTTTTAGAACTAAATGTGAAATGATAATCAAGAAATTAAAATTAAACTAATTTTTGCTTTTCAGAAAGTTTCTCAATCTGAATTCTTTAAAATACAGCATTCTGTTCTTGTTTAACACTAAAAGATTAAATACGCCTTTATGCAAAAAATTTTAGCTGTATCTAGTATACCCTAGTATACTAACCCATAAAATACCTTTTAAATGTAATTTTTTCTAAGCAGAAAAATGCATTCATTTAACATATATTCAGTCATTTTAACAGAAAGGACATTGGGAGGGAGGTGGGGATGATGGAGGAGATGATCGTTTATCAATAAAACTGCACATAGAGTGAGAGATTTGTTTAAACAGTCATTAAGGGATGTACTTTCTCAATCGATATAGGCCATGAAAATCTAGTGTTAGCAATTGCAAATACTAATTCAAAACTGCAGTTTCCTTTACCATTATTGATCTTAAGACCCATTATTTTGGTTCAGGATCAGTGACTATATTCAAAAAAGCCACTAGAACATAAAATCTTTTCACACGAATGATCCAATCTGTCTGTAGGAAATGTTCCTTTTACTTTCTAAAGATAATAACAATTACAACCCAAATGGATATTGTATGTATATGAAGAGCTGTTCGATAGAAACAAGCTACAATCCAAATGGCAGCACGAATTTCATTTCACAGCCTGTAGAATAGTGTAGAGGATAAGGCTAAAGCCAAGCCTGTATGTGTCTGACCTGAGTCTGACCCAGGCACCGCTGGTCCCGGAGCATGGCAGGACATAGCCCTGGAGGGTCCCAGCACCACAGAAATGGCTGAAGTCCTCCTCAGCCTGGCTGGACTTGGGCAGCAGTTTCACCTTGTAGGTCCCACACAAGGAACTGCTGGCCAGGCTGGCCAAGAATGTTGGGGTAGTTGAGACCTTGGACGACCTCTGGGCCTTACCCTCTCTCCCGGCATATTTCACTTTCCCGACGGCACAGAGACCAAATAGGTGTAAACTAGGGGAAGCCTTTTCCTGGCTGCCTTCAAACCAGATACGTCTCTGTCCTTGGAAAAATTGAAACCAAGAATATTCTTTATTTCCATTCATCATCATCTCCAAGAAAGAATTTTGCCCTGTTTGATCTACATTGAAAGCCTTTTGATGACAAAAACTCTGTACCTTTGCCAACAATATTTGCCAATTAATTGAGATGTCAGTATCCACATAGCCCCTCAGAACCTGAAACCCCTAAACACACTGAAGAATATCCTGTTGTTTGAAGGGGAATGAACAAGTCCAAAAACCACAAAGATCCTCACCTAGTTCTCTTCTGTAGTGCATGTGATTGTCAACAAGCCATAAAGCTTTTTCTAGTAAACTTTAGAAGAAACTGTGATGTGTGGATGAAATTTTTCTAGCACCGATTTAAACAGTTGCTCACTATATCAAACCTATTTACTTACCTTTTACTGTTGTTAATCATGACAATATCATGATTTTTCTATGATTTCACATTCTGGCCTTCATAATTTCTTTTTTTTAATTTTTTTAAAATTATTTTTGGGTCACACCCGGCAATGCTCAGGGGTTTCTCCTGGCTCTTCACTCAGGAATCACTCCTGGCGGTGCTCAGGGGACCATATGGGGTGCCGGGGATCAAACCCGGGCCGGCAGGGGCCGGCCGCGTGCAAGGCAAACACCCTACCCGCTGCGCTATCACTCTGGCCCCCTTCAAAATTTCTTTTGCTGTACACTATGCTGTGTATCCACAAGATTATTAGTTTATTTAGAGATATACATTTAAAAATCATTTCATAGCAAAACCTGTCAAGAGCAATAACTGCAAAGCCAGGTTATGCAATTTAGAGTGAAGCTAATATAACTTTATTTTAAACATACACAGTTATTTGGGAAATTAGCTTTCCAAGAGATAACTTTTTAAGCATTACTTGGAAAATAACCAAACCTGTTTGCTACTTCAGAGTATATTTATGTCACAGCCATATGTCCCTAAACTAGTCATTTTGCATACAAATGGAATATTTGCTTGACTTCTCCAACAAGTCACTCAGCTAGCTATGAGGTCTACCCATAAGCAACGCTGAAGCATTATCAATTATTAGTATTGTATGGTGTCTCATGGTATCTGGTAAAATAGCAAATTCTGAAAACTTATTTTCTCCCTTTGTGTTACCCCTGATAACTTAAACATATGCGAGTTGAAAAATATTCAAATATTTGAGAAGAAATAAAACTCATACAATAAATAGAAGGGATATTTTATCTATACATTTTCTGAATTAAATCACATTTCATCATCCTAGACTTATTAAAAAGCAAATTCCATAATGCTGAAATTATATTAAAGCTACTAATTGAATAATGCATTTCCTTCTTCTGTAATAACGCTTGATAGTAATTGTGTTGCCTTCACACAAGCCACATTTTCCCTAGCACCAGCTATTTAAGCATATAGCACTTAGAGCCATAAATCACCTCCTACTAGAATAAAATTATCCTGAATACATTTGCTGATACATCATTTAATATGGCATTTTAATGGATAAGAATGGATTCATAATGAAATATGCATTATAGTTGATGTTGAGGAAACAACCTCAAATAAGGCTCATCATATTATGAATATAGTTTGTGTGTGACTTCATCACCAAGAGACTATAAGAAATCATAAAGCAAACGTGCCAGTATTTCAGATAGAAAAGGTCACAGCTGAGCATTGATCAAATGACTCCCTAGAGATCAGCCAAAGATAACTCTGACTCTAATGCTTTAATTCGGAAAATGAAGGAGGCTTGTCCAGGCCGACCCTCTGTCTCTGCAATTTATGCTTTGCACTTTGCAATCTTGTTTTAACAGTATCTGTTTTCACTTGGAAAGCTGTCCATTACAGTCCTCTTAAGGATGTGTAAATGACTCTCCCACCATCCAAACATCCTGCTAAAGGGAATTCTTTCCCTTTGCAATATGTTCAGCCCCTTCCCTTTTGCAATATGCTCAATGCCCCCTGCAGACCAACATTGAAGAGAAAAAATTCATTTTGTGTTAAACTGAACACAGTTTCTGCTTAGCACTGGTGGTGTCTATACATCCCACTACCAGTAGCCTTGCCATGTGGCCAGGGTTAGCCCTTTAAAGCACCGCCTTTCAGGAGTGAGGCAGTGCTGGGAGCCCTCTCCAGGTGTCACTCCTGAGCACTGACACTCATCTCTTGGTTTATGGACCTGCGAGCTTTGCTAACTGCCTTTCAGGTCTTTCTTTCTTCCTGCACTTGCAGGGCAGTCTGCGATCACGCTTGCATGCTTAGCTTTATTACCCTCATCCAGTTAGGTCTGAAGTGTGTTCTGATGAACAGAAGAAGAAAATGCATCTCAGACTCTCAGGAGGTGTCTGAGCAAGAGGAACAGGCAGGAAGCAAGGAATTCTGCCCTAGTGAAAAAATTCACGTACCCCTTTGGAATTTCAATTTTATTCACTCCTTTGGAACTTTGATTTTATTTTGCTAATCTAAATGCATTCTGCAGATCACTTTTAATCATGACTTAGTAAGTCTGAGGATTGAGGTCTATGCAGATAGATTTCTCTCTGTTCATGCAATACTTTAATGTATGAACGAGTATTTGCTATTAATTTCTGTTGTTTACCTAGAGTCCGGGACACATTTTCCCCTGCTCCATCCTGGTTTCTGTTGTTTATTCTATGTGCTTGCTGCCTGGTGCGTTTCTGGAGAGATTTCAACCTTCAGCGTGGCAGTCTTCAGCTCCTCGGTGGACAAACAAGTAGCTGGTGTTACTTTTTGCAAGAAGACACCAGGTGAGTGAGACAGTGCTCCCAAATGGACAGCATTGCTCAGAGCAGTCTTTGCTTCTCTTGCGTTCTGCAAGGACAGACCAAACCGTCAGTGCTCAGCTCCTTAACCGCTCAGACCAACTGTACACACATACACACACACACACACAAACTCTCTCTCACACATTTTTCCATGGGAAATCTTTAATGTAGCATGAAATACTAAACCAATTAAAAACAATAGAATAGTTTTTTTTCTCCATTCTTCTCTCAAATCACTGAACATGTGGGTTATCATGTATGCAGTTCAGTTTTCAATCAGTTTTTTCACCCTAATATTGAACATCATGCCAGATAAATTTATTAGAATGATGCCAAAGTGGCAATAAGTAATTTATAATTCTTAATTTTGAATAAATGCTTGCAATTTATACTCTCCAATCAAATTTGTTACTCTTTTTGTTGTGTTTCTCCCTGAGGAATATAGTGGTGTTTCAATTTCTTTACTCATGATGGATTTACCACATCTGAACTCAAAGAAAAACAAAGCTGACCAGGAAGTAGGACTATGTGGAGGGAAAATTAGTTCCTTTAACTATCAAATGATGGGTGAGAGAAATGAGAGGGGTAAGCTCAGGGTGTGGATGGAAGAGGACTGGCTTTGATTCTTGACACCACGTGGTCCCTGAGCACTGCTGTGAGTGATCCCTGAATACGGAGCTTGGGATAACTCCTGAGAGCAGACGTGGCCCACCAAACAAACAACACAACAATACCAATAGCATCTAGTGTTGAATTTAACTTGTGGAAGGGACCTATGTGCGGTTTCTGAAAGAGAAACAATATGGGCTGGAGAGCTAATACAGTAAGTAAGTCATTTCCCTTGCACCAAAACATTTGATTGATTTGATTTGATTCCTGACCACAAACAGAGTCATCTGGTTCCTGTCCAGAGTGACCCCTGAGTAAAGAGCCATGAGGTAGCCAAAGTAACGCCAGTTGTGGCCCACAAACCATAAAGGAAGGAAAAAATGAAAGAGGAACATGAGAGATACTCAAAAAACAGAGAAAAAAGTCTCCAAAGAAGACACAACCACACAGTGAAACCCTTCATTTTGCTATAGAAATTCTAATATATTTATTGACATGTATTTTAGAACTTTTCTGAAAAAAATCTATCTGGATTTCTAAACTGTGGGGGCTTTAACCATATTATTCCAAATAATTGGCCCCAGAATCTAATAGCAGAGATTGTAGACTTGTTTGGAATTAGTTCCATTTGTTGAGTCATTAAGGTGAGTGCGTCATTATAGCTAGACTCCTAATACAGAGGGAATAAGAACACACACAAAGGAAACACTCAATAGGAAGATGAAAGTAGAAAACTTGGAACATCTTTCTCAGCCAAGAAACCCTAAAGAGCACCAGATCCCCAGAAACTGCAAGAGAGAGTGGGAAGTTTCTCTCTCCGAGTCTGTGGAGAAATAAATCCTGAAACCCCTGGCTTTAGATTCTGCTCCCAAACAGGGAAACACTGTATTTCTGGGGTTTAAATTGGCCGTTTAGGTCCCTTTGTTATAACACTCTACTCGATGAATGTGCTAGTCCTATGTCCACTCTCTGAAGAGCAGTGATGCTAGTGAAGAGGAGTAACGCTAGTCGTATGTCCACTTTCTGAGCTGGAGTAATCAAAGTAATTTTGTTCCTAAACTCTGACTACCCGGACATTTCACTCAACCATAAGCACTTTCTTGTGTTTCCTCTTTTGTTTTAAATATTTTATTATACCACTGTTAGTTGTAAAATTACAAGATGTTAATGTTTGAGTTTTGGCTCCAACACCCATCCCTCCACCTGTGCCCATTTCCCATTACCAATGTCCCCACTTCTCTCCCCCTTCCCCCAGGCACCTCCATGGCGGATTCTGTATCTCCTTTCTCTCTCTCTCTCTTTTTTCCTCTCTCTCTTTCTCCTTCTTTCTTCCCTTTCTTACACATTGTGGATTGTCATATTTTCTAGAACATGATTGATTTTACTAGTTGGATGTACAAACAGCTGAACAACTCGGGAAGAGCCAGATGGCAGCTCTCCCCGTGTGTCTGTGTCTCTGCATGATGGCCGATCACCCTGAGGCATTTCATGGGTGGGGCCACCAGGCCTCCAAACAAGTCAGAGAGGAGAATGGGAACTCCAGCTCCATCTCCACGAAAGCGTGGTGACTTCTGCCTCCAAGAGCCGCCTACCTGGGCTTGAACTCAGCTGCTCTGCTTCAGACAACCATAAGCACTTTTTATATCAATCATGTTCTATTTATCTATTCCTCACAATTTTCAGAATTCCACTGAAGTTCAAGCAATTATAGATTTAGTATAAATGAATTGAATATAAGTATACTTGGGAGAATACCTAAAAGGTACATTATTTACATGTTATTTCTATTGTTTTTGACATAATATGTTTTACATAACTTTGTTTTACAGGATTATTGTAGATATTATATTGTAAAGCAATTAAAACACAACATGTAAACACAGTCTCCTGATAATAACAAATTAGGATTTTGTTATAACCTTGCATCACTATGTAATACCATTAAATATTAAATGATCAATTAATTGAATATGCTAAATTCCAATCAAGGTGCAAGCCAGAAAAATATGCTAAGCATTAGTTTATCAATAAATAATTCACTTATGTATTATAAAATGCATAGAAATTAGCTTATTATCTTTCCCCAAATGCTTGCATTAACATTAGTTAGATAATTAACATGGGGTTTGTTTCAATGTTTCTTATCTGTACTTTTAATATTTTTGTCTTCTGAATGTATTTTTAAGTCCATGGGAAAAAAGCTATTCTAGATTTCTAAAGTAATGCCCGGTAAGAAGAAGGTTTGAATAGCCCACCAAGTAATATTTTTGAAATCTTTGATCAGACTAGCTCAATATCTCTATGTACCTCCATTTCAAAACTGCATATAGCTGTCAAGGAGGATAAGATTACATAGCAGATATTGCCAGGCTTCTGCCCTGTCTGCTGATGAGATCTTATCAAGGTGAAACTCTTTCAATTTCTGTCTCTCTCTTTCTTTGCTTTCTCTCTTTTATTGTAAGTAGAAAATGCATTACAAGGTCTTTAGGCCATGACAAAAAAAAAAAGAAGAAAAGATGGATAAAATAGTTTCTAGATATTTTTTCAGACTCATTAAAACTTCATGTCATTTCTTTAAGACCAATTCAACATAGTCTGACCAAAGCACACAGAGGCCTTGCGGCAACCTGGAGGTAACTATTATTATTAGCTTTGTCTTTTTTGCTTTTGCTTTTCGGGTCTCACCCGGCTATGGACAGGGTTTGCTCCTGGATCTGCATTCAGAAATTACGTCTGGGGGGTGCTTGGGAGACAATATGGAATACCGGGGCTGGAACCCAGGTCAGCCCTGTGTGCAGGAAAATATCTTCCATCCTGCTGTACTGTTGCTCTGGCCCCTAGTTATCATTTGGTTTTACAAAGTTGCTGCTGTTCAGTTTTAAACACACTTCTTGTGACGGCCAGTTAATGTCTGATTGTGGACTGCCTATAAACACATGCATAGTCTCTAATTTATATGCTTCACATTATGAAAGTAAATCCAGTGATTTACTTGTTTTGAATAATTCATTCATTCAAGCCCATAGAGTATAGTGACAAAACGTGAAAAAAAAGTAGTGACATAGGACTGTTTGCTATAAGTAGCACAGTGGATGAATATTTTCATTGGCAGTCAAGTTGTAACATTTCTCTCTAGGATTCAGAACCATGAGAGAGACCAGAAAGTAGCCACTGATATTATAAAATAAATGTTTCTGGTCTCACCAGTGTATGATGCAGTAATCAATTCTATAATAGCATAAGGTCATGTGGGAGGGACCCTTGACTCTGAAAGACCCTTGAAAAGGGAATTTTAAGTTAGGTTATATAACTTAGACATAATAATATGGGTCATAAAATACATAAAAGGTTTTAAACAAAAAATATTAGGCTAGAGAGCAGTGAGTTCTGTTGACAATATGAGGAAACACCAATTCAATTTGGATTAAAGTATATGGCCCGGTATTTGGACTCAAATGAATACAAAGTGGCTCCGAAAAATATATGTGTATATCAGATTAATGGAAGTGTCATTTCACCAGGGTTAGGGTTTTGAGTTTTTTCAAAGAAAACAAAATTTTTATACTTTCACCTGGGTTTTGAGCTTTTTTCCGATTAAACGATATTTGAATATTTTTCCTACTTCCAAATATGTTCCTCCTTCCCCTTTCTCATTATTCGAGACATGTTAGATGTCATAACTAAAAACATATCACTTCTGTGCTAGATACTCTCCTTTCTACCACATCTACTGAAAAAAAATACACGTTACATCCATTTTTTTAAGCAATTCATGCATGCATGCAATTCCTCTGGTCAAATTCTGCTCTTTCACGGTCTAGTATAATAAACTGTGAATGCACAAATCTCTTCCAAGGGCTTCAGATTTCAATTCATTTCCAAGACTTTTGCTAAGACTCATAATTTCTCCCTCTAACTCACACTTTATTTTCCATGTTTCTTTATGAAAGACATTTATCATATCCTGAGAGTCCCTTCTCCAGCTGTCAGCAACATCCTTTTGTACGACTGGATCCAGATCCTATGTGCTCTGCTCTAATCATATCCCATTTCAATCATCCCAGAGCATGGCATGGTACTTGCTCTGTCTCCTTAGCCTTATCGACTTTTTTTTCTAATTGGTCTGGCCTTTCATTATACTGCACCTTGGAATAAAACCATATATAGGGAACTTATAAGACTTCTTTCAAATCAATGTTCAGGTTCTATCCAGTAGGAAGTAGATAGAAAAAGTTCCCAGGAAGATGTCCAAATCCTAGTAAAAAAAATACAACTATATTAGGGTGTACAGTGAAAGGGAATTAGGTTGTTTTTTGTTGACCTAGAAATGAAGAAATTATCTAGTATTATCTGAAAGAAGCCAATGTAACTATAAGGACCCTCATCACTTGATCACTTGATCACTGTCAGGGAATGCCGCCGGGGTCCCCGACAGTGTCAGGACAGAGGTTCTCTTCTACCTCCAAAGATGCCGGGAGAACAGATGAAAACTCACGAGTCCGGTGCAGTTCCAAAAATGGCTTTTAATAGTACAAAAAGCTCGTGCACAGCACTCCAATATAATGAACAAACTCTAGCTCTGGTCCGAACTTACACCATACAAAAGAGCCTAAGTCTTCCACCAAAGAGAGAGGATCTTACCCGAGCTGAGTCCTACCCAGAAGATGGAGCAAAAGGCCAAAGAGCAAAAAGCCAAAAGTCAAAAGCCGCAAGGCTGAGGAGCCAAAAAGCGGAAAAAAAGGCCCAAAAGGTGAAAGTGAAGGGGCCTCAAGTCAGTGCTTATATACACCAAAGTAATCCAATCAGGAGGGTCATGTCAACAAAGAACTCTAAATAGAGTGTAGTGCCACACCCTATTGCAGATATAAACAAAGGTTATGCCAAGTCTAATCCTTTCTAAGAAGATTATCTCTTATGTAAAACACTGGAGAGAGAGAGGGGGGGGCTGGTATAAAGTAATACATCTTAACTTCATGAGCTACATGTAATCTAGACGGTACCCACAATTGTCCTTCTTATTATTATCTGCACCAGGGTGATTCTGAGTATCTTGTTCTCTTGTACTGAAAGGGTCACACTCGCCTGCTTAGAGCAAACTAGTATGATCCTTCCTATAATCTTCTTATAGTCTCAGCGTAGCCAGGGTGGTTGTCTCCTGGTAAATTCTAACTGTTCCACGCTGGGTGCAGTGGGTATAAAAGAGGAGCTGTGCCCAATCTAGAAAACAAAGAAGTCTTAGTAGATATATAAGTCAGAAGTTATTCAATCCAGGTGACTTCTGTAACTGCCACACCCTCTAGCAGTGTTTACATAGAAGAGAAGTCTCATTAGAATGAACCTTTACTTAAGTAGATTAAGCTGGGAGTGGGCTAAACAAAAAACTCCCAGAATAGCTAAACCTGTCCTCCAACAGATCACTTGATCCCTTGAATGGCGTTATTCATCGATTTGCTCGAGTGGGCACAAGTAACATTTCCATTGGACCCTATCACGTGCCAATGTAGCCCAATGGCATCTGGTTGATTCAGGAATATGAAGAGCCTCCAACCTTTCCTTCAGGGTCTTGACAAGGAAGTCTAACCATCTTGTGGGTGGGCAATCACGCCAATCTTTTGACATCCCGTGGAATCCAGTCGGTAGCGGATCTAGTCCAGCGGTTGTCTCCAAATCGCATTACATGTCCAGCCCATCTGATTTTGATGCCTTGGCAAATGAGACAGTGTCCATGATTCTGGAATAGCGACAGAGGTCGGAACTCCAGATTCCTTCTCTCACTTGAGTGAGACATGATATTCCAAGCATAGCTAGTTCGATTCCTCTTTGGGAGACCCAAATAGCATTCTCATCCTGCTTTCTTAGGGCACAGGTCTCTGAGGCATATGTTAATGCAGGGAGAACGGTGGAGTCAAAGAGATGTGCCCGGAGCCAGAGGTACTTTGTCCTTTTTACTATTTTTTGATGCCTTTGAAGGTATTCCATGCCTCTCTATTACTCCTGGGCAGCTCAGGTTTTAGGTCGTTCATCATGTTGATTTCTCGACCTAGGTACACATAACTGCTACATTCAGAGATGTTTGTTCCATTGAGAGTGAATGGGGCCTCTGGAAACTAGTTCAATTTTCATAAACATAGTTTTCTTTAGATTCAGCTGTAGACCTATCTTTCCACATTCTCGGTCCAAGTCAGCCAGCATTTGTGCCGCTTGGCTAATGTTTGGTGTTATTAGAACGATGTCATCAGCGAAGCGGAGGTGGTGTAGTTGCCGACCATCTATCTTCACTCCCATTCCTTCCCATTCTAATTATCACATACTGTTCTTGAGAGTGGCGCTTACGAGTTTTGGTGAAATGGTATCACCCTGTTGAACCCGTCTTTTGACATTAATGATCACTTCTTGTACAATCTTGAGATCCTGGTGGTGAATCCATAATACAGCTCACGAAGGATCTTGATGTATTAGGTTTGAACACCTTGTTTGGCTAGGGCTTCAATGACTGCTTCAGTCTCCACAGAATCAAAGGCTTTCTTTAAATCAATGAACGTGAGACAGAGCGGCATCTTGTACTCCCTACAAACCTCAATGAGCTTGGTTCTATCTCACTATCACGATCTTCCCGTTGATCATCTATTTGCTAGAGCGGGCACCAGTAATATCTCCATATGTCCTGTCTCATGCCAGTAGAGCCAGGGACATCAGCTTGCTACAGGAACAAGAGTTTAAGCCAGTCTCCAGCCGGACTTGTCAGAAACCCAGCCTACAAGGACAAACATTGCAGTGACCCGCCCTTCAGAGGAGAGTATTTTAAGCCCAGGAATACTTGAGTCACAGACAGAGATACACCCGGCAGAGCAGAAAGCAGCTTTTCCAGTTGAACCCCCTGCATTCCATGGACCACGAGAGCCACTTACGACCCAAGTCCACCATGGAGCCTCGGTAGAGCCCAGAGAAACCCCCACAACTTGCTGACAGCAATCTTCACCATCCACACTCCGCAGCTTGTAAGATCTCCACCAAAGAGTTTAAGCCAATCTCCAGCCCAGCTTGTCAGAAAACCAGCTTACAAGGATGCCCCCTGCAGAGACCCGCCATTCAGAGGAATGTGTATGCCACAGGCACAGATACACCCAACAGAGCAGAAACCAGCTTTCCCTGTTGGGCGTGGCAGCTGTGTGGCCTCGTGATTTACCTCCAAATAACCATGAATATTCTACCCACTCTTCTGAGAGAGCCCCCAAGGTAATGAGAGTATAGTGTCCACACGGCAGAGCCTGGCAAGCTGTCAAATGCATGTTCAATATGCCAAAACAAACAAAAATGTTTATTTTCCTGACCCCGAGAGAGCCCTTAAAAAGGCAGCAGTAAGAAAGGCAAACAAGCAGTACCTGATAAAATTTCATGGACATCCTAGGCTGCCAAAACGAAGAAGGACTAAAATGACTGTCTGTACTTTCAATGTATGTACGCTGGCATCAGAAGCATATATTGAGGATCTGACGGTCCAAGTGCAAAAGATCAAGTACGACATCATTGGTCTGACTGAGACGAGGAGGCGTCAGTTGCATCATGCTTTATTTGACACCGGAGAAGAATTGTTCCTTGGAACATGCGACGAAAAGAGGTATTGGTGGCGTTGGTGTCCTTGTCAACACGAACATGGCTGTCAACATTCATTTGCATGCCTAAAATACCAGATAGGATGATTACACTTGAAGAGATGTGGCCCACTGCCAGCAATTTCTATCTTCATTGTCTATGCACCAACATCCACATACAAAGAATATGAAATTGAGAAATTCTACATAGAACTGGAGTTCTATAAAAAAGATCACACCTTCTACAAGGTCATATTCGGTGATTTTAATGCCAAGATAGGACCGAGAAGATCGGCTGAAGAACTCCACATAGGGACCCATGGCCTAGAATGAAACGAACAGGGTGAGAGACTATGTGAGTTCGTCATGTCCACCAAGACCATTCATGGGAACTCACAGTTCCAGAAGGCTGAAGTGAAACTTTGGACATGGGAATCTCCTGGCGGACAGTTCCACAATGAAATTGACCATATCATCTTCAATCAACTGTTTTTACTGACCAATGTTGCTGTCGTCCCAAAATTCCAAACAGGATCGGACCACCGTCTCCTTCGTGCAAAATTCTACTTCCCGCCATGGGGAGAAAAGGCTACAAAGTTTAAGAAGTGAACTCCCAGAACGACCACCAACTGGGAACTCTTTGGCACCATTTCAGCAACATGGGAAGATACAACCATTGACAACATCGATGAAGAATACAACCGACTGGTTCAGCACCTCCATGATTGTGCGAAGAATGCCAAGAGAGAGAAATACACAAAAGGATGTCCTGTCTTCAGAAACTCTCAAGCTCATTCACCAACGTGGCAAGGCGAGAGCCTCAGGAGACCAAATGCTAATGTCCAAGCTTGCTAAACGGTGCAGAGAAGCGATAAAAGAAGACCTCAAAGACAGAAGACCAGAAATACTGGAAGATGCAGCATAAGCCGGGAAAACATTTGCACCGCCCACCTATCCTTTGTCAACTCTAAGTCCAAGATGACTGTCCTCTGATGCCCTGATGGATCTATCACATCTTTCTGAAAGGTAATGGAGAAGATTATCTGTAACTTCTTCACAGATCTCTTTGATAGCCACATCCACCTGCCCACATACCAAATTCCACAGAATGGATATGTCATTCCCATTGTTCCCCCTTCTGAAGACCGACATGCCATTTTGTTGGTAAAGAAGGGAACAGCACCAGGCCCACATAAAGTCACACCCGAACACCTGAATAATCTGTCGTCTGTAGCCATCAAAGGACCCTCATAGATGACCAAATGCACTGGTGTTTACAATGGATGAATGATGGTCCTGGGGTCAGTGAGATAAAACATGCTTTGGTTTCAAGCTTTGCATGTGCAGGAACCTTGATTGAATGGCCCATTAATACCAGTGTCTGTGACCCTACAGATCTCAGAACTTTGGGCTCCAGAACTATCACAGAGTTTCAGAGAATAGCATTGGATTGTGTCACCTGTTAAATGAGCACCTGTGGGAGTGGCACCCAATTCTCTGGAGAGCTGTTTAGGAGGCCAACCTCCAGAAAAAGAAATAAGGAGAAAGAAAAGGACCATAAAATGAGGGGCCATAAGAAACCATAGAAGATAGAAAAAATATTTTTATTCTCTTCCCAAAGACTTACCAAAGATTGAAATATGTTACAATTTTTAAAATTTTTTTTATTATTCCACCGTGAGACATACAATTACAAAGATGTTCATACTTGGTTCTTGGTAGTACAGTATACCAGCACCCATCCCTCCACCAGTGTCCCATTTCCACCACCAATGTACCCCACCCACTCCTACCCACCCCCAGGCTGCCTCAATAGCAGGTACCCCAGTATCCTCTTTCTCTCTCTCTCTCTCTCTCTCTCTCTTGTTTTGCCAAGGCATCAAAAATCAGATGGGCTGGACATGTAATGCGATTTGGAGACAACTGCTGGACTAGAGCCATTACCGACTGGATCCCACGGGATGTCAAAAGATCACGTGGCCGCCCACCTACAAGATGGTCAGACTTCCTTGTAAAGACCCTGAAGGAACGGTTTGAGGCTCTTCATATTCCTGAATCAACCAGATGCCATTGGGCTACATTGGCACGTGATAGGGTCCAATGGAAATGTTACTGGCGCCTGCTCGAGCAAATCGATGAATAACGGATTCAAGTGAACTGATCAAGTGATTAAGTCTCTCTCTGTCTCTGCATCTCTCTCCCTCTTCTTTTTACACATTGTGGCTAGCCCTCCAGATATTTAGAGTTTATCACTTAAGTCTATTTGTGTATATTCAATGGTGAGTTTTAAACTGCCATTACCATTTCCCACATTTAGTAAAACACTGGTATCTATTTAGATCCTATTAATGAATGCAGTCATTCTATATCTGTCCTTTTCCTTCTGACTAATTTCACTCAGCATGATAGTCTCCATGTCCATCCATTTGCAGGTAAATGAAATATGTTACACTTTGATTTTAACCAACTGAGATCAATTTCAGGACCTTGTGATTAATAATTCTATCATAACTAATTTTGGCTGTTTAGTCTATTTATACACTCTTGTCACATTAATAGACTACTGAGCAGTAATATTGATGCTATGTTCCCTGAAACTTTTCTCAGAGATATATCCACATTCTCATATTATCTTCACAGATCAGTGAAGTTGTTTACCTTTTTATATTACAGCTAACATAATAGTTGCTTCAAAATTAGCTTTTCATTATTCTTATAAAAGTAGATGGCAGATTTGGTGATGAAGATGGCTCAATGTAAAGAATAGGTTGATTTCCCATATGAATAAATTTGATCTTACATATAAATGTTTCCCATACCCAATTCTTCCCAATCATATTGCATATTTTATGTTTTGATTTTCTTATTCAGTGATTACAACTACAAAGCTGAGAAAAAATTTAATGACCTGCTCAAAATTACACAGCTGACTGTACTGAACTCAAGATTATGGTCTTTCCACTATTCACCTTTGCCGTCATGTCGAACTGATACTAAAACAATTGATTTGATAGTTATGGCCCAGCTGCCTCATGTTGGCAGAACTACATAGGGAAAGAGGAGATTTGTTCTGTTTCACATCATCTTTGATGGAAAATAGTTTAAAGAAATACCATTGGCATATATTTCTGACTTCTACATCATAAAATAATGGTGAAGATTTGAAGTATTTGAAACACAGGCAAAGCAATTTAATGGTTGCCCAAGTTTATTCCACTTGCTGTGAAATATTTTTAACACAGCTGCTAAAACATTTTGGCAATATGCAGTTGTGTGTCCTTCCTATGGGTATAACATATTACAGATGAATCAGAAAACTTTATCTGTTTTCTACACCATTCATTTTTCTATCTCATTCTCAGTTACAGTTTGAAAGGAAGTTGACACCCAAAATACTCTGATAAATTTGTTTTAGGGAAAATAATATTAAAGGAAGATCATTGTTATATATCTATATTTTATCCATAATGTTCTTCCACTAATTTTTTCTCAAATTCTTTGGTTCCAAAGATTACTATTAGACTCATAATATTGAGAAAGTTCATCTATTGTATATTATACACGTTATTTGCTTAAGTGTCTAGTTTAGATAAAATGTGACTGATATTGATATAAAAGGAATAATGTATAAGATTTTTAAAAAAAGTGTCCTTTGGGAATTACTTGGACTATGAAAATTCTTGCACATCCAAGAATGAGAAACTAGCATGTGGAGAGGAAATTCCATAATTCTGAGTGAGTTGAAAGTGCTGAAAAAATGTTTGAGTTGAAAAATGGAAACTTGGAAATTCACATTCCAATAGACATATATATATATTCTCCTTACCTCAAATGCTATATGTCATTGCATTATTCATAACATTAAGCAAGGATAGTCCTTGGTAAGTTTACTAGAAAACTTTGTGTGTATTATATGTAAAGGTGACATTTGATGGACAAGTGCCTCCTGAGGCAGCGATGAGCATGAACCAGGAGCCACCATTGGACATTTTTACTAGTAAACAGAAGATCAGCCTTATTATCAGTTCTCAAAATGATAAAAAATATTATACAAATGTAGATTTGATGTTGCATTATTAAAATTCAACTTTTATGCTGAACTTGAAAAAAAGAGATGATAAGCCCCAGTACTTAGAGACACTATTTCTTTGAGATTATATAGCAGAATAATAATACTATCTAAAAAGTCAAATTCCTAGAGAAATTGTACAATGTGAGGGTCTCTTGCCTTACCTGAGATCACTCAGTCTTGATCGCTAGCATCTCAAGGGAGGGAGGGAGGGAGGGAGAGAGGGAGGAAGGAAGGAAGGAAGGAAGGAAGGAAGGAAGGAAGGAAGGAAGGAAGAGGAAGGAAGGAAGGAAGGAAGATGGAAGGAAGGAAGATGGAAGGAAGGAAGGATGGAAGGAAGATGGAAGGAAGGAAGGAAGGAAGGAGATGGAAGGAAGAAAGGAAGATGGAAGGAAGAAAGATGGAAGGAAGGAAGGGAGGGAGGGAGGAAGGAAGAAGGAAGAAAGGAAGGGAGGGAGGGGAGGGGGGGGAAGGAAGAAGGAAGGAAGAAATGAAGGAGGAAGAGAGATGGAAGGAAGGAAGGAAGATGGAAGGAAGGAAGGAAGGAAGGAAGATGGAAGGAAGAAAGATGGAAGGAAGGAAGGAAGGAAGGAAGGAAGATGGAAGGAAGGAAAGGAGGGAGGGAGGAATGAAGAAGGAAGGAAGGAAGGAAGGAAGGAACGAAGATGGAAGGGAGATGTAAGGAAGGAAAGAAGATGGAAGGAAGAAAGGAAGGAAAATGGAAGGAAGGAAGGGAGGGAGGAAGGAAGGAAGGAAGAGAAGGAAAAGGAAGGAGGGAGGAGGGAAGAAGTAAGGGAGGGAGGGAGAGAGGGAGGGAGAATGGGAGTGGGATAAAAGTGAGGAAGAATGGAAAGAAAGAAGGAAGGAAGGATGGGAGAGAGGATCAGAGGGAGGGAGATAGGGAGTGAGGGTGAAAGGAAGGGACGGAGGAAGAAAGGTAGGCAGAGAGAAAGAATGGATGATCACTTTTTTGTTTATTTTTAGAACATGCTGATGTTGCTCAGGACTCCTGCCTTGCACTAAGGGATTATTCCCAGGATCCTTGTGGACCACAAGGTATTTAACCAGGTATCCAAACCAGGTGGCTGTGTGCAAGCATCCTATTCACTGTCCTATCGCTCTGCCCCCAAACCACATAGTTTTAGATATTAAATTGGCATCAAGAAAATTCACTATTCACTCTTCCTCATTAAAAGACAAAAATCGAAAATAATAAAACTAGGGTCATAGTGATAGTGCATCTGGGAAGATGCTTGCTTTCCATGTGGCTGATCACTTGATCACTTTAATTCCGTTATTAATATATTTGCTCTAGCGGGAGCCAGCAACATTTCCATTGGACCCTATCACATTCCAAAGTAGCCCAAAAAGCATCTGGTTGATTCAGGAATATGAAGAGCCTCAAACCATTCCTTCAGGGTCTTGACAAGGAAGTCTGACCATCTTGTAGGTGGGCCGCCACGTGATTTTTGATATCCCTAGGGATCCAGTCAGTAATGGCTCTAGTCCAGCTGTTGTCTGCAAATTGCACTACCTGTCCAGCCCATCAGATTTTCGATGCCTTGGGAAACAAGACAGCGTCCCTGATTCTGGAATAGCGACGGAGGTCAGAAATCCGGATTTCTTCTCTCACTTGAGTGAGGCGTGATATTCCAAGCATAGCTCTTTCGATTCCTCTCTGGGAGACCCAAATAGCATTCTCATCCTGCTTTCATAGGGCCCAGGTCTCTGAGGTGTATGTTAATGCAGGGAGAACGGTGGAGTCAAAGAGATGTGCCCAGAGCCAGAGGTTGTTTGTCCTTTTAGCTATTTCTTTGATGCCTTTGAAGGCGTTCCATGCTGCTCTCTTCTCCTGCGCAGCTCAGGTTTTAGGACGTTCATCATGTTGATTTCTCGACCTAGGTACACAACTCCTGCATTCAGAGATGTTTGTTCCATTGAGAGTGAATGGGGCCTCTGGAAATAGTTCATTCTTCATAAACATGGTTTTCTTTAGATTCAGCTGTAGACCTATCTTTCCACATTCTCAGTCGAAGTCAGCCAGCATTTGTGCTGCTTGGATAATGTTTGGTGTTATTAGAATGATGTCATCAGCGGGGAGGTGGTGTAGTTGCCGACCATCTATCTTCACTCCCATTCCTTCCCATTCTAATTGTCTCATGATGTTCTCGAGGGTGGCGCTGAAGAGTTTTGGTGAAATGGTATCGCCCTGTCGAACCCCTCTTTTCACATTAATGATCACTTCTTTGTAGAATGGTGAGATCCTGGTGGTGAATCCGTAATACAGCTCACGAAGGATCTTGATGTATTGGGTTTGAACGCCCCTGTTTGGCTAGGGCTTCGATGACTGCTTCAGTCTCCACAAAATTTACAGAAAGGCTTTCTGTAAATCAATGAACATGAGACAGAGCTGCATCTTGTACTCCCTACAAACCTCAATGAGCTTGGTTACTGTGTGGATATGGTGGATTGTGCTGAATCCTTTCTGGAAGCCTACTTGCTCGCAAGGTTGTCCTTCATCTAGTGTTCTGCTAATCCTGTTCAGGATGACTTGTGTAAACAGCTTGTAGATGACGGACAACATTCAGATGTGGCGATAGGTGCTGATGTCGTGAATGTCTCCCTTCTTGAACAGTAGAACTGTCCTGCTGGTTTTCCATTGGTAGGGCACCTTGCATTTGGACAGGTAGCGTGTGAAGAGCCGAGCTAGTGTATTAATGAGTACCGATGGCAGATTCTTCAGGTGTCCGGGTCTGACTTTGTCTGGGTCTGGTGTTGTTCCCTTCTTTACCAATAAGATGGCATGTTGGATTTCAGAAGGGAGAACCTAGGGAATGACATATCCATCCTGTGGAATTTGGTATGTGGGCAGGTGGATGTGGCTATCAAAGAGATTTGAGTAGAAGTCCTGGATAATCTTCTCCATTGCCTTTCTGGAAGATGTGATATATCCATTAGGGCGTTGGAGGGCAGTCATCTTGGTCTTGTAGTTGGCGAAGGACAGGCAGGCAGTGCAAATGCTTTTCCCCGCTTCTGCTGCATCTTCCAGTATTTCTGGTCTTCTGTCTTTGAGGTCTTCTTTTATCGCTTCTCTGCACTGTTTAGCAAGCTTGGACATTAGCATTTGGTCTCCTGAGTCTCACGCCTTGCCAAGATCATGAATGAGCTCAAGAGTTTCTGAAGATAAGTGTTCTTTTTGTGTCTTTCTCTCTCTCGTCATTCTTCGCACAATCATGGAGGTGCTGAACCAGTCGGTTGTATTCTTCATCAATGTTGTCAATGATGGTATCTTCCCATGTTGCTGCAATGGTGCCAAAGAGTTACCAGTTGGTGGTCGTTCTGGGAGTTCTCTTCTTAATCTTTGCAGCCTTTTCTTCCCATTGCGGGAAGTAGAATTTTGCACGAAGGAGACTGTGGTCTGATCCTGTTTGGAATTTGGGGACGACAGCTACATCAGTCAGACAAAACCGTTGATTGAAGATATGTACATAATATATACATATATTATGCATTATATATGTGAATACATTATATGTATTTAAGAATGATAGGATAGCTGGTCTTCAATCGACCAGCTGTCCTATCATTCTTAAATACATATAATGTATTCACATATATAATGCATAATATATGTATATATTTGTACATATCACTTGATCACTTGACATCCTGTTATTGATCCAATTGCTCGAGTAGGCGCAGGTAACATTTCTGTTTGTCCCTGTCTCATGCCAGTGTAGCCCAGTGGCATCTGCTTGCTCCAGGAATTCTAAGAGCCTCAAACAGTGCATTCACAGTCTTGACAAAGAAGTCTGACCATCTTGTAGGTGGACGACCATGTGATCTTTTGACTTCCCATGGGATCCATTTGGCAATGGCTCTAGTTCAGCGCTCTTCTCTAAGTCACATTACATGTCCAGCCCATCTGATTTTGAAGCTTTGGCAAATGAGACAGCATCCCTGATTCTTGATCTTCGACAGAGGTCAGAACTCCAGATTCCTTCTCTTACTTGAGTGATGCGTGACATTCCAAGCACAGTTCTTTCGATTCCTCTTATGTACATACATAATAATATATTGAAATATTAATAAATTAGATAATCTATTATATTATATATGTGTATATATATTTAATTTTGCAAACTGTAATTTATAGCAGTTGTAGATATTTGAGTTTTAAGCATTTAATGGCTTTTAAGATCATCAGTCTCCTTGCTCAGAAATACAAAAGTACGCCAGGCATATTTCTCACTGTAGCACACCGGTTTAGTCAAGGGTCTGTAGACTAATGCACTGAACTGTCACATAACTTCCCATGCTGAGGCTGGCCAGTGTTTAATCTCATAATGAAATACTTGCACAGCTCGCAGCGATTGTCATTTTTTCTTACTGCCACTTGTACTGATAGAAATAAGGGTGGTCACAGCTCTTTCTGAAATTCTGATGCTTAGCACCAAATGAAGCTTAGTAGGAGCAAGGTTTCACCTTTTACTATTTCTGACACAGATTTGAGTGCTAGACAGCAGGAAGTGTTTGACACTGCAATTTAAAATGAAAAGGGAAGTGAGCTGTGAGACCTGAGTGTGATTTTCCCCCTGGACCTCCCCATCTGAACATCCCCACCAGAAACTGTCACTGTGGGTGGATGAGGCGCTAAATGGAAATGAAGGGGGCAGAGATTTTCACAGCAGGCTAATACAAGGACTTCTGGGAATAAAGAGCACGTCCAGATTAAACCTGACAATCAATCTATTGATCTCTCTGTTTGGGCATTGATTTTTCACAGCTCAAAGAGCAGACCCTAAATCTCAATGGAAAATACTATCTTCAATTTAATTGTTCCTGCAGAAAGGGAAGCAAAGATATATTTTGGGGGATTTGCATTTTTAGTGTAGGTGTTGATCTTAAGGCTAGCATTTGCTCTCTAAATTAATGATCCTGTAACCATTTTCCACCTGAAAGAGTTAAGTATTATGAACTTAATATATTACATAATATAAAGCAACATTATCACAAATCTAAAGCAAATTAATATAAAGCAAATCTGAATTAAAAATTAAACATTTCAATTAGGAACTATACAGGATATTAAAGTGTATATTGAACTGCAGAGACACCTGAGTGTTTGAGGCATGGGACCAGGTACACCTGAGCCAGATATGAGCACTTCACCACAAGGTTCCCTAACATCACAGGGGATAGCCCTGGATACCCACAAGCTGACAGAATGGTGGGGCTGTATGTAACACCGCAGGGTCTAAGCAACATTCTGAGATGAGATCTTCGCATCCAGGTACCTGCCTGGTAGACCCAGAATTGCTGGCAGGGCCCCAGTTCTCCTGAAAACAGGAGAATCTCTGCCCCCTAGTCTCAACAAAAGAAAAGATAAAGAACTTCAGACATGGAGAAGACAAAGATCTTAAAAAAATAATCATACAGTTGGGTAATTATTAGCACAACATAACATCAGCTATTATATAGTCTTTTTACTTGAGACAAACCTATTTTGATGTTATAATAGTTTAATTTTTCAGTTTAATACCAATTTGGAAAGGGAAAAGGAGAAAAAATAAGTATGAGAACGGGATGCTAATTAAGGTCAATCGAATTGTTCAGAGAAGTGATGCTTTGTAGATAAACCATAGATACAAGACTAACAGATAGTGGAAGAATGATAAAATTAGACATTTAAAATAATTAGCATTTAGGTAAGGAGAAAAATGCCATTTAATGATGACAATGATGATGCCAATTGATAAAGAATCAGCACGGGTTCAGAAGGTGAGTACAATTAAATCCTTGCAAAAAATTAATCATTATGTTATTTTTAACCTCTAGCTCTGATCACTGTCACTGTCTTCCTGTTCATCATCAATTTGCTCGAGCGGGCACCAGTAACATCTCCATATGACCTGTCTCATGCAAGTAGAGCTCAAGGGCACCTGCTTGCTCCAGGAACATAAAGAGCTTCAAACCATTCCATCAGGTCGTGGGAATGAGGTCTATAATTGTTACTGGTACCTGGCATATCAAATACGACACGGGTAGCTTGCCAGGCTCTGCCGTGCCGGTAACATACTCTTGTAGTCATCTCAAAATCCAGCATTTATTGATGAACCGGCGCGGCCGCTTGCGACCACGCTGAGCCGGGCTGTACACACACATATTATGATACCAATATACAAGGTCAGACAAAAACATGGACCAGGAGGTCTTTTCAAAAGTGGAATCCACCACAAGCATCTGGGAGTCAGAAGTTGGGTGGGACAGAGAAGAGAACAGTGTGCTAACAATTATTGTAAGTGATAATACCAGCCTAGAACTAAGTATTGAATACAGGTAAAAAGATACACATGATAACCTCCAAATGTATGTATCACAATACACAGTGTGTAAGAGAAGTGTGTAAGAGAAGGAAGTGAGAGAGAAAGAGAGAAAAGAGATAAAGAACTCTCCATAGAGGCAGGCTAGCAGAGAGGGGAGGGAAACGGGGAATCGGGGTCATTGGTGGTGGGAAATGGGCACTGGTGGGGGATGGGTGCTGAAACAATGTGTGACCGAAACCCAGACATGAACATCTTTGTAATTGTTTATCTCATTGTGGTATAATAAAATATTTTTTAAAAATTAAATATATAGCAGAACCAAATAAAAAACCATGCTTAAGCTTCAAAAAAAAATAAAGTCCATGATCAGGGTCAAAGGGATAATACAGCAGGTAGGAGTCCTGTCTACTTCCCAGGCCACCTGAAGGGGCTGGGAAATAGGGCAGGAGGGGCCAACATCCATGGTGGAAGGGATACTGAGAGGTGGTAAAGGGTCATGTATGAACCTTATCAGCAACAGTCCTGTCAAACACACTGTAGAAATGTGTATTAGGAGCCGGACCAATAGCACAGCTCTAGGGTGTTTGCTTGCACACTGCAGGCCCAGGTTCAATCCCTAGCATTCCAAAGGGTTCCCTGAGCACTGCCAAGAGTAATTCCTGATTTCAGAGCCAGGATCAACCCTGAGCATAGCTGGGTGAGACCCAAAAAAAAAAAAAAAATGTATATTAAAAAGGTGCCTTTCTAGAAGCTGATTATCAGGTGGGAAGCAAATGGGGCAGTGCATTGGCAGGGAAGCGGACAATTAGTGTGGAAACATGGCATGCATGAAACCAGTCAGGAATTGCTTGGTCATTTCTTTCATTTTTCTTGCATGTATTTCAAAAAAGTGAAAATTCAATAAAACATACAGACAGGTCCTTAAGAATTATCTTGGGACTTTATATATGAAGTTAAAGGACAGAGATATTGAATTACAAATTTCAAAAACCAAAAGTATTTTTATTCAGATATTGGTAGAATTAAGTTAATTCTATCTGAGAGAATAGAATTCACTTAGCTCTGATAGTTCATTAATTAATTAATTATTAATACTTATAAAGCATTATGCAATTAATAAATAGCAGTGGATTAAACTCACTATATTGGTTTAACACTCAAGGACAAACTATAGTTCGATTGCTTCATCCATACATTATTAACCATCTAGGGGAAAATACATTCTTGTCAACTTGATTGCTATAAAAACATGCACAGTGGGAATAGATCAGCCTGTACTGTTCACAGAAGACTGGGCTTATTATCCATACTAAGAATACAGGGAAATGTCTTTGAAGTGTATGCTACACATTGGTTTGTTTTCAGTTGTGATCTCACATGGATTATTATGTGATCTTTGGGAATTTCAGTGATGCAAAATGCGGTGCTTGCTTTTGAAAGGCACTGATGGGGCCAAGATAAATGAATTTCCATGTAAATTCCTGGTGAGCTTTGAAACTTATGTTAACAAGCAGAACTGTATTATCAAGTGCTATATACCTCAAGGGTTCAAAGAAGCTGGAGCTATTCGGAGATTTTAAAAGTGCCTTAGGTGGAAAAAACATGGGTGATAAACACAGTTCTAATTTGATAATACAATATTGGGTGATAAATGACATATTAACACCATGACCCAATTAAATCCTAATCTTAAACATATACTCCAATATTTTTAATAAAGAGAACCATATAAGTTTATTGTATTGTAACTTTATCTTAATTATTTCAATGTATGTTTCTTTTGTTTCCACTTGAGTGTAATTTATTGCTTATAAAACACTAACATTATTTTGGCTTTTTATGTAGAATTTCTCATCAAAATGTTTTACTGAAGATGGGAGTAATAGTGCAGAGATTAGGCCTTGCATATTGCTGCTCTGGGTTTGATCCCCGGTATCCCGTATGGTCCCTCAAGCAATGCCAAGAGTAGTTTCTGGGTGCAGAGATAGGAGTAACCCCTAAGCATGGCCAGAAGTGCCTCCCACCAAGAAAGGTTTTAAACCTCTTATTCATATTACAAGTCATTGACAGCCAGACTAGTGACCAGGTTCATCCATTCCAATCAGTATATATTAAAAACGAGCCATCACTATACCTGTTGCTTCAAGTGCTTTCAAAAACTGTGTTCTTTGAAGCTTGTTAGGACAGATATAAAGAAGTCAATTCAACTTGCATTGATGCACATTTTAGGTTTTGTTTTTAGGTAATATTGACTTGTGATTATCAACATTTTGAAATGGCATTGATATATCTTCTGTACATATGTAAGTCCTTTAATTATCAAGAGAAATGAAGAGAAACGATTATTGTTTGAGAGATTTTCCCCAAAGTTCCCAGTTTTAGCAATTTCTCTCTCTGTTTTCTCTTACTCTTAAACACTTAAAGATTTCTTGTATTCAAAAGAATAGTTTCCAACATAGATTAAACAAATGGTGTGTTCTAGTTTCAATAGGACAGTCTTTCTAAAAATGAATTCAGTATAAGACAGATTCACCTCAAAGTCAATTTTAGAGTCTTATTACTGAAATCACCTGAAAGAAATATGCACAGCATTGTTTTATGGCCTGAACTGTAAGGCAAATTGCATAGTGAAAGTCCACTGAAATAGGAACCTACTCATAAATTATATCTTTTCATCTTTGTTTAATTTTGTTTTGATTTTAGTTTGGGAGATTATTTCCAACTCTTTGATCAAGAATTACTTCTGGTGTGTCTAAAAAAGACCATGTGGGGTGCTGGGAAGTAGACCTGGGTGGGCGTGGGCGAGGGATGGCTATGTCTGCTGTTCTATTGCTCTGATCCTAAAATTGTGTCTTTCAAGAGCAACTTCACTCTTTTGTCTGGACCAGAAAGCTGCATTCAAATTTATAACCTTGCCTTATATCAATTAAAAATCTATCATTTCAATAAAGATTTCTAACATAAATTAGTTTTTTTTTTAAAAATTGGCATAAACAAGTCCCTCTATTTTTCTGTATCTTCTTTGAAAGATAAGGTGACTGTTTGCAGTTATAATTGTTTAAATATTTTACATGTTTTCCCCCCTCAGGGATGGAGAGATAATATAGAGTTTAGCACTTGTTTTGAATGTGACTGATTCAGGTTTGCTCTTTGGCACTGCATGTGGCGACCTGATCATCTTTAGCAGTGATCCCTGTACATAGAGCCCATGGGTAGCCCTAGATACAACTGTATAGAGACCCCAAATACCAAACAAACTAACTAGCTAAGAATTCAGGCTGGAATATAGAACAACAAAACTACCAGGAAAATAACTAGTGTTGGAACAGGTACAAAGTATGCATCTGACGTGGTTGGATCCCGGTAGCACTGGGCCCAGCCATCACAGGTGAAGGCCTGTCCTGTGAGCACTGCTGGGGAGGTCCCTGACCTGCAGCATCCCCGGTGTGAGCAGTGCTGCACCTGCCTGTGTTGCCGGAGAAGAGCTGTGGAGGCTCTTCTACATATCTACTTTCACATATAAGCTTCTTCACTCAAAATTTGATTTGAGGAAATTGTATTGAAACATGGAGAACATGAAGACAAATTTCTTGCGTTCGTGCTACCAATATCACATTTTAATTTTTCTGAAGCAATTCACTGTAAGGTGCCCAATGCCCTTCAGCTATGCCCATGTGAAGAGCCTTCCATAGATTAACATAAACAGTGTGTCTGTGCCTTTTACACAGACATCCTGAGAATTATTTTTGGAAATTCCTTTGAAAGGGATCATGTCGGATCTAAACTTTTTTGTCGTGGTTATTGATTTGTTTTTCCATCCTTCTGGAATGGGGGAAATAGCTGCTTCTTTGACATTCTCCTGATTGAGTAGTGTCTATATAGATGTTCATGTGGTCACCAAACAGCTGACCTCAACACCAGAGACTGTTCTGACTCTTTACCCTGTGGGAAAGGTTCTGAGCCTCTAAGAACTTCATTCTGTCTCTTTCACAGCCTGACACAGCCCTGTGTTTTACACTGAACAGTCGGGATGCTCCAGATGTCTGGGAACAGGAGAAACACTTCCATTTTGAAAAGAAGCTCTAAGACATAAAGAAACATCATAGGAGAATAATGCCACAATTAATAGGAACAAAGGCCAGGAGAGCTGGTCCTTAGGACAAAGCAAGTCACAAGAGTGGGAGGGCAGTTAGGGGAGAGAAGGGACCGCAAGAAGAGAGAAGCCCGCACAGACACCCCCAGGAGAGATCAGCCTGCCGGAGAACACTCTCACCTTGCTTTCTTCCATTGAAGGATCAGGGGGAAAGGCGAAGTGGGCCCCGGACACAGGCCACAGGCCTGGTGCCTTAACGACTATTAGGGCAGGTCACCCCCCAAGCCCCCATGTACTGTTAGGGACATGGAATTCACAGGAAGTCCCATGAGCTTGGGGCCTTGGGGACCTCCCGGAAGGGGGAACAACAATCCCTCCTCCTCTTCATAAGCCTTAACAGATAGTGGGGAGCCAAGAGTGAAATAGAGATGGAATAACCAGCTGCCATTTCCAGCACACGGGCAGAGACTGATGGTTCCCTGGGTCAGACACATCAGAGGAACCATGAAGCAGACAAAGCATGAAACAGGGGGAAGCCCCAAGAAAGGTTGTGCTTGTGAATTATCCCATTACCCACAGTGATTGCAGGACTTAGAATGGAACGTGAATCAGTATTTATGTGACAAAGGAACGGCTGAGGTCATTTAGACCTAAGGACTCTAGATAGTTGTCACAAAACAGGAAGAAGAAAAGAGTCTAGTACCAAGAATACTAGGCAATGTGGCGTTATTGTCTTTTCTCTTCTCCCCTGTTTTTTTAGGTCTCGGCAGGCGATGCCCCTGCTCCAGCCATTCCTCCATCACTGCAAGGAAGTTCCAGGTGTTCTGGGGACATTTACCTCCAATGAGCATCTCTTATTACTTGCTTTCCTTTTACTTGGATATAATTGTCCTTTTACTTTTATTTCTACTTGGCAAAATTCCTACCATACACATACTATTTCCTGTACTTTCATTTTTCTTCTTTTTCAATCTAAAGATACACACACACACATATATACATACATATATATATATATATATAAATACACACACACATATAGATATATTTTTTTTCCAGTGAAGTCTTTCTTGTGGATATCTTGTGGTATTTTCTTTTTCTGGGATTCTTTTTCCAGATGTGTTATATAAATCTAATAAATTGAATATTGGTGAAATGAAAATATTTTAAAAGTTAAACATATATGATATACTGCAACTATTACATATAAATGTATACTATAAATATTGCATATTAATATAAGCATATTGTCTCATCTATGTGATATATATGTATATATACATATATATCTATATATCTATATATGTAGGGGCTGGAGCGATAGCCCAGCGGTAGGGCATTTGCCTTGCACGCGCCGGCCCATGCCCTCCCAGGTTTGATCCCCGGCACCCATATGGTCCCCGAGCGCCACCAGGAGTAATTCCTGAGTGCAGAGCCAGGAGAAACCCCTGAGCATAGCCGGGTGTGACCCAAAAAGCAAAAAAATAAGGATATATATGTATGTGTGTGTGTATATGTATATATATATATACATATACACACATACATGTATTTTACATCTGCTTTTGGCAATGAGACCTACCTTTAGCTCTTTAATTATTTTTCAAATTCTAATAAATTAGAAAATGCCAACAAGGCAAAAATTTCTGCTGATGAGTTCAGAAGCCCACATGCACACTGGGTTCCTTTGAACATTTTTTCTCCAAGATCTTGTCATTCTTCAAAGTCCCCAGACCCTCCACTTATATTACAAATCTAGTCAGATCACATTCTTGGCCAGTGCATTCCAGATGGCCTCTATCAGTCTTTTTTCTTCCCATTTCCCTTTACCTTGCCCTTTTCCAATATTCTTCAAAATGATAAATCACAAATGCTCACATTTCCATTTAATGTAAAACTTTAGAATTTAAGTCAACTAGGGTCATTCACTTCATGAAAGAATACCACAAATCTTCTTTTATGAGCATTATAAGTTACACAGAGTAAAAGATAACCAGACAATTTAGAGATTCTATCTAGGCTTGAGATTGGAGACAAGTTTCTTCTTGTCTGCAGAACTTGGCTTCCACTGGTGTGAAGCACAGGGCAGGTATTTTATGCACCGTTTCCTCTAAGATGGAAGCGGCTGATCACCTCTTCCAGCAAACGTGGGAGCACCGTTGTTCTTCCCAGCAGCTAATCCTCAGAAGTCAGAAAACAGTATAGACATAGAGAACAGTTTACAACCTACGCTGCAGCTTCTCCTGAGCTGGAGAAGGACAGAGAGGGAAAGAAATCAAGTCAGAGAGAGAATAGATGGAAGCAACGGGAAGAAGAACTGGGTATTCTGGTGGTGCACAGGAGTGTACAGTGGAATCTCCAAATGACAGCACAAACAGCACAAAAAACAAGAGACTCAAACATCAACAACTAAAGTTAAAAAATGTGCCTGTCAAGTTGGCCGGCAGGGACAGGGTTTGGGTAGGACGGATCTGAGAGTCCCAGTGGAGGGAAGAATACACTGGTGATGGGTTTAGTGCTGAGACGTGAAATACAGCTCTGAATGACTTTGTCAATCATGATGCTTTTATAACTGTTTTTGGAAGTTAGGAACACATTCAAAAAGATAAACACTTTGTTCTTTACAAAACAGCCACTTCACATATAAAGGCAGTATTGCAGATAGTGTGACTATAAAGGAAGAGCATCAGAGTAGCAATGGGGTGTTGACCTCAATGTGACATTTTGTTCGAATGCAAAAGTCACTAGTAAAACCTAAGGACATTTAATAAACTATATATGAATCTTTGCATATGCTGTTACAACAGATGTTCCATACTTGAGATAGGGCTATTGAGAAAGTTACTTTTAGTTTCCATGGGGCCTTTACCATGTCTCAATGCTTCTTCCACTGTTGGAATAGTAAATACTTATTTCAATAGCTGCCAAAGTATTGACTTTGAGCTGCCAAAGTACTGATCTTATAAGACCCTTATTATAAGTATGATATACTTATACGCATACCTATAATTATGGGAAGAAAGGAGAGGAATTTGTTAACTTACTAAGAAGGAACTGAATAGACACAATTCAGATTCAAGTAATCAGAGAGAGAGAGCTTGAAAGGAATGTTCCAGAATTGTAAGTTGCTTTATTTTTCCTCCCTTAAGTTTAAGCCCGCTCATTGTTTTCTGAGACATAGCAGGAAAATTTGGTTGGCTGCCAGCAGAGCCTGGTGTGGAGTTGGAGGAAGGCTATGTAGGAAGCCCGGGAGACCAGGGCCAATGCATCCCCCGAGGAGTCTCAGTTTAGAGCCACCTTAGGTCTGAGGTAGTGACAGTCATCTTGGTCCTGCTTAGCCTTGACTATGTTCCTATCAGAGCCCTGGTTATGTGATTTGACCACCCAAGGGAGCACCTAATGTATTTCAAATATACTGGTTATTTCATGCTCACAGCAGCCCTCAGAACCAGATCTTCTCTCCTTTAGACATTTAAACCAGGAAAATTGGAAGGTCAGAGAATTGAATAGCTTGCCAAAAATGAGAGTTCGGCTTGGGGAAGAGACACAAGGAGAATCAAGCAATACATTTAATAAGCAAAGCTTTTTTCTCTTGGTTAGCACCCAACTAAAGCATGGGAGGTGCTCAATTAGTGCTTAGCTCTTAAAGAACAGGAGACTCTGGTAAGAGAGTTTACTGCTAATTCTGCCACTGAGTCACTGTGTAGCCAAGTGGATGTTAATTAGCCTCTCTGGGCTTAGGTCCTTAAGCCGAAAGAGCATTACAGGAAGAGAATCAATTGAAAGAGGGCTTTGATAATCACATGAGTTACTATACACCAGGAACCTTTACACCTCACCTTTTCACTATTATTCAGCATTAGAAATAATAAGAGTTGTTCTTCATAAAGTTCTTATTTTATTAATTCATACCATCAGTCACACATTATTTGACTAATAAAATGAATCTGGAAGCCAGAGAAATGAATCTGATAATATAGTACACACTTAATAGCTGCCTGAAGTTTCTGCCAGTGTTTTTGGCTGAATATATCGAATCTAAGTCTCAGGATACATTTTGAGACTCTATTTTCTGGCTCCCTTGGGGAAAGCATGTGACTAATTCTGGCCAATGAACGATGGCAAAAGCATCTGTGTGCAGCCTTTAGTTGCCAGTGAAATACTTTTTTTTCTTTCTGTTGACTGCAACCAACTGCTTAATTTGCCTGAAACCTGGAGTGACTACAATGAGTAGAAACTCCTGCTGACTTACAACAGAATCAGAGCATTAATGAGAAGTAAACTTGCTCTTTTTCCTAAACCAATAAAATTTTAGGGTTGTTTTAGCATTCTATCCAATCTCTCTCTTTACTGAACCTTTGCTTGAGTGAATTGTTAAGCTTGGCAAAACCTATCCTAACCTGATATGCTTAACAGAACATGGGAAAAATAAGAAAGTAATTTTGCTAAGAGTTGTTTCTCCAGAGCTGAGAGTAGCTGTAACTGCACATTAAAATTTAAAAGATCTCATTCATTTACATTGCAACTGCCCATTTGAAAAACATAAACGTATAGCAGGATGAGTTTCTGGACAAATATGTAAACTAAGCTTTGACACAGTTCCATTGAATTTCAAAGAGCATAAACAGTGCAGAGTAGTGTATGAATTCAGAGAATCGGGAAGCCAAATATGTAAAAGAAAGCTTTGAGACATACCTGAACTTGTGTTCTGAGCTTTCCACAGCGTGACTCTTGAGTTCTGAATAAATTTTTCTCACTTCCCTTCTTCATATCTCATGATTTTAGTGACACTGGAGAGTCAATATACAAACAGGAAACCAGACTGGCTAATTTGAAATTCACAAATGCAAAACTATGTTAATGATAAAATGTATGTTTATATTTTCTGCCCTAGCATACTGTTTGAATTTAGAATGCTGTTGTGAATCCAGATGCTTTACACCAACTTCCGTTTACTAAGTATAGACTAAGAAGCACACAAATACACACACACACATCCCTTTGATTGTTATTAAAAAATAACAAGAAAAAATGTTTTTGGTCTGATTAATTAGTTATATTTCCTTACCACTAGAATCACTCATACCTGACTTTAGAACTTAACTAATATTTATTTTAGAAATAACATTATGTTATTTGGCACTGGATCCAAAATTGTTCCCTATTCAAAAGCTGTGTATGCTGTAATGGGTCAGCCCAATAATATTTTTAATGAGTCTATGGAACACCAACCTCTGTTAATTGGAGCTAGATGGTCACAGCTGTAAGAAATTATATATTAACACCTATGTGTGCCCTAACAGGGAAGTTACATGAAACAAATGAAAACCACTTTAGCACAGCCATAGAGTAATAGGGGATTAGGACTCTGTAAATGAGGAATCCAGTATTATCCAACATGGGACATAAATCTTATTTATTCTGTAGAACATCATAGGAGCCTTGGGATTTTTTTTATCCCAAACTTTTTTTTTAATTTTTACTATGATTTTCCAAAAAATTCTACCTAAGCAATTCCTATGTTACTAATAGGCAATAGAACTATAATCACAATTAGACCATTTCCATTTCATATATATCATTAATTAGATGAATGGTAACGACTTTCTTAAAACCACTCAGAACTTCAGACTTGCTATAAAATGAAAGCTGGGGAAGTTTGTTGTCAAGGGCAATCAAGCTTTTGGTGCTCTGAAACTTTGTCCCGTGTTCTCTACTTTCATGAACCAATGTCTACTCCTACCAGTGACTTTGTTCCTCCTTACTTTGTTTTATCATGTATGTGATTGATTCAAAGTCTTCTTGATCAGAGTTCTTAGATTAAATATAACTTGCAAAAGGCATTTTGAAAAGCTGAACTTGGGAAAACAGTCTTCACTAGAATATATTTGAAGGGACAGATTAGTGAAGGTGGGCCCCTGGTTCACATAACTGCGCCATATTCCTCTACACACTGGTTCCACTGTTAGAGGTCAGACACACTTCAGTAAAACAATAAGAATATGGAGATATGGCTGAGACACCTGCTCCCTACGGAGAAGGAATAAAAGTCAGGAACAGCAAGTCCTGCAAGAGTGGTTTTGTATATTCTAAACTGATTTGGAGACAACTGCTGAACTAGAGCCTTTACCGACTGGATCCCACGGGATGTCAAAATATCACGTGGCCGCCCACCTACAAGATGGTCAGACTTCCTTGTCAAGACCCTGAAGGAACTGTTTGAGGCTCTTCATATTTATGAATCAACCAGATGCCATTGGGCTACATTGGCACGTGATAGGGTCCAATGGAAATGTTACTGGCACCCGCTCAAGCAAATCGATGAATAATGGGATTCAAGTGATCAAGTGATTAGTTCTGGCATGAACTGTATAGGCTGTCTCCTGGCTTTCATTCTTATTAATTAATCATTACATCAATACACTCGGTGTCACATTCATCAAATTCAATGTGCAGAATAAGGGTGCGTGGATCCTCCCGGGGGTGTGGGTTTATCGGTGGTATATATTTCATCTTCAAACGGTAGTAGCTTACCAGAATTAGGGGGCTGTTTCTCCAAAAAACAAGCGGCTGATATGGTAGAGGAGACTGGAAGGCTTGAGAATTTTAATGGCATTGGTGTGATCTGGTACAGTGAGCCATCCAGAAACCCCCTCTTACATTTCAAAGGCATTCGCTCAAAACATTACACAGTAAAGGCCTAGGTGAGTGCAGGGAGGGACTACCTAGGGCATTGGACCCTCCTGCTTTCCATAACAATGGGGAGGAAGGTCTGGTTGCGGGGGGTTAACAGGTTACCTCTCCTGGGCTTCTCTCCTGGTGGGATCTCGCCTTGGGCGTTTATTCCCTTGAGTTTTCGTGGTGGTCGCATCTTGGCCCGTGGCTGGGGTTCTCCTGGATAAGCCGGTTTTTCCTTTTGATTTGTTGCTGACCTGGATGTAAAGTCTTTTAAAATCACACGGTTCTGGTTTCATCCATCTCGCCGGGGAGGTAGAGGGCTCGCTCGGCACGTCGGGGCCGGCGGCGGCCGCGTTTCCCAATTCCTGTCTTCACCAGAATTTAGTATTTTATCAATTTTTGCTTAAGCAACAAAGAGGTATTCTAATTGTTTTTCTCCTTTTCTTGCTGTCTGCCATATTGATGTTTACAATGATGAAAGTGTCTACATTATGCTTTCTTACAGACTAAGCTGAACTTTTTTCACATTAGAGACCTGCATGTTTAATCTCCATTTGACTTGAAGCCCCGAATGTCACAAAGGGGCAAAGAGCCCAGAGACACCGAACTGCCTGGGGGACACCTGTCTTCCCTCCCCTACCATTGCCTTCCAATCACCTGCCACCCCAATCTTAGGTCTCAAATCCCAAAGTTCAAAACCACGTGATCATGTCTGGTGTATAGTGTTAATGTTTTAGTAAACACAGGATCCGACATTTCTTTCCTTCCACAAAACTCTGGAAACAGCCTAGGCACCCCCTAAATGTACTATCTAGCCACACAAATTCGCACAGTTTGCAACCTGCAAACGGTCGTAATGGTAAAGCAATTCAGAACTCTACCACACCTTGTGATGGTGTGGTAGCTGCTAGCCAGTTGAGCTAAACAATAACGATGAGATAAATAACCTTTCCATTAAGGAATTTAGGAAAGAACTGTTAAGGATGCATAAGGGCTCAAAGAAGCAATGGAATACAAAGTCAATAAATTATAAGAGGATATGAGAGCAGAAATCAGGAAATGCAAATGAAATACAAGCAGATATGGTAGCTATTAAAAACATGGTAAGTGAAATTAAAAGTTCACTAGAACGTCCCCCACAGTAGAGTAACAACTGCTGAAGAAGGAATTAGTGAGCTCCAAGATGAGGTACACAGACTCTGTAGACAACGGCAGAAGATGGAAAAAGATCACAATAAATGAACAGACAAGAGATTATTAGGATGAAGTTAAAAGGAATAAGATAAGGATATTATTGCCCCAGAGGGACAAAAAAATAATCTGGATGAAAAAGCAACTATTAAAGTCATCATTGCTGAAAAAGGTCCCAGAATTTTTTTTTTTTTTTTTTTTAGAGAACCAGCAGAGCTTACTCAGATCCGATTCCTGGTAGGGCAGTGATGTAAAGAAACCAGCAGAGCTTAGATCCGATTCTCCTGGCGCAATGCCTGAAGTCTCTGCACCTAAATACCTCCATTCCAATACCATGTCACAGTCTCATTGCACTGCTTGCTGTTCCACCTTATCTAACCCTTTTTGCTAGTACCTTGCCTTCCGCCCCAGTAGAGTTTGTCATTGTTTGCACATTTACTCTTTTTTGGTTGTTTGTTGTTCATCATAGAATCCCCACCACCAAGTTCGTGTGTTTTTTTTCTTGAGATGTAGTCAATAAATGAACTAAAACAAGCAATATTGTATGCCCACCATGAGTGCCTGTTTTTTTGTTTGTGAGGGTAGCTCAGCCAAATTTACACTGTCTCCCAGATGATTTGTGAGGGATTGATGACTGAGATGTGTGTGTTTTCATTTATTGGGAGGTAGGCCTGGAGAGATTTCTAAAAGAGTGAAATGTTTACATTTATTTTGGAGGGGCCACACTGGTAGTGCTTAGCGGTAGTCTGATTGGGGATCCGGAGCGGGGATTGCAGCCGAAAGATTGACCAGTTCTACTGAGCATGCGCTCAGCCGCAAACTATTTTTTTTAAAATTTTTATTATACCACCGTGAAACATACAATTACAAAGGTGTTCTTAATTGGTTCTTGGTAATACAGTATTCCAGCACCCATCCCTCCACAGTGCCCCTTCACCACCAATGTCCCCAACCCCACCCGTTAATGCGGTACCCCAGGTTCCTCTCTTTTCTCTCTATCTTTCCCCTCTAATTTTACACATTGTGGCTGCCCTGCAGATATTTAGAGTTTATCAAGTCTTTGTGTATATTCAGTGGTGAGTTTTAATCTGCCATTACCATTCCCATATTTATTAAAACACTGGTATCTATATCTTAATGAGTATATATCTGTCCTTCCTTCTGACTAATTTCATCAGCATGATAGACCATGTCCATCCATTTGCAGGTAAATTATAATTCTCCTTTCTGAAGCCGTAGTATTCATTGTAGATGAACCACAGTTCTTTAGCCAGTCCTGTCAGGCTTTAGGTTGTTTCCAGTTTAGTGCGAGAATAGAAGTACAGATAGTGTTATTGCTATGTTTTTGGTCTCAGGGTATTTCCCAGAAGTGCTATTGCTGGATATGGGAGCTCATATCTAGCTCGGGGAATGCCTATTTCAAAAGGGTGGACCAGTCGGCCTCACAAGGGAGAGAGTCCTTTTTCCCCACATCCACAGCACAGTGTTCTTGTTTGGATGTGTGCAGTCTCTGGGGGGTGAGATGGTACCATGTTGTTTTGTTTGCCTGCGGATTAAGATGAAGAGCACTTTCATACCTTTGGCCTTGATTCTTCTTGGAAGCTTCGTTCATTTTCCCCATTTTTTGTGGGGTTGGCTGTTTACTTTGTGGAGTGCTACCAGTGCCTGATATATCCTGGATATTAACCCAATGTTCTTCAAGAATTGAAAAACCCTGAAATTTTAGGAATAAAAAACCCAGAAAGCTAAAGCAATCCTTGGGAAAAAGAAGATGGGAGGTATCACTTCCCAACCTCAAGCTCTACTACAGAGCAGTGTAATTAAGACAGTGTGGTAGGTATAGAGACAGACCCGTAGACCGGAATAGAAGAGATACGTCAAATAAAAAACTGATAAGGAGCAAAAAAATTATGGAGCAAAGAAAGCCTCTTCAACAAAGGTGCTGGGAAAACTGGGCGCTACAGTAAATAACTAGACCCTTCAACGCCAGAAAAAGTCAGATAAATGGATTCTAGATCCGATATCAGACAGAATCTATAAGGTACATCGAAGAAAACAAGGAGAAACGCTCTATGAAACGAAACGAAAAGTATCTTTAAAGACGACACACCACTGCCAAGCAAATGGAAGCAATGATAAACAAATGGGATTATATAAAATTGACAAGCTTTGTACTCAAAAAGAAACGGTGACAAGATAAAGAAATCACAGAGTGGTCCCAGAATTTTTAAAGAGTGTTTGTTCCAGATTCAGGAGGCTGGACGGGTACCAGCTAAAAGAAACCCCAATAAGAATACTCCAAGACACATCCTAATTAAAATGACAAAACCACAGAGAGTGATAATATACTGAAAGCAGCAAGACCAAAAAGGAAATTACATACAATGGAGCATTCCTAAGGATCACAGTACACTTCAGAGGAAACACACTGAACCTGAAGACAATGGTGGGATATTGTGAAAAGAATGAAATGAAGGCCTCACCAAGAATATTTACATAGCTAGACTCTCGTTCAGATTTGAAGAGAAATACACCACTTCATGGATAAGCAACAGCTAAAAATCTTCATAGACACAAAACCAACTTTAAAAGAAGGACTGGAAGGTCTACTGTAAGATAAGACAAACCCCCCAAAACACACAAAGTTTAAACAGTAAGATGGCTCAAAATCCCATGACAATAATCCCTCTCAATGTCAATGGTCTAAACATACCAATTAAGAGGCACAGAGTGGCAAAATGGATTAAAAAGAGCACTTTAATTTTGTTAACATATGTTTATTATGCAGAATCTATAAGTCCCTAGAGATATGAAACTATTTGGAGACATATTCTGGCATTTACAGAATTCAGAATAACACTCGACAATACAGTTTCAAGATTCTTAAATGAATGTGATAAATGTATTACCTTCAGGGAAGCATGTTTTAAATAGTTAATTCATAATAAGGACATCACTATCTCTATCTTCCCGTTAATCATCTATTTGCTAGAGCAGGCACCAGTAATATCTCCATATGTCCTGTCTCATGCCAGTAGAGCCAGGGGCATCAGCTTGCTAGGAACATGAGCCTCAAACCATTATATTAGGTCCGGAATGACCTAATATAAATGTTATGGTTTTGGCATATAAAATACTACGGCAGCTTGTGAGGTTTGCCGTGCAGGTGGCTATGTGTAGTCACTCTAAATAAAGCATATTTGATGAACCACGGCGCAGCGGCCATGCGAGATGGCCTGTGATAATCTGGTCTGCTGGGTGGAGTTGTGACGAGAGGGAAAGTCCGGATGTGGAAAATGGCGGGACCCATGGAGAAGGGGAGGGTGGTCTGGCTTGTTGTGAGGTTCTGCTGGGTGGCAGGCCAGGGCTAGAACCCACCATTCCTCCCGGCACCTCACAAGCAGCTGGGCACAGGGAGAGCAAGTAGCAGCTCTGCCCCATGTCTGAGAGTCTCTGGTTCAGCATACCTTGGCCGGATTGAAAAAAATTGCTGCAGGGTGGCTGTAGATGATCCGGGCTGTGATAGTCTGGTCTTCTGAGTGGAGTTGTGACTAGAGGGAAATCCGGATGTGGAAAATGGCGGGCCCCATGGAGTAGGGGAGGGTGGTCTGGCTTGTTGTGAGGCTCTGTTGGGTGGCAGGCCAGGGCTAGAACCCGCCATGCCTCCCGGGCGCCTCACGAACAGCTGGGCACAGGGAGAGCAAGGATTCTCCCTTATATCCTCAAATAAGGACATATGGGGATATAAATCAAATATACTTGTCCAGAGTGGGGATGTTAGGACAGTTTCCTCTGTCTGAGTAGTTACTTACTAAACACTTACTTCTGTCAATTTACCAGAAAACAGGTTGACATATTTATATTGCATTTGTTAAGGAAAAAATTTGTAGGAAAAATGAGGTATATGTAGTTTTCACTGGAAAAAAAGTTGACTTTCAATGAGAATTCATATTAAAATGTTATTTTCTAGTTTCAAGAAATATTAACCAGATTAAAACATATATGCATCCATACAAACAATTTAAACCATAATGTCACTAAAGTTTAATGCCTGCATCCAAAGTACATATGACACAAATATTGAGAATAGAATGATTTATTTTAAAGAGAACACTAAATAAAGGCTTCTCAACCCTGACTATATAATAGCATGTATTATGTTTGATAATAATTAAAACTCGGCCCCTGTATGTGAGTCTCTGGATCAGCGTACTTGGGCTGGGCTTGAAAAAGACTGCTGTTGGTGGGTCTGTGACGAGCTGGGCTGTGATTAGCTCTTCTGCTGGGTGGAGTTCTGATGAGAGGGGAGTTCGAATGTGGAAAATTGTGGCCCTCATGGTGTGTGGGGAGTTCTCTAGTTTCTTGTGAGGCTTTGCTGGGTCATAAACTCCTTCATGATAAAGACAAAATTAGTTTGTAAGATGTATCTTCAGATTGGCGTTTAATAAACTTTCTGTAAATGTTTGGGCAGTAATACCCTACGGGTTTAAAAAAATTATTGTTGATTGGGCGGGCGATAGCCCAGCGGGTGGGCTGCCTGCATGCGGCCGGCTAGCCGGCCTGGGTCGATCCCGGCCCCCGGATGGGTCCCCGGCACCGCCAGGAGTAATTCCTGAGTGCAGAGCCAGGAGTAACCCCTGTGCATTGCCAGGTGCCACCCAAAAAGCAAAAAAAAAAATATTGTTGATATTTCTTTACATAATAGGAAATCACAGAATAACTGCATTCTTGGTGGGTTATATTCAACCATTGTGTCTCTGCCCTATTTTAAATGGCTTTGTCTTTTTCTGCCATTTATATATTTTCTTAAAACTTTTGAGCATCATGTGAAGATATTGTGTGTTATTAAGGAATATTCAGGTAGAAGAGCTTTTACTTCAATTGTACATACATAATAATATTCAGCAGTTTGGGGTGAGAAAGGATTAATCAACCCTCACATTCCCACAATGCCACCAACTTGGAAGTCCTGTGTAAGTGAAACTTGTGAATTCTAATAAGCTTGAGATTCCTTATACAAGAAACCAAACTCACGGATGACAAGCAAATGGCATACACCAGAAATCCTTGAAGACTTGATTGTGCAGTTACATTTCTTTCAAGGAACATAGTTTTAAATTCAGACATAAGCCTACTGATGAGAAGATACATACAAATATATCTGTAAGGGGATGTTATTGGGTGACCCCAGGGAGCAGATAATTTGGGCTGTCGGAGATTCACTCCAAACCTAAAAAGTTGTTTCATACCTTCCTGCATGAGCATCTTCATTAGTGAATTGAAGCATGAGGACGCACTAATGGAGCAGTCATCGCAATACCTTAGTATTTCTAGGATACTTCTTCAACAACGCTTCTGAATACTTTATGTGTGTAGAATCACATAGGGGTCATGTGCTGACTTATTGAGTCTGTAAAACCACTCTTCAGTTTTGTATTTCACATTTTTGCCCAGATAAAAGTGCATTTCTGCCATTGCAATCCTTTCTCAGTAAGGAGCTTTGTTTGTCTATTGTTTAGTAATTATGTGAATAGACATGCTTCTCAGTTAGTGCTCAATTTTCTTTTTTTCAGCCTAGGGACTGAAGCTCCATTTAGACACTATTGATATTTTGAGACTGGATCATTTTATATTTGTTTTTCCCCACTAGGTGCCAGCAGAACAACCAAGCCATGAAAATCAAAGATAAGTCAAATATTTATAGATACACCCTAGGATACTGCACCAATCAGCTATCAGATTTATAATTATAAAACTGACATAAAATTTAATCTTTTAAGACATAATAAAAGCAATAAAATCCTTTATGAACAGTTTTTGCATTTTGCATATTTGAATAGGTCATTTTATTCATTATTTAGCATATTCAAAATAAAGTTCAGGAGATTAGAAACAATTTTCTGTATGGCAGTCACATACTGTTCCAGAAGAACAATGTTAAACTGTGGTGAAAGGTGCATCAAAACCAACATATTATGCTCAATAATTAACCCATGAAATAAAATACTCTTACTTTGGTGAGCTAAAATACCTATTGGATATTGACAGTTTTATCGGAAATAAATTGCTCATGATTTTATAATGAAAATGTTTCAAAAAGAACTTTCAGACTAAAGCTAGCGTGCAGAGTTCAATCTCACATGCAAGCAACCCTATACACATCAATATATTCATGACATCATTCACAAATAATTGTAATGTTGTGAAGCAGAAACACCTATGTCCTGTAGACCCTGGAAACTATAGTCCTGTACTAACCTTTTTCTCTTTGCCCCCAGTTAAATATATTTTATTAAGGAAACTCTCTCAAGGATAATTCATTCCACTCACTCAATTCATTTTCTAAAGATTATCATATTAAAGAAATAATAAAATAGTTAAGTAATCATTAGAAAAAATAATAGGATGGGGTAGTGGTTCTCTACTGCTAACTTTGAAGTTCACTATAAATCTACAGTAATCAAAACAAGTGTGGTACTGGAATGAAGACAGACTTACAGAGCAATATAATAGAATTGAGAGTCCTATTGAGACAGATCTTTAGATACACAGGCAGCTAATCTTTAATTAAGGAGTAAAAACCAGAAAGCAGAGCAAGGAAAATCCCTTCAGAAAATTTGCAGATAAGAAAACCTGGTCAATTGTCTGCAAAACTGAATTCAAGCATTGTTTATTATTTTTTTGGAGGGTGTCTCACCTGGCAATGCTCATTGGTTACTCCTGGCTCTGCCCTCAGAAATTACTTCTGCCAGTGCTCGGGGACCATATGGAATGCTGGGAATGGAACCCTGGCATGCAAGGCAAATGCACTACCTGTTGAGCTATGGTTGCGGCCCCCCAAGTATTGTTTATTCTATCCAAAAAGGTCACATCATGAATTTCTTGAAATTTCCTTCAGTAGGAGACTTTCTTTCTATAATTAAACTACAAAAAATTAAAAAAATGAAATTCCATGGAACTAACTAATGGTGTCCTTTATCCTTCCAAGTTGTTACCCATAGTCTACAATTTATTAAAGTTTTCATTAAATATTGCTACTGCATGTACCTAATTCACCATCAGCATATAGTCTATAATCTATTAACTTAAATTATAAATAATTATAAGTAAATTGACAAATATACCTTAGTTTCCTACCAGGAAATTAGAGAGAAATATTTCACAATGCTCTCCCTTAGATATATGGTTTAAAAAACTAAATGCCGATTAATAACCTACACATCTATAATGTGATTTGGTTTTGTTCACATTTATGACAAATTGCCCTTTTCTACGTATCTAAAGAATAACTGCTTTTTATTGCCAAGCACTGATATGTTCTGCTTCCTGCAGTTTCAGTTAATAGAGCAATTTTTGTCAACAACTCCTTCTGATTTCTCCCTTAGCATAATATTTTTGTTAAATTCATGTTTGGCTTTACAACCATCTAAGAAAGATGAGTCTATTACATTTCTAAGTAGAAATTATTAATTTGAATAATATTTGAACGATTATGTTATCTCTTGCCTACAACTTAATAAAAAGCACAGGCAACTTGATTCTGCAAATATTTTTTCTGCTTTTGCTAAAATTGCAATGATAACTATCTGAAATTATGTTTCCTGTTTTTATGGGTGGCCATTGATAACCTGGGTATTGCTTCTGGGTCTGCACTGGGGACCCAGAAGTTTGCCATGACTCAGGGAACCACAAGCTGTTCAGGGATTAAAACTGGTCTGATGTGTCCAAGGAACATATGTTACCTGCTGTAATAGCTCACTGTTCCTTGAACACTTATTTTTTAAAGAAAGTGCATTTTAATAACAAGGCCAATGTATTAGTAATTGCATTATGCAAACTGATAGGGGAATAATAAAAGATATATTACGGCCTAGGTACAAAATGGATTGGGAATTCAATAAAATTATTTTTTTTTCTTCTCAGCATTGTCTTGGTTTACGATTTTCTTATGCTACTTATGACAATATTATACTGCACATGCAATTTACAATGCAATATCAGTTTATATTTTATTTTGTATTGGAATTTATCTCTTGTGGTTATGATCTTTTATCCAATTGTAGTATTTTGCTGTAATTTTCATTTTATTTTTCCACCATTGACCTATATTTTAGCAGTCATCTAATTCTTGAGTCAGAATACTTTAATATAAAAATAAAATTTAACAAATAAAAGCAGAGAACAACATGAAAATGGGCAAGGACAGAAAGCATATAGAACACAATTTAAAACCTATATTTCACTAATTGTCAAATATTTTAACTTTAAAACAATAATGATGAGAAACATAATTTAAAAATGTATGTATAACAATAATTTATAGCCTTTTCAGTTACTGTCTGTCACTGTCTTCCCGTTCATCATCGATTTGCTCGAGCTGGCACCAGTAACATCTCCATATTCCTGTCTCATGCAAGTAGAGCCCAAGGGCACCTGCTTGCTCCAGGAACATAAAGAGCCTCAAACCATTCCATTAGGTCATGGGAATGAGGTCTATAATTGTTACTGGTATTTGGCATATCAAATACAACACGGGTAGCTTGCCAGGCTCTGCCTTGCAGGTAGTATAGCCTTTTCAGTTATTTTGCAAAAAATATTATCATGTTTTCATCAATTAAAGTGTAATAGTATGTGGGGGAAAAGGATAGTGAAGAATAGACATTGGTCAATACTATATCCATTACAAATTAAATTATATGATCAAGAAAAAAGTGTATTTTCTCTGGCATGACTGTTTTATGGTTTGGGGCCAAAGCTGGCAGTTCTTCAGGTTTATTCTTTGTGTCCTGCCTGTAAATCATGCCTGGTTGTCCTCAGGGTACCATTTTTGTGCCAGGGCTAAACGAGTCAGTTACATGGGAGACAGGTGTTCTACCCACTGCGCCCTCTCTCTGGAACTGAGTGAGAGGTTCTTAATTGAATGTGACCTATTTGTTAGCTTTAAAGGAAGTTTTTTAAAAAATAGTCAAGAAAATGGCCAGAGTTATAGTTACTGTGTGCTAATGATAAAAAATTATGTCCACATTTTCTATTAAAATTTCTAAATTATGTTCTACTTTATTTACTGCTCTAGGTAAAGGTGAGTGATGTCTAATCTCCTTTGTTAGCTATAGGAAAGCCAGGGTCATTTTTTTTCTGGGAGAGATGTAATTGTCTGGACAACATACTGAAAGGCAAGGTTACCTTCATATCGAAGTTAAACAGTATTCCAAAGAACATTGTAGAGTGAAGTTATGATTTGACTCTCCCATGACCTTTAGACACAAATAAAATCTCCACACTGCATGATTATGGGCCATATCATGATTCAAGCAGCAAGAGAAGAAAAATGAACATGATGGATACATGTAAATATTCAGCATACACTCATGGGCTATATTTTCTGCAGATACAGTTTAGTCTCAGAGAAGCAGAGCTGTCCTTTACAAGAAAACTTAACTAGAAATAGATATCATGCATGAAGCATCACTCTGGCAGGAATAGAGCAGCCATCATTTTCTGAATTCCTGCATAAATCTGTGGCTTATCAACAAAGACACTAAGTTTACAGGCTCTCAAGAAATCTGCTATCTCACTAAACTGGGATTAAACTGGGTTATTTACAATTTTACTCCCAAACTCAACCTCTGCTTTCTATGCAGGTTTGACTGACGATCTCTATATGCCATTATTTAATTTGTATCATGTTACTAGCACAAGCAAGCAAGCTTCAACAAAACTGACTGCACAGGCTATAAAAACATTGATGGCTACTGCAGGTATAGGGGAAGATGAGAATCTGAAATGAGGATAGTGGCCTTTTTTTGGTGGGGATGTGGTGAATCCTATCCACATATAGAATCGTTAAGGGATAACCTGGGGTTGTAAGTTATTGCAAAGTAATCACTGTATCATTGTCTTCCCGTTCATCATCGATTTGCTCGAGCGGGCCCCAGTAACATCTCCATATGTCCTGTCTCATGCTAGTAGAGCCCAAGGGCATCTGCTTGCTCCAGGAACATAAAGAGCCTCAATCCATTCCGGAATGAGGTCTATAATTGTTACTGGTATTTGGCATATCAATTACAACACGGGTAGCTTGCCAGGCTCTGCCGTGCAGGTAGCATACTCTTTGTACGGCATCTCTAAGTCCAGCATTTATTAATGAACCATGTGGCCGAGCCGGGATGCGATAGGCTGATCTGCTGGGTGGAGTTCTGACGAGAGAGAAGTCCGGTGTGGAATAATGGAGGCCCTCATGGAGTGGGGTGTCGTCTGGCTTGTTGCGAGGCCCTGCTGGGGTGGCGGGCCAGGGCTAGAACCCGCCATCCCTCCTGGGCATCTCGTGAGCTGCTGGGTACAGGGAGAGCAAGTAGCAGCTCTGCCCCCATGTCTGTGAGTCTCTGGCCCAGCATACCTGAGCCGGATTTAAAAAAGACTGCTGTAGGGTGGAACTCGATGAGTTGGGCTGTGATAGGCTGGTCTGCTGGTTGGAGTTCTGGCGAGAGAGAAGTCTGGATGTGGAAAATGGAGGCCCTCATGGAGTGGGGTGTCGTCTGGCTTGTTGCAAGGCTCTGCTGGGGTGGCGGCCAGGGCTAGAATCCGCCATCCCTCCTGGGCGTCTTGTGAGGGGCTGGGCACAGGGAGAGCAAGTAGCAGCTCTGCCCCATGTCTGTGAGTCTCTCATTGCAAAGTAATACAAAGTCAAATAACATTTTTTATGAATCATGTCTGGCCATGTTCAGGGTTTGCTACTGTTTCTGTGCTGGAGGTCACTCCTGGCTGTCTTGTGGGAGAGTATGTGATGCCAGGAATTTAATCTAGGTCCACAACTTGCAAAGACTACCTGCCGAACCATCTCTTTGGCCCCTCAATTATCCTTTCAATTGAAAAATAGTGTCTATTTGACACTGAAAGATAAGGCAAAGATATTAGTCATCAGCACTCTCATTATATTCCACCAACAAAACACATCCTCCAACTCCAGCGATTATGGAACTGCATGCTGGGCAGAATTCCCGTTCACACCAGCATCCTAGCACACGGCTGCTCTCTCCATCATTTCTGCCCTTGAGCAAGGTCGAGACCTATACCAACAATCATCCTCCTGGGAACATCACTGTGAGAAGAGAAGTTTCTGGTGACGGTGCTACAGGTCAGCGCGTCCTGCCACCTTGGGGCACTCAGTGCCTGCCTGTTAGCAGTCCAGTGAGTAGGACCAGAGTGAGGTCTCAGAAACTAGGCTCTGCTGAGGACTACTCGCAAGCATCATGGGATTTTGTTTTGCAATTATTGGCAGACAAATTCTGCTAGGAATCTTGGAGGAGACCCTGGAAGCAGAGATGAAATTACAGCCCCAGCTGACATCTTGATTTCAGGTTTTCAGTTAGGGGAAACAGAGTAAAGGGGACTGCAAGCCCCTGTCAGTATTGCTAACACACAGAAAGCAAGGTAATGGGCATGTATTTGTTTTAGTTTTTCTCTGCTGAAGTTGTGGCAGTATGTAGCAAACAATAGAAAATGAATTAATCCATTCCTTCTCTCCTTCCTCCCCTCCTTCTTTCCCTCCCTTACTCCCTCCCTCTTTCCTCCCTCCTTCCTTCCCTCTAGTTCTCTCCATCCTTCCCTCCCTCCTTCCCTCCTTCCCTCTCTCCTTCCCTCCTTCCTTCCTTCCCTTGTTCCCTCCCTCCCCCTTCCTCCTTCCTTCCCTCTAGTTCTCTCCATCCTTCCCTCCCTCCTTCCCTCCTTCCCTCCTTCCTTCCTTCCTTCCTTCCCTTGTTCCCTCCCTCCTTCCCTCCCTCCTTCCCTCCTTCCCTCCCTCCTTCCCTCCCTCCTTCCTTCCCTCCTTCCTTCCGTCCCTCCTTCCCTCCCTCATCCTTGCCTCCTTCCTTCCCTCCCTCCTTCCCTCCCTCCTTCCCTCCCTCCCTCCTTCCTTTCTATTTCCTTTCTTCCTGCCTTCCTACCTGCCTTCCTCCATTCTTTTGCTTCTTCCTTCCATCTTTCTTTATTTTTCATTTATTTATTTATTTATTCATTCATTCATTCATTTATTTTTGTCTAGTTAATTTGTTAGATAGTGAGATATTTAGATATTTCGATAGATATATAATTAGATAGTGAGATAGATAGATAGTTAGATAGTTAGATGGTTAGTTCTTTTTGGGGAGTGACACTCTGTGGTACTCCAGGATTAACTCCTGCTTCTACACTCAGAGATCACTCCTGGTGGGGCTAAAGAGGCCCTGTGTGGTTCGGGTTTTCGAACAGGCTCTGCCCACTGAATTATGGCTCTGGCCCCTTTCTCCATTTAAACATATTATCTTTTGGGTGAATAGGATATGGTGAAATGCAACAGATACTCCTGTTTTTAGCCAAGTTGAATTATTTCAACCATGTGATACCCTAGGACAGATCAAATGAGTTCCCATGATTCTCATAAACACTGATTACATTTTGGATGAAAAAGCACACCAGCTATCTTTGTACCTGCCATTGCCTTTATGCCGACATTCACTCAGCGGAGGGCTCTAGGAAGACCTACTGTGGACTAGGCATTATCTTCTTCTGTGGAAGCCCCAGGAAAAGTACTTTTCATTGCTGGTTTGTAGAAGCAGGAGGTAGCGGCATGCTTTTGCATAGGTATAAGCAGAAGAAAAGAATAAGGTGGGGGAGTAGAAAGAACCAAGGTGTGGGAAATAGTCACTATGGATGTGGAACTTGCAGGTTTCAGGATTAAAGTGATATTTATATCCACAACCTTGACAAGGGAAGGTTTATGTGGGTGTTATTCCTCTATCAGAAACCTCAACACAACATCTGCATCACAGAGATAAAATTATACAGAAGAAATGTGTGTCTCGAGAGAACCAAACTATTTTGTTCGGAGCTGGTTGAGCTTGAAATGGATTTTAGAAATTGTGGTCCCATTCCTTACTTTGTAATTAGAAATAATTTATACATAGCTATTAAAAGACACACAAAAATCACTTGTTTTAATTGCTATCTACTTTATCCAATATACATAAAATATTGCAACTGCTTTCTGCCTTCCTGACTTACCCTTCACTATCCTTCCAATATACATCATGAGTAAAATGAGATAATTACTAAAATACACCCTGGAGAATATTTCTGCAACAATTTGATGTTTTGGATTTTCTATGTTTTGCTATTGAGACTCACACCTGCAGATGAAAACAGAAGGAAATTGCTGTCTTGATATTACTTCTGAATGTTGTGAGTAGTTTAGATCAAAGTTTGACATTCTGAGCTGTTTAATTCTCTCCAGGGAAACAGCTTTCCCAGTTGAGAAGCTTCAGAAGTAAATCTCTACACTCTATCTTAGGAAACAAATCTAGAGCCTTTATATAGATGATTTTCGGCTATCTGAACAAGTGTATAGTAAAAAATAATAGATTGTTTAGATAGGCATTTCAGGTAAGGACTATAGCCTCATGGCTGAGTTGTTTTGTGCTGCTGTGTTTAAAACCATGCCTAAAGAACAAAACCTTTAACAGCCTCCTAAACGTATATGTGTATGTGTGTATATATGTGTATGTGTGCATATATATACTTAAACCATATGTGATATAAAATATTAGTATAATATATACCTGTCAACTGGGAACAAAAGTACAGTGTATACATGCCACAGAAAGATGATTTTGGAGTGCACTAGTTTCATATTTTCACATGCTGAGTGCACTTTTTTGTACTTTTATTTATCATTTCATTTCCAGTGATAGCACCATGTTCCCTCATGTTTGTGTGGCTTTAGATATTGGAACAGATGTTTAACAGATAAAGAGACCAAAACAGAGCATAGCAAAATAATTGATGCATGATCCTAAAACAAATGGAAAAGTAAATCTTAAAAAATCACTTACATGAGCTCAGTAAGCAGTAGACACTTTTGCATGTGTGGATATTGCTTAAGTTCTGAGTGTAAGATGCACTTTGTTAAGACTTTCACCTTTTTTTTAAGTTTAGGAAAGAGACTGGAAGCGTATTTAAATTGTACAGAATCTATAAATACAGAGTCAAGGAGTGCAGCTATATTTGGAGAGAACAGCCTACTGAAAATTCATCAGTAAAGCCCCCCTTTAGAAACTAGATTAAAATTTTTTCCTGCCATTTCCATAGTTCTTGAGTATTTCAGCTTAATCGACCCATAAATTGTTGTTACCTCACTGTAAACTAGCAACACATATACCTTATGCTTTGGTTTATGCTGAGCAGCCTTTTCATCTTCACTAGGATCCAAACAACTTTGTCTTCCACATAACTTACTCAGGACACTGAAGAACAGTGAACGTTGCCCAGGGATTTCTGGGACAGTCACCGAAGGCAACATTTCAACTAAGTGAGGCTGACATCGGAGCTTATTGATTTAGACACTAAACTGTCCCTTTTATTGATTAAGCCAAGGAAATTGCCAATATTCTATAATGTTCACTTATGAAAACTGCAATTTCCTCTGTTTCACATGATTTTTATTGCAATTATTATGACCCTCATTTTAAATGTTAAAGGCAAGATTCTGTTTTATCTGTAAAGTAGTACTAAATCTTGAGGCATGCATTGTTTTATCTATTTCACTTAAGTTTATTGAATTATACTACAATTATGGTGTCTTTGCTTCCAAGGCTAAGGAGTTAATACTTTTTAATTCTTATTTATAATATCATACTGAATCCTTTGCAAATAATTGCCATGCAGAAACATCTCTAGAATGATCAAACATTTATTTTATGAATTCAAAGTATTATATATGTTTATGTGTATATATACATATATACAAATAATTAGATATGTATCACTGTATCACTGTCTTCCCAATCACAATTGATTAGCTCTAGCGGGCACCAGTAACATCTCCATATGTCCTGTCTCATGCTAGTAGAGCCCAAGGGCACCTGCTTGCTCCAGGACACAAAGAGACTCAAACCATTCCATCAGGTCATGGGAATGAAGTCTATAATTGTTACTGGTATTTGGCATATCAAATACGACTCAGGTAGCTTGCCTGGCTCTGCCATGCGGATAGCATAGTCTTGTAGTCATCTCTAAATCCAGCATTTATTTATTGATGAACCGCATGGCCACAAAGTGGCCAGGTAAGCCGGGCTGTGATAGGCTGGTCTGCTGGGTGTAGTCCTGATGAGAGGGAGGTCCAGATGTGGAAAATGGAGGCCCTCATGGAGTGGGGGATCATCTGGCTTGTTGCAAGGCTCTGCTGGGGTGGCGGGCCAGGGCTAGAACTCCGCCATCCCTCCTGGGTGTCTCATGAGCAGCTGGGCACAGTGAGAGCCAGTAGCATCTCTGCCCCATGTCTGTGAGTCAGATATGGGGCAATTATATATATATATACAAAATATTTTATCTATAAAATGGGTTAATATTTTGCTATATTTTGAAGGGTTTAAGACATTATTTAACAGTGGAGTGTGTGAAAGATCATTTTGGCTTCATTAACTATGAAGTCAGAGATAGTAAGAAGCTCTTTTTCCATGCGAAAGAAATTCAGGATGGCATTGAGCTACAGGCAGAGGAAGAGGTGGAATTATCATTGATTCTCAACCAGTGCACTGGCAAATGCAGTGCCTGTAACGTTTAGCTACAAGGCCCCAAGGCTATTGCAGCTCTGCGACCTGATTGGTTGGTCAATTGGTTGAAGAACATCAACCTGGATGATGCCAGCGCTCCTCATCCAATGGGTCTTCATCAGCCCAGGGGACCAGATAACTCAATGGGTTTTGGTGCAGAAAGAAAGATCCGTCAAGCTGGTGTTATTGACTAACAACATCCACAAAGCAAATCATTAATCCACTATGATCAAGTTGGGGGGATTAGTTCTGGATATCATTCCCCCCTTCATCCCTCCCAAAAGCTGGAATACTTATTCTATTGAGTTAAACTACCGTGAAGTAGACGAGACTCTTTGAAGGCTTGGAGAAATATTTAACTGGCATTAGTTTAGTCTTTGGTACAGAGACATGCCATCTCAGAAACCACCTTCTCTACCCTATAAAGGCATTTCGAGGCAGATCTTGGCTCAAGACATTAGGTGAGGTGTTGGGAGAAATTACCTGAGAGCATTTGATTCTTCCTGCCAGGGGAAGTTACATTTAGCTTATAGCTCCTCCAAGCTCTGCTAGGAGGCTTTGAATTAGCTCTGGGTTCTAGTAAACAGCCAAAAAACCTCCTGAAGTTGCTACACTTCTATAGAGCTATTTTCCTGTTTTCTTCTCTAGATAGCCCAGCCCAGAATGGGCCGGTCTGGGGAGTTTGGGCTGATTTCTAGCTATAAAATAAGCTGCGCCAAGAAAGAAGCTCTCTCTTTTGCCATTTCAGCTTCCCTTGGCGTTTTGCTTCTCTGTCCTCTCCATTCTCTGTTGGGCCTCAACACGTGGTGGCAGCCATTTTGGCTTACACGTGGCTGGGGCCTAGCTGGGAACCCAGAGTCGGAGGTTTTCCCTGCTCTTGGATTGTATATCGGAACCTGTGATAGTAAAGCCCTTTTAAAACTGCATCGGATTCCTGATTTTTTTCATCCATTCCCCACCGGCTTTGGAGGTAGAAGGGAACTTGCTTCCCAACACTGTCGAGGACCCCGGCTTCCCCAACATCTGGCATCCCTGGGTGGGCACCCCTGCAATCATCTATTTATTTTTTGAGATTCTGTGGTGGGATTTAGGGCCACAATGTGCAATGCTCAGGGTTTACTCCATGCTCAAAGGAACGTAAGTGGAATGGTAATTGAACCCGGCTGGGAAGGCTAGCACCTCACCTGCTATACTTGTTATATCTGCCAGACATAATTCTTTTCCATTGCACAAAGACCTAACTGCCGTTGTAATATCCCATTTCATTCAGAAGTCTTCCCCAGCAAACTTTTTAATTTTTGGTTAGTAAATTTCTCTTAGTGCACTTCATATTTGTTGGGTTTGATTTATTTTCTCAGAAACAGTATTGCTGATCGAAAAGACTGCCTGCCATCCAAAAGTAAGTGTCTCCGTGCGCTCTGCCCCTGCCTTATCTACAAAGACATCACAGAGACAGGAGTGCAATGTCCAGAGTGCTATGGTTACACTTTCAGTCCCTCCTTGCTTGCCCAGTGAAATCTCTTCATCCACTTTCATCAAGATAATATTTCTCGGTAAGAAATCAGCAGTGAAGTGTGGGAAGGGAGCCTGCCTGGAGAACTCAAACTGCAAGGAACTGTGTGTTGGGGGTTCTGCCAATGGAACATCAGACCTACAATATCCAATTGTCACCTCCTCCCTCCCAACAAGCCAAAACAGCTGAACTTCTGACTGCTCATGCAGTTCCTCCTGCCATCCATTGCACTGATCCAGGCTTCTTTGTCTTTTTTGCTCTAATCCATTCACTCCCTGCTATCCATTCACCAAGCTTTCATGAGTTTCTGTTTCAGCCAATCTATACTCCTGATCAAACTTCAGTCTCCACATGCATGGAGGAAAGCCACAACCATTTGTGTAGTATAAAAGTATTTTTCAAAAGGTGTCTCGTGTAGTAATGAAAAGGTTCCACTCAATGTGAGGGTCCAAGAAAAGAGCAGAAGGAACTTTTGGTGTCCGTTGCTTTTCTTGCTCTAAAACCACTTTCTCTTTCTGAACGCCAGCTCTCTTTCTTTTAGCAAATATCGTGTCGTGCTGACCCTGTTATTCAGAAACCAGACCCCCTGCCCACACAACAGATGGACACTCTCCACAACAAGATTGGAGTCATTCTTTGCTGGGGAGGGCTGTGGAAATGTTCTGTTCTGTCTGACTCACTTATGTGCATCCCAAGACCTCAGCATCTGTCATCAACACAATGGGATATCACTCAGGTCTTGTGGTTTATGGGAGCACCAAAGACTTCTGCAAACAGGAGTCCCTGGCAGCGCCTCTTCCATAACAGGAAGAAAGCCATAAAGCTGAGAGAAGGCTTCCAGGGAACTTTCTAGTTGCCATTTCACCTGGTTCAATGGGATCTGTCAGAAACTTGAAGGCAAGTGGATCTGCTTGTCAGTTTATAACCATTTGAAGAAAACAAACTTCTTAGAAATGGAGCTCAATGAGAAATTACTTCACATCGATTCTTTGTTGTGGAAGATCACAGCTCTGTGCTGTTGATTTCTTCATCTGCATGACTTCATCAAGGGGTTTAGGGAAAGGGAAAACTGCTCCAAATTGGAATCTCAGATTATGTTGAAAACATCTTGTAAGGATGTTACAGAGAAACACACACACACACACACACACACACACACGCACAGCATTTCCCTTGGGATATTGGCACCTGCATATTTTGGGAGTATACTTATTAGTTTAATTTAAGTGGCCAAAGCCATATTGATTTATAAGAAACCCTGGACAAGATAAAATTATCTAATAACCAGGCAGTCATTGAACAATGTAGCATACCAAATATATTTCAGTTTAAACATTAACTTCATAAAACACATAATGGAAATATTGCCCAGTTACTTTTTTAAAACTCATAAATATAAAATTGTGCCCGCTCGAGCAAATCGAAGATATACGGGAAGACAGTGTGACAGACAGTGAAATGTAAATAATTTCTTCTTTGATATTAACACTATATTGAATATTCTCACTTAGTTCTATTTTTAATAATTGCTAAAAATTTAATAAATCATAGTTTTAAATAAAAGGCAATCACAAATCAAAAAATAAGAGAAGAGTCACTGATGATAAGATCAAATTAATAACTATAAGAATGGAAGAAGAGTGAGTCTAAAGATTCAATTGGTTATTACCATTGGTGTGGCCAAAAAGTCTAGATTAAGGAGCTTACCTTATGTGCACACAACGTCAGCTCAATCGCCCACATGGTGCACTAAAGTGCAATGAGGTATGAACATTAAGTCAGAGGCTGAGGAAGTCCTGAAACTGACAGGTTGGCCCAATCTCCCTCCTACCAAGAAAAGTAGAAATGGGGGACCTAAGTACTAAGCCATAGTGGGGTGGCTTGGCTCACTCTCCTGAGCCCAGCTGACTTAGGCACTGGAGGCTTACACACTTGCTTCCCAGGTACCACAGGGCTCAGGGAGTTGACATTCTTGGGTATTTCTTTAAGGTGGTTGGAAAAGGCTCTGTGATAGGATGCCCAGCACTGCTTGGGTGATCATTATCCCAAATATCTTTGGTGTTTTAATAGTAAACTTGATGGGATATATATAGTATATGACTCACAGACATGGGGCAGAGCTGCTACTGGCTCTCCTTGCGCCCAGGAGGGATGGCGAGTTCTAGTCCTGGCCCGCCACTGCAGCAGAGCCTTGCAACAAGCCAGACGACCCCCCACTCCATGAGGGCCTCCATATTCCACATCGGACTTCTCTCTCACCAGAACTCCACCCAGCAGACCAGCCTATAACAGCCGGCTCGCATGGCGGAAGTGGCAGTGAGGTTCATCAATAAATCTGGACTTAGAGATGACTACAAGATTATGCTACCTGCACGGCAGAGCTTGGCAAGCTACTCATGTTGTATTTATATGCCAAATACCAGTAACAATTATAGACCTCATTCCGAATGGATTGAGGCTCTTTATGTTCCTAGAGCAAGCAGATGCCCTTGGGCCCTACTAGCATGAGACAGGACATATGGAGATGTTACTGGGGCCCGCTCGAGCAAATCGATGATGAACGGGAAGACAGTGACAGTGATATAGGTATACATTTACTGTCATTCATAACTAAAATGTATATAGTATTATGCAATATCACTCCAATAAACATAACATCAAGATGTTCTGCAAAAAGAAATAAGAGGTGGAGGATTCTGCAGGTGGAAATGACTTAAATGAACATAATTAAGATGTACCTTTATTCCTGGAGACCTTTTCCATTGCTCATATCTTTAAAAAATGTGGTGTATTGCCCCTTCTTTTAGAAAATATGCAAGCCCCTCTCATCACTACCAATAGCTTATGCCTGGAAGCCAGGAGATTATTTGCATATTCGCTGATAACATCATTCTAATAACACCAAACATTAGCCAAGCGGCACAAATGCTGGCTGACTTCAACCGAGAATGTGGAAAGATAGGTCTGCAGCTGAATCTGAAAAAAACTATGTTCATGAAAAATGAACTAGTTCCTGAGGCCCCATTCACTCTCAATGGAACAAACATCTCTGAATGCAACAGTTATGTGTACCTAGGTCCAGAAGTCAACATGATGAATGACCTAAAACCTGAGCTGCGCAGGAGGAAGAGAACGGCATGGAATGCCTTCAAAGGCATCGAAGAAATAGCTAAAATGACAAAGAACCTCTGGCTCCGGGCACATCTCTTTGACTCCACCGTTCTCCCTGAATTAACATATGCCTCAGAGACCTGGGCCCTAAGAAAGCAGGATGAGAATGCTATTCAGGTCTCCCAGAGAGGAATCGAAAGAGCTATGCTTGGAATATCACGCCTCACTCAAGTGAGAGAAGGAATCCGGAGTTCTGACCTCCTTTGCTATTTCAGAATCAGGGATGCTGTCTCGTTTGCCAAGGCATCGAAAATCAGATGGACTGGACATGTAATGCGATTTGGAGACAACTGCTGGACTAGAGCCGTTACCGACTGGATCCCATAGGATGTCAAAAGATCACGCGGCCGCCCACCCACAAGATGGTCAGACTTCCTTGTCAAGACCCGGAAGGAATGTTTTGAGGCTCTTCATATTCCTGAATCAACCAGATGCCGTTGGGCTACATTGGCACGTGATAGGGTCCAATGGAAATGTTACTGGCTCCCGCTCGAGCAAATCAATGAACAACGGGATTCAAGTGATCAAGTGAAGGATCAATATGTTAGATTTGAGTCTTTTGGCTTATGCTTTTGCTCCATTGACGTTTAAAAAGCCAACAGCGACTACTAATGTGTATAAAAGTGACCACTAATAGGAAAGATTTTGAGACTTTTTATTGCACCCTAAAGCTTCTTCCTGATCCTTTTTTTATATATCCTTATACTCAATTTCAGGTGTTTTAGCCCAAGATTTACCAAGAGCTGAAAGATGGTTTTGGTAGACATCACTGGACAGTGAAAACAACCATTGACATGGCAAGTGGTAGGAGCAGCACCATTGCGTCCTGAATAGGGACATACCTCCTGGCTATGACATCTGAAAAAAAACACATACTCTTCTTCTTAGAATTGAGCTATCCTGTAGGTTTGAATGCAGTAGAATTTGCCCAGCTTTTAAAGAAAATATTGTACTGATATCACTGGTAAGCACCAGATGTTTGAAAAAATTTGCTGACGTTTTACCTTAAGAGGGAGGAAAACAAAAGAAAACTTTTAAGAAAGCTCATGGTTACAATTCTGGTCCAAATTTGTAAATTTCGTATATATTAAAAAAAAACTGGTAGATAGTAAAAAAACCTGGGTCCCAGGGAGTTGTCACAAACTCATGTCTCCTTCTTCAATGTCCCCTGAGAACAGGGATCAGAGCCAAAGCCTGTCCATAGTACAATTGGCTCTGCCTCCCTGTATGTCCTTCAAACAGATGATGTGCTTTGGGGAATATTTTGTTCTGCACAGTCCCCAGAAAAGAAATGTCACAAATAGAACAAGGGACATTAATGATATGCAGGGAAGAAAAGCTCAAAGTTCTAGAATACATATATTTGTCTTGATATATATAAAATATTGAAAGATCTCTTTCTCCTTGGCTAATGGGTTTCTCATGGAAATATACCCTTCAGAGTCACAGAAATTATACATAATACTCACTGAGAATACATAATGATTACTGTCATCTATATTAATAAATCACAATATACTTTACAATATTATCTACACTCCATCATATTCATAATTGTTAAATTGAACAGGATTTTATATTAATATTATTTCTTCCTAAGTGACGATATATCTATTTCAGTATTACTTTCTACTTTTATGATATTAATGATTGATCACCCATCATCTCTTATTCTGTCAGGGACTTTGAATCAAATAGCGAATAGGACCCAGTTTTATGAAAATTTCATCAAGTCCAAAAAGGAGACTTAAAAATTGAGGTGATATTTGTCCTAGGAAACTGTCAGTGGTCAAGGTGCCTCCAAAGTGGGTGCATAGTGAGTCAAGTTACTGTAAAGATTAGGAACAGCAGTTCTAAATTTAGTCTTTTTGGCAAAGAAATAATTACAAACAAAAACAGAAGCTGTGGGCATAGATCCTAAACTGGCTAAGTCCAGGGACTTAGCGTCTGGTGTCAAATGGTAGTGACAACTCCAATCATTTGAAAATGGATTCTCTATGAAATGTAATTAAGAAATTAAACGTAACATAGGGTTGGCAAAATTGTGAGAAAAAGCTGGTGACGCTTTATCATTTGTCCACAAGAGGCTCTCCATTTTCTTGCCTTTATACCATTAAAGATCAATTCTGGTTTTGCTTTTCAGCTCTATGTTTTGCAAAATAAATCATCTAATTTTTATTTAATACAAAGAAGAATTTAAAATACTACTAGAGTTTATTTTTGATACAGATTGATGAAAGGAAAATATATGAAAATGATTTTATAATAGAAAATTACTGGGGCCTGCTCTAGCAAATCGATGATGAACGGGAAGACAGTGACAGTGAATAGAAAAGAAAGCATGGGGCAGAAAAACAGCTCAGTTTTAAGGCTCAGGACTGGAGGCGAGAAAGGATGATTTTACCCGTGTTTTTATGAGATCCCTGTGCTCGTTCTAGAATCAGTAACATATGCTAATAAAAATTTTATGTGTTCAACTTTAAAATTAGGTGCTGATCACATTATATTTCATTTTAAATGCACCTTTTATACTTTTCACATGATTTGGCCTAAGCAGTAATGTTTGTTAAACTCCCTCAATTAATATTAACAAACAGAGATTCATTTTATGCTGAATTCTAGCAACAATGTTGTGGAACATAGCATGTTTTATTTATCCATTTGCTGCCAGTCCCTGCGTTTTCAGCTCTTGGATTTTCTAAATCCTCTTGAACAAGACAAGTAGGTGCAATTCCCTCTTCATAAGAATGAATTGGTAGTTTGGGCTACACACAAAGCATCTGATAACTGGATTTTCAGTCATTTCTATTTTGGATGTTTGGGGACCTCTTCCTATGGCATTATGTGATGGCATGGCATTCCTGCATGACAAGATCTTTCAACTGTGATCTGATCTTACTGCTTGAGCCCCAGGCCCCACCCATCCTTCCAGTTGGTCTCTAGGTCTGATGCTGTTATACTGCCACCCCCACTTCCACTGACTGGGTTTTTATCTGTGGTATCTGGGACAATCATGCGCTCCCATGTGACCTAGGTTGAGATGAACTGCTGTGAACTAACGTGTGTAGGATTCTCATCTCACTGTCTCTAGCACTTGCTGTTTCTTCTCTGTTCTCTCAGGTATCAGATATCACCTTGCTCTTGCAGTTGCCATTTTTCAAGTAATAAAAGGTGAGAAACATCTTTCCATGCACATCGTGGCTTCTGTATCTTCTGTGAGGAAATGTCTATTTAGTAGAAATTTAATTTTCTACCAGATTCTCTCACCCTTTTCCCAGTTGGATTGTTAGCTTTTTGGTGAATTCTGAGTCCTCTTAATATTTTGTATCTGAACCCCTTCTATTTATAAGATGTGCACACAGCCTCTTAATTCGGTAATAAGCCTTTGGAGTTCTTTTCCTTAAAGAGGTCTTTTTTGTTGTAGTCGATTTATTAATTTTAACTTTTGCTTTCTTTGCTGTCAGAGGGAAGTTTCCAAGCACAACTTTAAAACAGCTGCCGAGGAGTAGATTGCTTTTGTTTCCTTCTGTTGCAGGACTCCTCTAAGAATCTCTGCATCTGCCCTGGATTGCCTCCTGCAGGTCACTTCATAGATAGGGGGGGTAGTTTAAATGTGGCAGTTTATCTGACCATGTATTCTATACTGGCTGATATAAATATTCTCTCGTGCTACCACAATCATCATGGGACTAGCTTGATCTTACCAGCATATCTTGATCTTACCAGCTTGATCTTACCAGCTTGATCTTACTAGCTTGATCTTACCAGCTTGATGCTGGCCACGTTGGATCTCTAAGTAATTAGACCAGAGAGAAATGCTGTTTGCCTCCAAGCAAGCAAGCATGGCTCCCTGATAACTCAAAGGCAACTAAAATTCAAAACTACTGTGAAGTAGAGGAGACTCTTGTGAAGGCTTGGAGAAATATTTAACTGGCATTAGTATAGTCTTTGGTACAGAGACTTACAATCCCCTCAGAAACCCCCTTCTCTACCCTATAAGGCATTTCCAGGCAGATCTTGGCTCAAAACATTAGCATATAATAGGGCCTCGGTGAGGTGCTGGGAGAAATTACCTAAGGACATTTGACCCTTCCTGCTTCCCATAATAGTGGGTGGTCTGAGTTGCAGGGGTAAAAAACCAGCCTGCTTCCTCTCTCTTTTGGGGGCTCTTTTTTTGGACTCTATGGGATTTCATCCTTCTTGGGAGTCTTGTCTTGTCTCCTCTTTACAGGGCCTTAACACGTGGTGGCCGCCATCTTGGCCTACACGTGGCTGGGGTTTTAGCCGGGAATCCTAAGCATAGGGCTTTTTCTACTGCTGACTTGTATGCTTGAATCTGTGATAAGTAAAGCCTTTTAAAACTGCATGGGGGTGGGGGCGGAGCGATAGCCCAGCGGGTAGGGCGTTTGCCTTGCCTGCGGCCAGCCCATGCCGGCCAGGGTTCGATCCCCGACATCCCATATGGTCCCTCGAGCACCGCCAGGAGTAACTCCTGAGCGCAGAGCCAGGAGAAACCCCTGAGCATTGCCGGGTGTGACACACAAAAAAAAAAAAACTGCATCGATTCCTGAGTCTTTATCCATTCCCCACCCGCTTCTGAGGTAGAAGGGAACTCGCTTCCCGGTACTGTTGGGGACCCCAGCGGGACTTCCATGTATTTAGGTAGCTACACTTTTTACTGTAGTTTCTCATCGCCTTTTAACAAAGAAAAAAAAAATAAACATTTTGGGGAAACAGTTCTATTTTTATATTTTAAATTACCAATAAATTAATCTGCATGGTTTTGAAAATAGTCTAGCACCTGAGCTTATGGCTCTGCAAATAATGTTTTTATTTTTTTTTTAGGTTGGGCTTTGAGCTCCCCTGGCAGAGTTAAGGCACACTCCTTGCTCTTCATTCAGTGATCACCACTGGGAGTGCTCAGGCTGTTTTCCAGGGTACCAGGGATTGAATCCCATTGAAGCAGGTACAAGGTATTGCCTTTAGTACCAGCTTTCCATCTCCTCCTAGGAAAGTTCTTGAGTCTTCATTGGGTTGCTGAAAACTGCTCACATATGAAGAACCTTTGGAAAGATATCACACCTGAGATTACCTATGGTCTCAAGCTTCTTACCTGATTTCAAATTAACTAGAAACCTAAGATTCATCAACTATTCCCAAAATTTATAACCAATTATTTTCAGCTCTACTGTGTCCTTAAGTTTGAAGCCATGAAGGGATGATGTCTCCGTAGAAGTCAGAAGAGAAATGCCAGCATAAACCCTGGTCCTGAATTGAGTTTTTTGCTCAATTTTGGGTCTGTTCTCTGTGAAAACATTTTGATCCAACCCTTGGCAAAGTGACACTTAAAGTTAACTTGTGTTAAAGTCAACCTGATGTCAGAAGTAGTAACACTCATTTGAATGTCGTGTCTGCTCTTCATCTTTTCATAGATACTTCTAAGATAAGAAAACAATTTTAAGGTTTTCATTAAAAAATCACGATTAATTATTCAACTTGGGAAAATAAAAGGTTTTTTCAAACATAAACATGAATATCCTACATAAAATGAATTATTTAGTTGTATAGTAATTTTTAGGTACTCACACTATGGAGAATTATATAATAAAATATATTTGTACACTGATTAGTAGGAAACAAAGCAGAAATAAAAACTGCACAACTGAAGCAAAAATCTTTTCTTCATCTCCTTATCACACTTGGACGTGGATATGATATATATCTTACAGTTTTATCTGAAAAAGTTCAATGCATCTGCCCTGTGTTCGTATAAGATGGTTCCTATACCGTACTCCTTACATATGACTTTCATGACCATACATCCTATTTACCATCATGCTTAATTATGGACTTTTATTATTGTTAATCTGTCATTATGGGTTTGTGGTTGTTCAGGACTACTATGAATCACAGATGTTGGAGGGCAGATGATGCTGGATTGGGATAATGCAGTTATGTTTGCTTATTTTTAATTAATATAACTATTGGTTTGGGGGTTACTCCTGGCCAAGCTTTGAGATTATTCCTGAGGTTCTTTGGGGGCCATACCTGGTGCCAGAAATTAAATTCTATCAGTCACCTGCAAGGCAAGTGAATTACCTGCTGTACTATATCTCTGGCCCATTATCAGTCTTTCTTAGATGTTTATAAAACATATGAAATGTATTAAAATAACTCTTTAAAGTGTCTTTTGTTTGCAGGCATATACAAGCAGTGGTACTCCGGGCTTATTCTGGTGCTGTGCACAGTGATCCCTTTATATGGGGCTCAGAAAACCATGTGCACTGCCACTGATAGAGCACAGGTCTACCACCTGTGAATGTGGCAAGTGCCTTAGCCACTAGACTATCCCTACGACCCTCTTTTGCAAATGCTATATTAATTGGCATGATTACCTCATTAGAAGGCTGTAACCCAACTCTGTTAATATTCAAATTTATAGATGCACTGTTCCTTTCTTATCAAATCAAGGTGTGTAATAACTTAGTAATTTCATTCTTATGTTACTGGAGAGATATTGAATTTCACTTTGTTTGCGACCATGCCTGGAAGTGCTCAGGGGATACTCCTGGCTCTCTGCTAAGGACCACTCTTGGCAACGCTTGAGAAATTATATTCAGAACTGAGAATCTATAAGGGTTGGCTGCATGCAAGAAAATTTCCCTTAGCCCTTGCTCCCAAAATTCTATGCTATTTTGATGTTTCATTTTCAGATTAAATGCAATATTCACTAGTAATTATTTGACATCTTTTTTTTTAAATTACCTTCTTTTTCAAATATTGTTCAAGAATATTGCAAATGACATTTTAACAACTAATTTATAGTTTTTTAATTAAATGAGATGCTTGGAAAAGACACACATTTGTATTTTTTGACCTTAATGTTAAATATCTTGTTTCACTTATAAAGAAAACTGGCATTTTCCTTTTACCAAATAACTGTCCTCATTATTTCCTAATCTTTGCCAAACCACTGCTGACCATCCACCACATATTCAATTAGCTGCCACATTGCGGGAAGGCCTCCTGCAGAGGAGCCTGGTCTGATGCGACTTGTTAGCTTCTGGGTTTCGCTAGCAGCGCATCACCCGCCTCACTCTCTCCCCGTCCTCTCCTGGAAACCTGCCTTGTGAGTCCCGCCTTCATTAAGGGTCTCCACTTTGCACAGATGTTTCAGAATTGAAGTTTTGACTATTGCCACCCAGAAATGCATGACACCAGAAAATGTTTCTGAAGGATGGGCAAGGGAGGGCTCATTCCCTTCTGCTCTCTTACTGGACAGGGGCTCTGGAGCTTTTCTTGATTCATCTCTCGGAAACATTCATGGCTGTGTGACAGAGCTGTAAGGGACCACAAGATGCTTATTACCAACTGAGTCAGGACAGAGTGTGCCAAAATGGCGACGCTGTTGTCTGTCCACCTTGGCAGAGTTGTAAAGAAGCCTGGGAAAAATTACGGTATAAAATCAAGGCAGTGCCTAAGGTGGTGATTTAAGCTAAAACTGTATGCAAAGTCTTTCTAATGTCTGCTTTTCATCGTCAAAGTCTCTAACTGATGTTATTTTCCTTACAAGTATCAGGAAACAAAAAATCGACTTCTCTGTTGAATATAGGGAGATGTATAAAGTTAAATTGAACAGAGTGTGGAAAAAAGCAATAAAACCTAAATAGGATTTCCACATAGCAGTGCGAAAGAAGGCTTACGACTTAAAAAGGATGAGTTACGTTTTTGGTCTGAATCCTAATGAGCATGTAGGAGCCAGAGGAGGACCTGAGCTTGAACCCGGTCAGCTATATGCAAAAAAAAATGGATTGACTCCCTGAATGCACTCTTCAAGTTACAATGTTCTAGCCCTTACAAATTAATGACAAAATATAGTGGTCTTCATAGATTAAAAAATGTAGAACTTTTAAAGGATCTTGAAAAAAAATTTTCCTTAGGTAAAAAACAGTAATTTTTCCCTTAAATGCATGTAGCTTTCCTTAATTTCTATTCATTGATTTTTATATTCTCCACATTTTATAAGCAAATAAACAAACTTAATAATCTGTATTAGCACTATTTGGGATTTAGAAAGGATGTAAAATAGAATGTCAAGATACTATAAAAAGTGAAACACTTATTAGCAGATTATTTTATAAGGAAAAGTTTGGTAAAATGATTCTGATTATATAGCAATGTCAAGAACAGAAATGCAGTGATTTATTTCTAAGAACATTCTATTCATGGAATTTGGGGAAAAATCTAGGCAGAAATAATAGAGTTGAGAGAAAGTATTCAATGCTACTAATGCTTGTTCAAAGGGTAATTAGGGTAAGAATCTCACCATCTCTTTTCAGGGTGATTTATTTAGAGGAGACATGAGGTCTAATGTGATTAAGTAAAATGTTGTAGAACATGACTGAAAAGATAAAACTATTCAAATGAATAACATATTTAAAATATGTTTTAAATACCCATGCACAGTTCAATTGATCACTTTATTCATTGATTTGCTCGAGCGGGCGCGAGTAACATTTCCATTGGACCCTATCAGGTGCCAATGTAGCCCAAAGGCATCCGGTTGATTCAGGAATATGAAGAGCCTCAAACCGTTCCTTCAGGGTCTTGACAAGGAAGTCTGACCATCTTGTAGGTGGGCGGCCACGTGATCTTTTGACATCCCGTGGGATCCAGTCGGTAATGGCTCTAGTCCAGTGGTTGTCTCCAAATCGCGGTATGTCCAGCCCTTCTGATTTTCGATGCCTTGGCAAATGAGACAGCGTCCCTGATTCTGGAATAAAGACTGAGGTCAGAACTCCGGATTCCTTCTCTCACTTGAGTGAGGCGTAATATTCCAAGCATAGCTCTTTCAATTCCTCTCTGGGAAAGCCCAATAGCATTCTCATCCTGCTTTCGTAGGGCCCATGTCTCTGAGGCGTATGTTAATGCAGGGAGAATGGTGGAGTCAAAGAGATGTGCCCGGAGCCAGAGGTTCTTTGTCCTTTTAGCTATTTCTTCGATGCCTTTGAAGGCATTCCATGCTGCTCTCTTCCTCCTGCGCAGCTCAGGTTTTAGGTCATTCATCATGTTGATTTCTTGACCTAGGTACACATAACTGCTGCATTCAGAGGTGTTTGTTCCATTGAGAGTGAATGGGGCCTCAGGAACTAGTTCATTCTTCATAAACATAGTTTTCTTTAGATTCAGCTGTAGACCTATCTTTCCACATTTTCGGTCGAAGTCAGCCAGTATTTGTGCCGCTTGGCTAATGTTTGGTGTTATTAGAACAATGTCATCAGCGAAGCGGAGGTGATGTAGTTGCCGACCATCTATCTTCACTCCCATTCCTTCCCATTCTAATTGTCGCTTGATGTTCTCGAGGGTGGCACAGAAGAGTTTTGGTGAAATGGTATCACCCTGTCGAACCCCTCTTTTGACATCAATGATCACTTCTTTGTAGAATGGTGAGATCCTGGTGGTGAATCCATAATACAGCTCATGAAGGACACAGGTACACCCGGCAAAGCAGAAATCAGCTTTCCCCGTTGAAACCCCCTGCATTCCATGGACCATGAGAGCAACTTCCGACCCGAGTCCACCATCCCAATGGAGCCTCGGAGGAGCCCAGAAAAACCCACACACCTTGCTGGCAGTGATCTTCACAATCCACACTCAACAGCTGATAAGATCTCCACCCATCAGATTAATCCAGTCTCCAGCCCAGCTTGTCAGAAGCCCAGCTTACAAGGACCAACCCTGCAGAGACCCGCCCTTCCAAGGAGAATATTTCAAGCCCAGGAATGCTTGAGCCTAAGACACAGGTACACCTCCGCAGAGCAGAAAACAGCTTTCCGCATTGTGCAGAGCCGCTGTGCGGCACGCAATTTACCTCCAAATTACCGTAAATATTCTACCCACCCCTCTGAGAGAGCCCCACAAAGTAATGAGAATATAGCACCCGCATGGCAGAGCCTGGCAAGCTGTCCGATGCATGTTCGATATGCCAAATCTAGTAACAGAAATGTTTATTTTCCTGACCCCTAAAGAGCCCTTAATATGGCAGCAGTAAGAAAGGCAAACAAGAAGTGCCTGATAAAATTTCACGGCCATCCTAGGCTGCCAAAACGAAGAAGGACTAAAATGACCGTCTGTACTTTCAATGCACGTACGCTGGCATCGGACGCATATATTGAGGATCTGATGGTGCAAGCGCAAAAGATCAAGTATGACATCATTGGACTGACTGAGACGTCAGTTGCATCAGGCTGTATTTGACACCAGAGAAGAATTGTTCCTTGTAACATGTGACGAAAGAGGCATCGGTGGTGTTGTTGTCCTTGTCAACATGAACATGGCCGTCAACATTGATTCATTTGAATGCCTAACAAAATGAATAGGACGATTACACTTGAAGAGATGTGGCCCACTGCCAGCAATTTCTATCTTCATTGTCTACGCACCAACATCCACATACAAAGAAGATTAAATTGAGAAATTCTACATGGATTTGGAGGAGTTCTATAAAAAAGATCACACCTTCTACAAGATCATAGTGGTGATTTTAATGCCAAGATAGGACCAAGAAGAAAGGCTGAAGAACTCCACATCAGGACCCATGGCCTAGAATGGAACTAACAGGGTGAGAGACTCTCTGAGTTCATCATGTCCACCAAGACCATTCATGGGAACTCATAGTTCCAGAAGGCTGAAGCGAAACGTTGGACATGGGAATCTCCTGGCGGACAGTTCCACAATGAAATTGACCACATCATCTTCAATCGACAGTTTTGTCTGATCGATGTAGCTGTCGTCCCCAAATTCCAACCGGACCCGACCACCGTCTCCTTGCAAAATTCTACTTCCCGCAACAGGGAGAAAAGGCTGCAAAGTTTAAGAAGAGAACTCCCAGAACGACCACCAACTTGGAACTCTTTGGCACCATTGCAGCAACATGGGAAGATACCATCATTGGCGGCATCAATGAAGAATACAACCGACTGGTTCAGCACCTCCATGATTGAGCGAAGAATGCTGAGATAGAGAAAGACACAAAAGGACGCTTGTCTTCAGAAACTCTTGAGCTCATTCACCAACGTGACTAGGTGCGAGCCTCAGGAGACCAAATGCTAACGTCCAAGCTTGGTAAAGGCGCAGAGAAGTGATAAAAGAAGACCTCAAAGACAGAAGAGCAGAAATACTGGAAGATGCAGCAGAAGCCGGGAAAAACATTCACATTGCCCGCCTGTCCTTCGCCAACTATAAGACCAAGATGGCTGCCCTCCGACGCCCTGATGGATCTATCACATCTTCCAGAAAGGCAATGGAGAAGATTATCCAGCACTTCTACTCAAATCTCTTTGGTAGCCACATCCACCTGCCCACATACCAAATTCCACAGGATGGATATGTCATTCCCAATGTTCTCCCTTCTGAAATCTGACATGCCATCTCGTTGGTAAAGAAGGGAACAGCACCAGGCCCAGACAAAGTCAGACCCAAACACCTGAAGAATCTGCCATTGGAACTCATCAACACGCTACCTGTCCGAATGCAAGGTGCCCTCCCAAAGGAAAACCAGCAGGACAGTTCTACTGTTTAAGAAGGGAGACATTCATGACATTGGCAACTATCGCCCCATCTGCCTGTTGTCTGTCATCTACAAGCTGTTTACATGAGTCATCCTGAACAGGATTAGCAGAACACTAGATGAAGGACAACCATGCGAGCAGCAGGTTTCCGGAAAGGATTCAGCACAATCGACCATATCCACACAGTAACCAAGCTCATTGAGGTTTGTAGGGATTACAAGATGCCGCTCTGTCTCACGTTCATTGATTTACAGAAAGCCTTTTGATTCTGTGGAGACTGAAGGAGTCATCAAAGCCCTAGCCAAACAGTGTGTTCAAACCCAATACATCAAGATCCTTCGTGAGCCATGCACAGAACTTGATACATATTCACTGCTCATGTTCATAATATTACAATCTGAGAGATTTGTTTCATCAGCATGACCATGATTTACCAAATGCATTTTTTTTCTTTTATGTTATCTTTGAGAGCTTGTTTGGAGGTTCTAGCAGGGAAGCCAGCTACTCGTATACCTTCTACCAAAGACTGGTCCGTCTCTATTCGGGAAGGCCGTCCTCTTAGAAGTGCGCAGCTTTGGGAGGGACACACATGGAGCGGTGAGGAAGTAAGGAGGACTCCCACCTAGCCTCCCTGTGGCAGAGCTGCTCCTTGCTCTCCCTGTGCCCAGCCGCTTATGAGGTACCGGGAGGCATGGCAAGTTCTAGCCTTGGCCTGCCACCCCAGCAGAGCCTCACAACAAGCCAGACGACCCCCTCCGACTCCATGGGGGCCACCATCTTCCACATCCGGACTTCCCTCTCCTCACAACTCCACCCAGCAGACCAGACTATCACAGCCCGTCTTGCGCGGCCACTAGTGGCCGCACAGTTCATCAATAAATGCTTTATTCAGAGGTGACTACAAGAGTAAGCCACCCGCATGGCAAGCCTGGCAAGCTGCTCGTGTCGTATTTGATAGGCCAAATACCAGTAACATTTATATTAGGTCATTCCCATGACCTAATACAATGGTTTGAGGCTCTTTATGTTCTTGGAGCAAGCAGATGCCTTTGGGTTCTATTAGCATGAGACAGGGCATATGGAGATATTACTGGTGCCTCCTCTAGCAAATAGATGATGAATGGGAAGATAGTGATAGTGATAGAATGTTATCTTTGCTAGGTCAGAGAGATAGTAGAGGATTTAGAAAACTTGTCTTGAAAACAAGGTTTTAGCCCCTTGTACCATGTGTGGTCCTCAAATCAAGTAATTCCAGACTGTAAACTGAGGATAAAGCCTTGAGCACTGATGAGTTTTAATGCAATATGCATTCATTTTATGCATGTGTGTTCACACATATACATATATACACATGTATGTAATATTCAACATATGTGTAAGGCATTATTAATTAATAAATATGTGTAATAAAATATATATTAAATATATGTGATGCACATAAATAATTTATATATAAATTTATATAAATGGGATATATAAATAAATATGTGTTATTTTTTTTATCCACACCCAACAGTATTCAAGGACTATTTGTTTCTGTACTTTGGGGTTAGTCCTGGTGGAACTCTGGGAGATCGTTGTTTTTTTTACTAAATGCTATGAAAACGATTAAACATAGCTAATAATCAGGCATTAGGTTGATTCAAATATTTTACATGTTATAAAAATGTTTAATATCTTGGGAAGATATCACGTGAATCAAACGAAGATTATGAAATCATATAAATATTTGATTAATATTATGGCTTCTGATCCTCTTGATAATGAGAACAAAGCTAGTTATCTTCACTTTACATTCATCCATGATACATTGACTGAGAATTTATTTTAACAGCTCCACCTAGAGCAGGGAAAGTTCACCAGCTCCATCATTGTCGCAGTGCGAGGCTCAGCTTTGAGAATGCACTGAGGGTGACAGAAGTGAGAATTAAAAGTGCTGGGTCCTAAAACTCACACATTTTTAGATTTTCCTTCAAAGCTTAGATGATGGCAACATCTTTCCAGACTTGTGATAGAATTAGTTGCTTTCATTTAGGAATTTAAAAAGCAAATATGCGTTCTTCATGTGATGCTAATAAGAATCTTAATGGATGCTATTTTGTTTGTACAAATTTATGAAAAAATATCAGTACTGCAATGGGAAATGTATTTTTATTAAATTCTGTCTTAAATGAGAAATATAATACCATAATTAATAGTGACTTCCTACCAAATGTGTATTTTATTTTAATTTTTATTATACCACCATGAGATATACAATTACTAAAATGTTCATGTTTGGGTTTCAGTCATACAGTTTCCAGCACCATCCTTCCATCATTGCCCATTTCCCACCACCAATGTCTCCTGATTCCCTCTCCCACCTAGCATGCGTCTATGGCATGTGCTTTGCCTCTTCTCTGTCTCTCTCTGTGTGTCTCTCTGTCTCTGTTTCTGCCTCTGTCTCTGTCTCTCTCTCTGTCTCTCTGTCTCTGTCTCTGTCTCTCTCTCTTTCTCCTTTCTCTTACACATTGTGGCATTCAATACATACATGTAGGGGTTATCATGTATATCCCTTTGCCTATATTCAATGCTCATTTCTAGGCTGATATTATTTCCAACAACTATTAGTATACTCTTCCCTTCTGTCTTACCTAACCGCTGACTCCAATACAATTGCAATAGATTCCACCCACTGACAAGACCTCCTGATCCATGTTTTGCCTGAATTGGATATTGGTATCATACTATTTTATGTGTATTTTAACATCAATATATTTTTAACCATTCACTGCAAATTTTTACTCTGCCACAAACAACTACAAAATTGCAGTTCTTCAATGAACAAAGGGACTTTGAAAAAATATTTAATAAAATTATGTTTTTTAATTATCATACTTTCTTTAGCATACCTCTTGATACTAAGCTTGCATCCCACAGGTACCTTTTAATTAGTGACATCAAATATAAAAACATAATCTAAAGCAGATTTGCATGTCATTACTCTAAAAATTCATATATCGTATGTATTTGAAATTAATTATACAAATAAAGTAGGAGGTGATGCTTGGATTATATTAACAGGCATATGAAATTATTTTTGGTCAACATGTTATAGTATTTCATCTGACTTGTTCACTATCATATCTGACTAGTGATTCCAAAAAGAAATCCATCTCAATGGTCTCTTTGCTCCCTAAAAACTTTCTTTGAGGCGTTCTTCAACCATTTTACACGGATCGACAGACCTCTGACAGGTTAACCGGTCCACGGACATGCAGTTATTGCCCAGATGGTAAACTGGTGCTTTTCCAAACTTTCTTCTTACAGAATTACACTCGTCTATGGCCCAATATTTGAAGAGAAAAGGTTGAAAGAAAAAATTATCAAGGGAAGACTGAGTAAAGTAAGAATGTACCCTGTGTCTTACGAACCTTCTTACTTTTCTCTTGGACATAAACCTTCTAATTTGCACTTGACTATTTTTACTTGTTTGTTTTGATTTTGGCACTTAGGGTTCAGGGGCACTACTGGTAGTCAGGGGCCCACACGAAATTCATGCCTCCTGCTTACAAAGCCCGAGAGCCAGTTCTTGGAGCAATTTTTCTGCTGGTATATGTTCTCTTTACTCAGGTTCAGTATGTTTAAGAATGTAAAAGGTTTAACTAAATCGATCAAAGATGAAAAGCATTCTGTGAATGCCACCTCTAAAAGTTGGATAGCTTCTGCTCTCAGCATCTCCTCCCAGAGGGCTTTTTTTTTGTTATAATGAGTCTACAATGATCCATTATTATGCAGAGTCCACAATTTACATAATGGTGGGCTTCCCATGTTGGGCAATCTTTGTGTGGAGGCAAATATGTCCTGACCTGTTTTTAACACTGACGCATCAAAATGAATATTTTCACTGCCTAAACAAAACTCTAGTTCTCCTCTGTACATGCTCTCCTTTAGTACTTCAATGTTTCTTCTCCAATCAGGACAAACAAAAAATAGAACATGGTGTACAGTAATTAATTTATTTTCACATCACTATACATTAAATTTGGAGTCAGATTTATTGATCATTAAACAATGACTTCAGAAGAAATAACATTTTGATCATGTTACAGATTAAAAATCTGTATTCACTCAGAGCTGAAATAAAATGGCTGGAGATGGGTGAACTCCTGCCTTGTGTGCACCTAGAATTTACCATGCAAAGGGTCTGCTAGTCCACTTTGTCTTTTCAGAAATGCAAGGTTTTGTCCTTCAGTTTTCTTTGTGCATATTTGAACTGTTTAAAAAGTGCCCTGTGTGTTGATATTCCCTTTCCCCCTGTTTTTTAATATAACATGTTGTTAGATTTCCACATTTAAAAGTTTACATACTAAATCACTGTGATTTACAAAAGTTATTCTTAGTTGTGTCAAACATATAATGGTCCCATCCCATCACCACCAGGGTCAACTTCCCTCCACTGATGTGTGGTTTGGTTTGGTTTTGTCTTGTTTCCCCATCAGCTGATACAGGGATTACTCCTGGCTCTGAACTCAGAAACTACACCTGGCATTACTCAGGGGATTGGATGGGATGGCGGGGATGGAACTGAGGTTGGACACATGCAAGGCAAATGCCCCCCCACCCCTCTACTATTGTTCCAGTCCCAAAGCCTGAAACTTTTAAAGTGCTCATTGAGTTTAATAGACTATTGTCTGTTATTATACTGCACTAAAATATACAATCAAAACATTTATATGCTTTGATATCCTAGGTTGGTCACAGCAAGACAAGTTCCCTGCTCACTGTCCTATTCCAGTCCTGTGCATGTATGTTCATACTCCTTAATGGCTGGTGTATTAGAGTGTGATTTATAAAAATGAACAGTAATTTAAGATTAGATATGTGGATTGAAATCATGCATGTATAAATTCTACGGCCTTGGGCAAGTTATATTGAATTATCTGTCTATAAAGTAGGATTATTACCTATTTCTAAAGTGAATAAAGAAACTGTATGTATGCGGATATATATTTGCATGTAAGTTCAGATAGTACCTACTTTAGAAAGTGTTAAGAACCCTTTTGCCACTCTTCGGCTGGAGTTCCAGGGAGGTGGAGGGGTTAAGGTGTTTGCACAAGCACAATTCCCGTTCAGTCCCTGCATTACTTCAAGAGTGTTCTATGAATTACACTAGGTACAGTAAATATCCAAAATATAAAGGCATATTTCTCATTTATGAAACAAAGATAACAGGATTTATTGAACATCTACTAGGTATAAGGTACTGATCAATTAATTTTCTGTGTTTAATTTTACTGATTCTATTTTCATACAAGGAATTTGTGCCCCCCGCCACTTTTAGGTGTTTTGTAAACTCTTCAGACATGGGGCAGAGCTGCTACTGGCTCTCCCTGTGCCAAACCACTCTTGAGGCGACCAGGAGGGCTGGTGAGCCTGGACCGTCACCCCAGCAGAGCCTTTGCAACAAGCTAGACGACCCCCCACACCATGAGGGCCTCCATTTTCCACATACGAACTTCCCCTCATCAGAACTCCACCCAGCAGACCAGCCCATCATAGCCCGGCTAATCGAGATCCACCATGCAGCACTCTTTTTTAAATCCGGCCCAGGTATGCTGATCCAGAGACTCACAGACATGGGGCAGAGCTGCTACTGGCTCTCCCTGTGCCCAGACGCTCTCAAGGCACCCAGGAGGGAAGGTGGGTTCTAGCCTGGACCACCACCCCAGCAGAGTCTTGCAACAAGCCAGATGACCCCCCCCCCACTCCATGAGGGTCTTCATTTTCCACATCTGGACGTCCCTCTGTCAGAACTCCACCCTGCAGACCTGCCTATCACAGCCCAGCTCGCGCGGCCCTCTTGCGGCCAAGCGGTTGATCAATAAATGCTGGATTTAGAGATGACTACAAGATTATGCTACTTGCATGGCAGAGCCTAGCAAGCTACCTGTGTTGTATTTGATATGCCAAATACCAGTAACAATTTTATACCTCATTCCCATGATCTGCTGGAATGGTTTGAGGCTCTTTATGTTCCTGGAGCAAGCAGCTGCCCTTGGGCTCTACTAGCCCGAGACAGGACATATGGAGTTGTTACTGGTGCCCGTTCGAGAAAAATCAGTGATGAATGGGAAGACAGTGATATAGTGATACAGTAAGCTCTTCTAACCTCAGTTTTCAGAATATTTTCTAATTTGTTTTCCTTACATTTTAATTTCTTTTTTCTTATTATTTCCAACACAATTTTAACTTAAGTCACCCTACCTATAAAACCATTTTTCACTTTTGTATCTCTCATTTTTGTGATTATTTCCCCAACCTTTCAATTCCTGTAAAGTATTAAAATATACATAAAAAAGAAGGTAAAATTTACATGAGGACTTAGGTAATAGGCATCATGAAGAATGATAAATCTATACTCTAAGTCAACTTGTAAGCTAAGTTTTCTTAAATCATTGATTTAATATAGCTGAAATTATGCATTATCACTGCCTAGCCAGCTAACTTTTATGTGATAGTTCAGAATAGCACTTCTGACAGGTAATTTTGTGTGTCTGTGGTTGAATTTTCTTATAATTGAGGAGATGGAATTAAGGAAGTAGAGGATGTGGTGTGTGCCATGTTGCCGAAGTCACTTGAAGGATATATTGTTATTCAATTTCATTGTCTGCTTAGCATGATATTCAATACAACTCTACTCTGCAACAAGAAACTCGATGAAAATTGGACAAGGTGTCTGCATGCACAAACAAGAAACAATTTTAATCTCTTGTAACCTGTTTTGGCAAAGGGGATATATATTTTAATCATTGCTGCAGACCTATCAACCACTTCTTTGCAACCTTGACTCACAGTGCTCAAGCAGATTCTGAGGAATTCTTTATTATGCTTATAAGCAGGCATCATCAAATGAAGAATAGATAATGGATAGGTATTGGGAGATTTTTTTAAACAATAACAGTAAAGAAATTGTCAAGTCATTATACCACACAGTTGGAAAAATTTCACTAAGCTTTTCATTCAGTTATTCTCAGCATAAAACACTTAAGTATGATTTTTTACTCGCTTGCTTAAAAATTATTGACTTTTCACTTTCTTTTCTCTCTCTCCCCACACATGTATGCACAATTATTGGTTAGTTTAATATTAGAGACAGAAACATACTCAAACTTCCAGAAGGTAGGAAAGTATTTTTACCCACATGAAGAAAGTTAGAGAAACTTACAAAGTTGATTACATTATGGGTTCTTTTTTAAAAATCAAACACAATTATACTACCTTGAGATATACAATTACAAAGATGTTCATATTTGGGTTTCAGTCATACAGTGTTCCAGCACCCATCCCTCCACCAGTGCCCATATCCCACCACCAATATCCTCAATCCCTCCCCCTTTCGTAGCCTGCCTCTATGGCAGGTTTATTATCTCTTTCTCTTTCTCTATCTCTCTTCTCTCTTTTTTTCTCTTACACATTGTGGATTGCAATACATATATTTAGAGGTTATCATATGTATCATTTTGCATATATTTAATGTTCAGTTTTGGATTTTGAGATGACTACAAGAGTATGCTACCCGTATGGCAGAGCCTGGCAAGCTACCCGTGTCGTATTTGATATGCCAGATACCAGTAACAATTATAGACCTCATTCCCATGACCTGATGGAATGGTTTGAGGCTCTTTATGTTCCTGGAGCAAGCAGGTTCCCTTGGGCTTTACTTGCATGAGACAGGTCATATGGAGATGTTACTGGTGCCCGCTCGAGCAAATCAATGATGAGCGGGAAAACAGTGAATGTTCAGTTTTAAATTGGTATTAGAATTTCGACAATTATTAGCATTCCCTTTTCTATCTTACCTAACCTCTGATACCCACATGTTTGTGTAATTTTCACCTTTGACAAGACCTCCTGATCCATGTTTCCCCCTGACCTTGGATATTGGTATCTTAATATGTGCATATATGACGAGGAACGCCGCCGTGGTCCCGGACAGTGCCGGGAAGTGTGTTTCCTTCTACCTCTGAAGCCAGCGGGAATGGATGAAGACTCAGGAATCCGATGCAGTTTTAAAAAGGCTTTACTATCACAGGTTCAGGAATACAAGTCAGCAGTAGAAAAAACCCTCTGCTTAGGATTCCCATCTAGAACCCCAGACACGTGTAGGCCAAGATGGCGGCCACCACGTGTTAAGGCCCTGTAAAAAAGGAGAAAAAGACAAGACTCCCAAGAAGATTTCAAGCTCACAGAGAGCCCAAAAGAGAGATAGAGTGAGAGAAAGCAAGCTGGTTTTATATTCCCTGCAACTCAGACCTCCCACTATTATGGGAAGCAGGAAGGGTAAATGCCCTTAGGTAATTTCTCCCAGCACCTCAACTAGGCCCTATTATATGCTAATGTTTTGAGCCAATATCTGCCTGGAAATGCCTTAATAGGGTAGAGAAGAGGGTTTTTGAGATGGCATGTCTCTGTACCAAAGGCTAATACTAATGCCAGTTAAATATTTCTCCAAGCCTTCACAAGAGTCTTGTCTACTTTACAGTAGTTTTGGATTTTAGTTGCCTTAGAGTTATCAGGGAGCCATGCTTGCTTGCTTAGAGGCAAACAGCATTATTCTCTGGTCTATTACTTAGAGATCCAACGTGGCCAGGCAAATATGCTGGTAAGATCTAGCTAGTCCCACAATGATTGTGGTAGCATGAGAGAATATTTATACCAGCCAGTACAGAATACATGGTCAGATAAACTGCCACGTTTAGACTATCCCCCTATCTATGAAGTGACCTGCAGGAGGCAATCCAGGGCAGATGCAGAGGCTCTTAGAAGAGTCCTGCAACACATATATATTTATGGCATGCAAATAAATGCAGTCATCCTATATCTGTCTTTTTTTCTTCTGGCTAATTTCTCTCAACATGATCCTTTCCATGTCCATCCATTTATAGGCAAATTTCATAACTTCATTTGTACTAAAGCTGCAAAGTGTTCCATTGTTTAGATGTACCACCTTTTCTTTATACAGTCATCAGGTCTCTGGAACTCAGGTTGTTTCCAGATCCTGGCTATTGTGAATAGTGCTGCTATGAAAATAAAGCTGCAGATGGTGTTTTCACTCTGTGTTTTTGGCTTCCCAGGGTATATTCCCAAGAGTGGTATTGATGGGTCAAATGGGAGCTCAATGTCAAGTCTTTGGAGGAATGTCCTTATTGTTTTCCAAAAAGGCTGTAATAGTTGACATTCTTGACTACAAACTTTTGTGCTCTGTAGTTTTGTTTTGTTTGCTTGTATTTGGACCATACCCAGCAGTACTTGGGGCAACTCCAGACTCTATGCTCAGGAATTAGTCATTGTGGTGTACAAGTGATCATATCCTATGCCCTGGATTCAACCCAGTTTTAGTCTTGTGCAAGACAAGAAATTTAACCCCTAAATATCACTCCAGTCTATTTTTATTATTTATTTTTTATTATTTGAAATATTATATTATACAGCATTATTATTATCATCATTTTAGATGATAATAACATCTTAGTGAAATTCCTGTGCACTTAGATGCACAGGAACATTTCTCATTTTTCATTTTCTCTAGTTTTAAATTTTTAATTTAAATTAAGTTTTAAATTTCTCTAGTCTTAAATTGTATTCCTTCCTCTTAAGGAAAACTCACAGTTGTAACTGTAAATGTTGATGCAACTGGGACTACTTCTTTTCCCTCACCTTGTTTTATTTTTTAAGTTTTAACATTATTTAATAAAGACCAGGACATATAAAGTTTTTCATAACGAAGTTTTTGTAGGATTTTGATGTTCCAACACCAATCCCACAACATAGGTGACCTTTCTTCCACAATCATCCCAATTTTCCACACAATCCACCATTCCTGCTCTGTTAGCAGAGACAAAAGAATTTGTTTCATGTTACTTGTTGTAGGTGTGGCTGTAGTGCCCATCTGAGTCGGTAGGTAGCAGACAGGGAGACAGGCTTGTTCTACACCCAGGGCTCTGCCCCATGGGTCCTTGATGGTGGACGGTTGATGGTCTGACATAGAAAAAGACTGGTGCCGCTATATGAATCCAGAGCCAAATCACCGCCTGGCAAGCTACCTATGGTATATTCGAGTATGCCAAAAACAGTAACAATAATGGACCTCATTCCCAACAAATGGAGGTCTTACTGGCGCCTGATCAAGCAAATCAATGATCAAGGGAAAACAAGTGCACAAGTGACTTGTTACAATTGAATGGCTAAAGGAAATATTGGAAATAGTCCATAAAATAAGATTTGTGACCATTGTTTTCCCCTCACAGCAGAGTTGCAAAAGTCTTTTCCTGAAGATTTATTACTCTATTTGAACCTCCCTCTTATTGTTTGTTGAGTTTCATTGGCTTATATGTTACTTTCTTATTTAATTTGGGGTGCTCTAGCTTCGTTGTCAGTACTGTGGTATTTGGAGGTTTCCAGAATTTCTGTACTTGTGGGCAGAGAGCAGATCAAAGTATATGCTAAGGTCTGATGGATGCTGCCTGCTGACAGATACACAAGGTTTCCTGGCAGGCTGCCTCCCAATAGAGGTAGGGTGCTGGGTTCGCTAGTGAGACTGTCTCCACAAAGTAGAAACACGGACTCTTCTATCTTGGGTCATTTCCCTGCGTCACATCTCCTTGTTGGTTGTAGCTAGTCTAAAATGCAGCCAGCCTAATGGACACTGCTTGGGATGTAGACAAAAAACAGTTTTTTCTTGTGTTCTGTCTCTAAAGCTGACCCAAATAAGATTTTGCAGTCTTCAGCCAGGAAAGCTGAATTTGCAAATGCTCACACCTTCTTTTGTTTGCTTCTCACATAAGCTAGAGAACACCCCCCTGCTGCCTTGGCTCCAAATGGGTTGTCTCCTTCTAATGGTCTGAATCTCATAACTAAATAGGAGGAATGCCTTTGTAGCATAAAACTATATACCCTTAGCTCTAATTTGTGTTGTTGTTTGATGCTGTTTGGTATATAAGAAGTTCGGGTCATTGTGTAGGTGGTCATCTGTCAAGATGAGCCTGATGTTCCTCCAGCCACTGATCATTAAAAATTAATGAACATATATCTCATCCATGAGGTCTCATATCTGCATTCACTCCCAAGCAACAGAGATCTTTCATTAATTAACAAGGACTAGTTCTATTTGATTTCATTTAATGTTTTTGAAACACTATTGATCATTGACATTAATGGATAATGACCTTGATCACTTGATCACTTGATCACTTGAATCCCGTTATTCATCGATTTGCTCAAGCAGGCACCAGTAACATTTCCATTGGACCCTATCACGTGCCAATGTAGCCCAATGGCATCTGGTTGATTCAGGAATATGAAGAGCCTCAAACTGTTCCTTCAGGGTCTTGACAAGGAAGTCTGACCATCTTTTAGGTGGGCAGCCACGTGATCTTTTGACATCCCGTGGGATCTAGTCAGTAATGGCTCTAGTCCAGCGGTTGTCTCCAAATTGCATTACATGTCCAGCCCATCTGATTTTCGATGCCTTTGAAAATGAGACAGCATCCCTGATTCTGGAATAGCGACGGAGGTCAGAACTCCGGATTCCTTCTCTCACTAGAGTGAGGCGTGATATTCCAAGCAGAGCTCTTTTGATTCCTCTCTGGGAGACCCGAGTAGCATTCTCATCCTGCTTTCCTAGGGCCCAGGTCTCTGAGGCGTATGTTAATGCAGGGAGAATGGTGGAGTCGAAGAGATGTGCCCGGAGCCGGAGGTTCTTTGTCCTTTTAGCTATTTCTTCGATGGCTTTGAAGGCATTCCATGCTGCTTTCTTCCTCCTGCGCAGATCAGGTTTTAGGTCATTCATCATGTTGACTTCTCGACCTAGGTACACAAAACTGCTGCATTCAAAGATGTTTGTTCCACTGAGTGTGAATGGGGCCTCAGGCACTAGTTCATTTTTCATGAACATTGTTTTCTTCAGATTCAGCTGTAGACCTATCTTTCCACATTTTTGTTTGAAATCAACCAGCATTTGTGCCGTTTAGCTAGAATGTTTGGTGTTATTAGAACAATGTCATCAGCGAAGCGGAGGTGGTGTAGTTGTCGACCATCTATCTTCACTCCCATTCCTTCCCATTTTAATTGTCACATGATGTTCTTGAGGGTGGTGAGGATAATGGTCAGGATAATGACCTAAATAAATAAAATAACCTACTGTATACAAGAAAAGGAGATATGCAGTCACATAATTCACCTAACACATAAATTTTAAAAAGTTGGCATTTTGAGAACCCAGATCAATCAATGTCTGAAATGTAGAAAGCAGTAGTCAAAGAAATATTTGAGATTTAAGAACTTTTATCCAAGACAAGGTGAATTCCTATGACAATGTTGAGCAAGAGGGAATAGCAACAGAGAATATTGGGCCAACTCAACAAATAAAGAAACTAATTACATGCACAGGTCAGCCCTTGCCCACAGTTTAATTTATGAGAAACGCATAAGAAATTGAGCCTGGACAGATAGTAAAATGGGCATGGGGCTAGTGTTCAATGCAGCCAACCAAGGTTCAATCTCTGGGACCTCATATAGTCTCCAGAGCTCCTGACAGAAGTGATCCCTTGAGGGCAGAGTCAGGAGAAAGCCCTGAACATGATCAGGTGTGACCCTGAAGCAAAAGCCAAAAGGGCTTCAGGTTTCAAAACAAGGTATGAAGTAGTTGAGCAATTAATGAGCAGGTAAAATTTAACAACTGCATTTATGTTTCATATTGTTAACCTCATTCTACCCATACATAATTATTTATTACTATTCAATTAAACTTCACCTTTGTATATTATGTTACCTGTGTACATTATCCCAGTTCTGTTCCTCTTTCTCTACTGATGGGGACAAGGTTTTGCTGTCAATACGTGATACTCAATTAACTCAGCAATGCAGGAAGCATGTTGACATCAAACAACTACTTATTCTTGCATTCTTTTAAGCTAAATTCTTGGCAATTTACATTTCACTAAAGTATTGATAATCTGGACAAAATTATTAAGAGTGTTATTTCCAATATCACATATTTAATAATTATTAATAACAACTTGATCACTTGACACTTGACATCCTGTTATTCATCAATTTGCTTGAGTGGGGGCCAGTAATATTTCCATTTGACCCTATCACGTGCCAGTGCAGCCCAATGACATCTGGTTACTTCAGAAATACAAAGAATTAATAACAACTTGTGTTTGAAAACCGGTGAAAATACCTATGATTTTATATTATAAAGAAATATATCTAACATAATGCATATATTAGTATATTATTTTTATAAACATTCAAAAGTTAATTTCTATAGAATTGCTTAACCAATAATTTTATATATTTTTCTATTGTTAATATCTCATTAAAATCATGCAAGGACATCACTAAGCTTTGACCCTCTAAGTATAATAGGAACTTATTTCTACATAGGTAGAAATAGGTCATAACCATTTAATTTGGATTAAAAGAATAAATGAAAAGTATATGGCTCTGTTGCAATCACAAATCCTTTCTCCATGCCCTGTTAAGTTCTGCGTCTCTGGATCATAGACACCTGTACAGGTCACCTGAGCTTTTTCAAGAATCTTGTGCAAGTCAAGGTCATATGTCATGTTAACTCAGGAGGGAGGAACAGGCATGTAAGCAGACAGCAGCTGTGAGTTTAGCTAAGGCTTCACTCTGATGTTTCTAGGAAGTACCTAGATGCTCCCAGGAGAAAATTCTGAAAATGCTCATAGAAATTTACCCTAAAAGATTAATTTAGCTTTTCAAAAAGACAAAACCCCTTAACTACCTTTCTCATCCTCCATCACATATTCTTTTTGTTGTTGTTGAAAATGTGTCATGTCAGAATTGACAAGGAAATGCAATTTTCCTTGTCCTTTCCAAAATTAATTATTGGAAATTAATGTTGAATATAAAAATGTATACAGACTCCTAGCAACTGGAAGTGATGCAAACGTTTGTTCTTATATTTGTCTTTGAACTTTTTTACATTTGACATTGCATTTTTTGCCTTCATCAAAGCAAACAAGCGTAAGTATTTCAACACATTTCATTTCTACTACAGTTTCAATTTTACTCGGAAAAAAGGCAAGACATAGCTATGTTCTCAGGCTCCAAAATAGTATACATGAATAGAAATTAAATACAAAGCATTTAAATATTGTGTTTATTTATGTGTACCGTGATTTAGTTCCAAACACTTGTATAAATTTATGTGGTTTATGATTAAAAAGAAATTGAGGAAATTCAAGCCAGAAAAATTAAGTTCTGAAGTAAATTGAAGCCAGGGAAAAAATTAGACATAAAGTGCTAGGTGTGGGTTTTCCTAGGTGTGGGTTGAAATCTTGGCTCTGTGGGTTCTAAAGATTAAAGACAAAGAGAAACACAAATATATGATTCATAGTATCCAATGAATGCAAGAAAAACAAAGAGGCTGGCCTGGAAAAGTATATCATACTTTGGGTATTATACTAATGCCAGAATTTTACTCAGGTCCTTTATAAAAAGTAAGACATATTTTTCAAAATATGACTAGATGTGATTATATGGTGTATTTATACAAATAATGTGTCAATTAGCCCTGAAATATTTGTCATAAAAATCATGAGCTGGGATAACAAAATGTTGCATGAGGCAGGTATGTAAACTGTAGAGCAAACCATCAAAAATATTTAATCTGGAAGGTCAGGGAGATAATATAAATACCAGGGCACATGCTTGGGACCTAGTCTCGGTCCTTACCTTCTCATGGCTTCCAAAAGCAGTTCTGGCAGACTCTGAACACAGCTCAGGGACTTTGGTAGTTTCTGGCACAACAGGGTCAAACCTAGATCTGAACTTCATCCCAGCTGTTCAGATATCTATGAGTGATCCCCAGGGGCCTTGAGCACTGCTCAGGAGTTATCTTTCACCCCAGTAAGACAAAGAAATAATTGAGTCTTGAAGATGGTAGTTTAGACAATATTTCTACTTGTGGTGATACACCTGAGTTGTTTAATCATATTCTAATGCTTATAGAAGCTTTCTCCATGACATGAAAATTCTAGATGCCATTAAATACTCATCAGTAAGTGGGTAAAAATGGTATTTTATAAACACAATGGGATATTGGATATTCCACTGGATATTGAAATTGATAGAATTCTGGCAGATTCTGTAGCAGGGATGAGCCTTGAAATAAAATATATAAAAGGAAAACATGACTATACAGATATACATAACCTATAGGAGACAAATTCATAGGGACAGAAAGCAGAAGAGCATGCAGGAGCTTGGACAGGAGAACGAGTCTTCGGGTTCCAAAGTGATGGAGAGTCAGCTGGTAGGAGGAACCGTTCCCGACATGCGCAACAAGGAAGGATTGATGTCAGCTGAGTGGTGAGCTGTGAACTTCATGTGGCTATAAAGATTCCACCTCAGCAAAACAAATTAGCTGCATTTTCCTATTAAATTTCTTATAATATCCCCTATTGAAGCTTGCAATATGTTCAAAATTATATTCACAGGAAACATGTCTGTAAAGGTAAATGTAATAGGTTCTAACTATGAATCTCTCAGACCTGAGAGATTAAGTCAGTTAAGTCAGACCTGACTTAATTGTAGCAGCAATTTTGAGGGATGGTACAACTTAGAGTGACAGTTTTCAGGATTGTGTATGAATGTGCATGTCTATTACTCAGTAGCAAGAAGCAGGACGCCGGTATAGGGGTCAGAATCTGTGTGTGTGTGTGTGTGTGTGTGTGCAGTTTGCCAGGCTTCACAGGCACCGTAAAGGATTCACAGCACCTAAAATAATAGTTTGGAGTTATAACATAGCTGCTTCCCTAGAATATGACGCATTTGTGCCCCAGACACTATCGTTTCGTTATCTTCTAGGTCAACATCAAATGTTACAATTCATGCAGCAGCTCTTTATATAATATAATGCTATGCTCATATGTATGTATATATCAGACTCTTTATATTTGTTGCATTTAACACACGGATTGTATAATGACTACTCCTGAATTAGCAGAAGTGGCAGTCTTGGACCATCACTACTGTGAGCTATCCAAAACTATTACTGAAGTTTAGCGTAAAGGTTTTCTACCTTAACTGTAAAGGTCAAAACTCTTGAACATAAGCAAGGAGTATTCCCTGGAGACAAGAGCTTATATGGATAATAGCGTGTTCACCCTCTCTACTGAAGCATCTAACTCTGCATACCAATAAATCTTGCTGGCCATAGATACATAAAAATGTTCTTGGGATGGTGACTCACATAAGAATCTAATCATCCATTTAAATAATTTTCTGAAATGGTCATTATATCAATTAATTCTCTTTGGCAAATATTGTCGTGTAAATGCTATTGCTTCTTATCAATGTCACTCATCATCTTACAACAGATTTTAGATAAACACCTGTTAGAACATTCTAGGAGGAACTCCTGACACTATCCCAATAATATATTTCATTTATGACCAGTATTTACAGCTAAAATAAGCCTACTTGGTAGTACCTGCTATGAAGGCAAATATTTTAGTCTAAACATTATAATTTAGTTGTCAGAAGTACTGGGTGGGCGTCAGAGCCATAGTATATGAGGTAGGGCATTTGCTTTTTTTCTGTAAATGGCTGATCCAGATTCAATCCTCAGCACCACACTAGGGCCACTAAGCACTTCTACGCGTGATCCCTGGCTACAGAGAGGGGTAAGCACTGAAAACCATCAGCTGTGGCCATAAAACAAAACAAACAACAACACACCCATGCTGGAATGATTTCTATTCATTACATTTAAAACTTATAGGCCGTATACACACAATGTCAAGATGGGAAAATCATCTTAAGAGCTCAGGAGCCAGTGAGGTATTCCGGGCAAAGAACATAACAGGATTTGATGGTTCCTAGCAAAATGGCAAGCTCTTGACTTCAGTGGCCTTTTGATTTTCTTTTAAGACCTAACCACCTGGGAGCACACTCCTCTACCAAAGCCTTCCATTTAGAAACGCCTTGTCTCTGATCTTTACACTGGTGTCACTACCGTACCTGTTCATCCGGGTGTGGTATTTGCTTTGTGCAATTTGGTAAAGAGTTCTGGAATGAGAAATATGCATTAATACGGGATACCATTACTGTTTTGCGTAAGTCATGTTAATACTCATTAGTCACAGGGTCCTATATGCAATGTCAATATTTTTATTGGTGTAAATTAGCTCTCTTTATGGGTGCATCAAAGGACCAAGGAGTGTTACTTCCCCACCCAGTGTTGCTTTGGGTGCAATTATCTTTCGAAGGAGGACTGGTTTCCCACATTGCCGTGTAACATCAAAGGATGCAAGCTGTGTGGTTAAAACATTTTGCTAAATTTTATTTTAGAGAAGTTATATATTATTCGATCAATCAAATGCAGTCCTGTTTCTCTTGTTTTCTATCGACAAAATTTCAGTTGTATAGTCATGCCCTGATAAATAGAATTGATAAAAATCTCTGCGAAGTTTCCCACTATGAGACACCAGGCATGTTGAGTCCAGATAAGTATTGTTGCTTGTGCATTCTGAAATGTTGGGATAGCTCTCATCAAGATTCATGACACCGAAATTCTAATGGAGATTGTTTGCCCACCCTTTTTGCAGCTACTCTTACAGCCCAACTGATATCAACCCATGGTTGTAGGATTCTCGGGTTCATATGACCAATATTTTCCAGGGAAGATCTATTCTTCTTATCTGTCTGGTGTTTTTCTAAGACTTTCTTCTGGAAAAGTGGAACACAAAAATGTCTGTGTCGTTCTCAGTTGGCAAAAGTTAGTGGTGTGTAAGCTCAGGAAGAAAAGGAAGCATCTCTGGTCACTGATTCCTCCTGGTCCCATTGGTGTTTTCAGTAATCCTGGCACTATGTGGCAACTAGAATTGTTTATGTCTTCATATAAAGTTATTATAATACACAAAACTAGTCTCTTATTTTTGTGCACTGAAAATGAATAGTTTTTCTGTCTGTCCTTCTTCTGACTCATTTCACTAAGAATGATGCTGTCCATATATTGCTTCCTATAGTCTTTAGTATTAGAAATAAAGAATAATTTTCTTGATTTTTTCTGCTATAGTGGCATACTTGTGGGAATTTCCTTGTTTTAGTGGATACTTGTTATATCGTGTATATATGTATATATTATATATGAGATATATCTTATACATAAGATATATATATATAAATAAGGAATATATGTTCTTTATGTTCAGGCTAGATAGGTAACGTAGTTTTGCTACATTTCCAATACTTACACAGAATAATTTTCTCAAGACTTGAAATCAAATTATCCTCATCTATTAGACACAATATGTAGAATCTGTTGCCATCAATACCCTTGCCACTTTTCACTAACCTGTGCTCAAATTAATAGTTAAATATTCTTGTGGGATACTTTTATATTATTTAAGGCAGATCTCTCATCACTCAGGAACAAATTAGAAACATAATAATTAGTTATGAGATCCAAAAGACGCTTTCAAATTATATGCTAAGCAACCTTCATCCCATTAGCAAGTATTTAAGAGCAATTAGAAATATGTATGTCTGAGTGATATTCAAGTCCTCATTTGCCAGTTGTATACAATGGGCTATAATTATAATGAATATACTTTTTAGTGTAGTATACAGTTTTGCTTCAATAAAAGTACTTTACGAATATACAGAGAGGGTCTGGAGCAATAGTCCAGCAGGGAGGGTGTTTGCCTTGCATGCGGCCACCTGGGTTTGGTCCCCAGCATCCCAGATGGTTCCTCGAGCACCACCAGGAGTAATTCCTGAGTGTAGAGAGTAAAGATGCTCAAAGTCAGATGCTCAAAGTGATATTGAGCATCTCCAAGTATGAACCCCAAAAAAAGAATATACAGAGAAAAGTTCCTTCTTACTGATCTTGTCCTAACTCTATCTTTTGGAGACTGATCGTGAGCTTGAGCTGAAGTTTGATGATTTTTGTGTTAGTACTGGCAACTCTCTGAGAAATGGAATCTCTATATCCTTGATGCTTCTAGGGATCCTAGAAACTAAATTTTCCCAAGTGTTACCTAAAGAAATATGTTTTTTAAGGTGGGGTGGCTAAGAGTTACAGTTAATGTATGAATTCATGCTAAGCTCCATTTTAATGATTGTTAAGATCCAACAGTGATTGTCACTCATTTTAATTTTAGTCCTAATTAAAAATAAACAGCAATGTGCTTATTCATATTTCTCACTGAATCTTCTCCTACTGTTGTCACATAATGAATGGAATATTCTACTGAAAACTACCCTTTTGTCCTTCTTGCCTTATACTTCTAGAGGGATTCATTAAACTTTGTATGTACAGAAGCAGAGTCCTTGTGGCAGGATTGTTATGGAAAACCCCCGGCCCCATGCCTCCCCAATTACTTTGCAGTTGTGTGTCAACCATCAGTTTGAAAGTTATATTGTAGACACGAAGCAAACCATTTCTGTGAATATGGTGGCAACCTTTGTGTCTGTAGAGTCTTTTGTGTCTGTAAAGCACAGAGTTTTATCACATAAGCAGACATGCTCCTCACAGCTTTTGATCATGTCTCCCAAGATGAGGCAAGATAACAAGTGCTATCCCCACTTCTAGGAAGCAGGACACATGCATGTCCTGCTTTATGCCATCTTTGGCAGCTCAACTAATAGCAAAATTATTTAACTCCAACACTTTTCATTGATTTCCTGGAGAACATCCGTTGACATCCACCTGTCATGAAATATATTTACTACCATAGCACCACCCCTCAGACTAGATAAAACCCCTAAGAAGAGTTGTAATCTCCTTTTTCCTCACTTAATCAAATACTTCAAGTAGAACTCATGTTTTTCGGAGGTGTTCACAGGGCAAGTAGCTGTGTTCATTTTATGTCTTTATCAGGGTAAACAAAGATAGACTCTATTTGAGTTGATCTCAGTTGCCAAAAGTTAGTTAGTGGGAGGTGTATGCTCAGGAAGAAAAGAAAGCATCTCTGACCACTGATTCTTCTGGTCCCATTGATTTTGGGAACCAGAAGTTCCCACTATTGGCTTGATTTTGAGCACATCAAATTTTATTTTAAATTCATCTCATGTTATAAGCATAGCATGATTGGGAATAGCCCTAAATGCTATCAGATTTGTTTTCAAATAGAGCACTACAAAAAATTCAAGTGCCTTCAACATGGCATTTTTCTTTCATGAGTATATATGAAAATTGGGCACTCAGAATCATTAATTGGTTGAAATTACTAATAATATGATAAAGATAAGTATTATTATAAAGGATATGACCTATAATACAGTCTTTTATTTCCTCTGGTCACAGTCAAAATCTGTCTCCTACCTATGTCTTAAAAAGTTCAGGTTCAATCTGATTCGAAGGAAATGACCAGGATGGAGCATAATCTTAACATTGGTATAATGTTGTCTCCTTTAATTCACACTTTATCTTCTACCAATGCCTACAATTGTTATTGTTATAACAACAAATAATATAACAATGATATTGATACTGTTGTAAGCCATGAGACATGAAAAATAAACATAGCTCATTAAGCATCGTTTGACATATGAGGCACCATTGCTGTCTGATTTAGGCAATGAAAGATTATTAGTACTTTCCAATTTAGGGCTTGACATGAATTTTGTGCTACAATAAATTGTATTCCTTATCTTATTTTCTAGTTTTTTAATTGAATCACTGTGAGATACAAGGTACAAGGTTGCTCATGATTTAAGTTTCAGGCATACTGTGTCCCAATATCTCTTGACCAGAGTATGTTTTCCAACACCAATGTCCTAAGTTTCAACCTGCTCTCTCTCTCTCTCTCTCTCTCTCTCTCTCTCTCTCTCTCTCTCTCTCTCTCTCTCCCTTCTCTCTCCTTTCTCACCTTCTCTCTCCTTTTGGCTCTGTGGTAGATACTGTGGTTATCAATAATACTGTTACTGAAAGTTTATCATGAATATCACTTTATCTCTTTTCAGCATTCAAATGGCCAAAGTGCACATGAAAATTGCTCTAGATCATTTTATCATCAAGAAAATGCAAATCAAAACAACAAAAATACACCATAGAATCTAGTACACTTCTTCAAAATCTATATGTGAAATTTCTAGCATGCAGTATTTGTATGCGTGTTGTCAAATTCAACATGACTGTTGTCATAAAAAGGGATATATGAGATACCACAATGGAATAATACAAATTAAACATGTAAACAGACATTGGGGCATTGGGGTCACTCAATCATAATCTAAAGAAACCCAGATTGCCAGTTAATCACAAAAGTTTAAGAGAGAAACATTGAACACGTTTTCTCTCTCGTAACATTTGAATAAAAATAACTATAAATCACTGTATCACTGCATCACTGTCTTCCCGTTCATCATCGATTTGCTCGAGCGGGCACCAGTAACATCTCCTTATGATCTGTCTCATGCAAGTAGAGCCCAAGGGAACCTGCTTGCTCCAGGAACACAAAGAGCCTCAAACCATTCATTCCATCAGGTCATGGGAATGAGGTCTATAACTGTTACTGGTATCTGGCATATCAAATACGACACGGGTAGCTTGCCAGGCTCTGCCGTGCAGGTAGCATACATCACCAGGTCCTAAATCAGCCCCATGCAAGGCAAAGAGCTTTAACTCTTGCAATTTTCACTGGTTCCTAAAATAATGTTTATTTTTAAATACTTAATATGAATAAAGTAATTATTGAAAACCAATTGAAGATGAAAGAATAGTAATTTCCTAATTAGCCAGCATAAAGAGACACTCATATTAGGTGTTCACCATTCCAAAACCTTTGTAAAAGTATACATTTGTAAAAATACATAAAATGATAAAAGTTAAAAATTACTAGAAATATAATTTAAATATTATAATTTCCCGACACATATGTTTTAATATAATGAACTTTAAAAATACTGCTTGCACAATAATGTTATTTGAGATGAGAATAAAGAAACTACAAGAATTTGGAATTACTAAACATAAAATAAACTAAACATTAGATAAGATTCAAATTAGTTATTACTCTTTGATGCTAATTATTTAAAATATTAGTTATTAAAAGTATAGGGTCAATGTGTTTTTTATTTATCACCACCCCGAACCATAGAAATCAAGGGCCTTAAATCATGTACACATTCTCTCACATTCAATTCTGTCAATTGTATTTCATCTTACATTTTTAAGGTCTTTGACCTTTATTTCTATGTTGAACTGTTTTTCATGGTTGTTTAGTATTTCTCTAATTCATAAATCTCTACAGAGCTTCTTTCTCTCAGAGTTTCTCAACTCCTCAGTTGTTCTATTTGATCAGATTTCACTGATGAGTGATTTATTTTTTGTGTTGCCAAGTTTTCTCCTTGTGAGGCTGTAGGCTGTGCCTCTACACAGGTGCAGCTGGCAGAGCAAACACTTTAGCTTCACACTGCCTTCCCACAGGCTCAGAGGAAGACCATCACTGCACCCAGTTCTGTCTTGGGGTTGGATTTTGTCCATGATCTCACCTTTCCCCTGGTGCCAAGAGAATTATGATGAAATGAAAAGCAAGTGTACACACTTTAGGTTTTAAATCATATAGAGCTGGAATAACTATGTTTTGATTGTATATTTTAGTGCAGTGCAATAATAGGACAACAGTCCGGTAAACTCAATTAGCACTTTTAAATTTTCAGGATTTGGGACTGTAGCTATAGTAGAGGGGTGAAGGGCATTTTCCTTGCATATGACCAACCTGGATTCCAATCCCGAATCCCATCCAATCCCCTGAGCACTGCCAGGAGTATTTTCTGAGTGCAGAGCCAAGAGTAACCCCTGAGTATTGCCAGTGAATTACAGTGTGACTCAAAAAGTCCTAAATAAATAAATAAATTCAGATTTTGACTTTTATTTTATCAGAAAAAATATTTTCATGTCATGTCTAAATAAATTTTCCCTTTTTGTGCTTTATTCTTATCAAGTTTGCCTTAGTTGTTTCTACTTTCCTAATTAATGTGTCGATTAATCAAATATGTCAATTGCTTCATGCCTCATAATTGTCAATGGCTTTTCTGTCACATTCAGCATATAAGATTATGCACATATATCCTCAACATAAAGAATCTTGAGAATATTATCTCATACTAGCACACAATGTTTGGGACTCTGTTTCATGGACAAACATAGTTTACTAAACAAGTAGTAATTTGGGTAATTTCAGTCAATGTGTTGTATATCAGCAATTACCAAATAATTCTGAGGAAAGTTCAGGTTTGAGAAGCTCTCTTTTGGGTACTAGTTCTTGGTTAAGTAAATATATCAAATAATTTATGATATTTAAGTTATTAGCTTATTAAATTTATTTTGTTCTGCAGTGCTTGATAATATCTTGCTACATACTTTTTTTCTTTATTCACTGAACTTACATACTGAGAAATTTCTATAGTGTTGACCTTACATTGTTATATCACATTTGATGTTATATCACATTTGATGTCAATTTGATGTTTTAGTGTGCTTTGTTTACATAGGTGATTCTATTATTTCTCATTCTGTTCATTCTTGAAGGGAGATAGCTGGAAACTATGGTCTGCTCTGATCTGAAATGGAAGACACAATTCCTACCATAGCAGATATAAGGTGGATTGTTTTTTTCTCCGACATTCATCATGAGTCAAGGTATTTTTTTGTCCATCCAGTTATCCTGAAATGAAGATTAGTGAGTCCCAGATGTAGGTGTGTTCTCCACTAACATTTATCTGTCGCCTACTCAGGGGATTGTAACACCTGTGCCTTTGGAAAGCGGCAGGCAGAGAGGATGACACATTCTCTGAGCCATAGATCATCTTTCTATTTCAGTATTTTCCTGGAGTTCTCACCTTGTAGAAAAACACCAGTTAATTGTTACCTCGTCTTCATTCAAGACTTGTCACAGCTCCTATTGCTACAAACTCCCAGTTAAATTTGAGGAAATCAACAATAGTTTATTCATTACATAATGTGTATACAAAGTACTGTTAAGTACTCCTGATCTGTATAAACATTTTACACTGTTTCCATAAATTTGTAGCTATAATATTTACCTCTGTGGGTGTTTTCTTGTTCTCAGTGCATCTTTGAAGAGCTATCCAAGGAGTTTATGAGATTTCCTGGCATCTCTAAAAATTACTCATATGCAAAGGAGAAGACTGCTTTGTAGATCCCATCTCTGCTTCCTCAAAAAGGTTTTGCTTTTGTTTTTCATCATATGTGGGTGTATACTATGTTTTATTTGGCCCATTTAACCCCCCCATTATCATTAGACCTCTATTTCTACACTGTGGTGGTGGTTTTGCTTGGCTTTTGGCTACACATAGGCAAACACAGAGGATGATACAGCATTGTTAAACCAAAAAAAAAAAAAAAAACATTGCAACCCATGATGACCACTACCAAGCTTATGGACGTGAGGATGATCTCCCTCTCTCTTTGTAGGGGGGGGGGGGGGGGGGGGGGGGGGGGGGGGGGGGGGGGGGGGGGGGAGGGGGGGGGGGGGGGGGGGGGGGAGAGAGGGGGGGGGGGGGGGGGAGGGGGGGGGGGCGAAGTGGTTTCCTGTGTAAGTATCAGGACTCATCACACGCTGGTCTAGCTCAGCTTGTTCTTGGTCCTATTGATGTTTCTGAAATGCCAGAGAGAGTTTCAGGGTATTTGTACCTTTTCCCACCCGATATGCTCCACCTCAGTTTTCCCCAACCCTGCCACCTCTCCTTGTTTCTGCTTCCCATGTTGCCCTAATGCACCTCCGCAGCAGACGTCCCCGTTTTCTTACTGTGACATGGCATATGCTCTCCAAAACTGGCTAACACTGTGAGTTTTTGTTTTATCCACACCATAGAGCTGATCATTTCATGAGCTAAAATGGAATCAACTACTTTTCTCATTTTTTTCCAAGTAGTAAGAATTGTATCTCCATTTATCAGTCATTAGACTGATATGCACATAATAACAGTAAATATTTTTAATAAATAACATGGGGATTCCAAAATCTTATGGAGATTTTTCTTAGTAGTCCTCTACCATCAATTTTACATTCATTAACAGAAAACACTTATTGCCAATGTTATATAGCCACTTTCATTTCTTTCTAACTTACAGAATCTTTGAAGTTGTTCATGTCCAAAAAAGGGAAGATATTTAAACACCTACCTCAGTTATATGAAAAATGTAGCAGTAGCCAAGTCTATGTGCAATATTATCTAACATCTACTTAGAAAGTGAAAATGTATACTAATAGACTAAATTCATTGATCATCTCTGAATAATTGTCCTCCATTTTTACTTTGGATGCCATATATGTGTGTGTGTGTATATATATATATATATATATATATATATATGTATATATATAAAGCATCTTGAATTATTAACCCAGGAAAAATATATATGCTATATAGTTTGCTATATTTTGTTATATATTTCCTGTACATACTATACACAGTGTTTGTCTTTGTGACGCAATGTTTCACCTTTTGTATATAATATCAATATTTTGTATTTTATACTTATATATTTACATACAACTGGTAGAGTAATGTAAACAATTTTCTCTTGTATGCCCTTATAGCTTTAAAACAGCGCTGCACTTTTCATGTTTTTCAAGTCAGAAAATAAATATATTCCATCTGAAAGAGAAAGCTTTTTACCTAAACTGAAAGTGAATTTTGTGAGATATATAATTTAAGACAAGTTTCATTTTATACTCTGAATAATTCATTTTCAAATCTTCATTGATCATAATAATATTTGCCAGATTTCTGCTTTATGCCGCATAAAAACTTGGCTTTTTATGCAATCAGGTATGAACGTGTAATAATCAGGAGCATAAATAAAAGAAGTTCAGCTGAAATATTTCAGGGAAACATATTTGTCTGTTGCTGTTTCAGAGATCTTGGGACTAGTCATGAATCTGAATGATCATTTCTCCAATCACAGTGGGTCTGGTGCATCATTCTTAATTCAGAGCCATACATTATCCTATGGAGTGAATGAAAAGCTAGTGGTACGTTGGAATGCTGTATTGATAAAGTCTAATAATTAGCAATATTGAAATCACAATGGTTTCAATAAAATGTTAAATTTCTATGAAAAGAGCGAGGTGCTTAATCAAGGAAAGAGGAAATGCCCAGTTTTGTTTGTGTAGATATAAACTGGCTGTATTTGTTAAAAGGTCAATTAAAAACAATGAAATCGCACTCCGTATGCACATTTTAGGTTCCCCACAGTTAGACACAATTTAAGTAAACTGATTTTCTCTTCCACTGAAGAGCTTAACTAACTCTTTTGGTTATTGTTTTCCTAAGAGAGGTTTAAGTTTTGGTCATTCTTACAGGTGTCTGTTTATTCTTAAGTCCGCTAAATGCTGCTGGACCATAACCTTCAGTGACTAGTTTTGTCAGTGGTCAATACTGAAGCACGTGTCTCTGCTCCATAAGCAGCCAAGCCAGCATGTCCTCAGTCTCCAAATGAAATGAACAAAATAGAGGACAGACACTTAACTATAAATATTCACATGAGAATGCCAGTAAAACCTTGCACGATCGCAACATGGTGCTAATACATTCAGGGCTGTAGAGATAGTAGAGGAGGGAGTAGTCTTCCTCATAGGCAGCCAATCCCAATTCTAATTCTATATCAGGCTCCTATAAGTCATTCTCCAAGGAATGACAGCAGTGATCCCAAGTATCAACTCATGAGTAAACTCTGAGCACCATGTGGTGCTCAAAACCCTTCAAAAATGCCTACAAATATATAATTCAAATATTGCCTGACTTTTTAATGTATATAGCAAAAAAACAAAATGATATAAATTTACAATTTCACTTTTAAATATTCTAATTTTCACTAGATTATTTATAAATATTTTTAGGTCATAATTGTGAGAACTCAATTTTTATCTTGCATTTGGGGACACAGTATGTGGCTAAAATGTGCGTTGAGGGATGGGCTTGGGGACAGCTCAGTGGGCCAATATGTGTGCTTTCGTCCTGCAGTCATTTCCCTCAGGAACAGTCTGGCATTCCAAGAGAGTTTAGAACCAATTCCACAAGCTCCAAGCGGAAAATAGTCTATAAGCACCACCAGGTGTAGTCCCATAAAGCATCTGTATTAATATCTCAATGGTTCTGTATGCCTAGGATTGGAGCATGCAGAGACTGTTTCCTGTATTCCTTTATATACTGTTCAAATACACACAATTATCGACTTTTTTTAATTCTTCACATAATTTGAGTAACTTTTTAAAATGGTATGTAATTCCCAAGGAGCACTAATGGAATACTCCCTGTGAACACACCTCAACGGCAGCTGGACGAGTCCCAATAATTACAATTGCTTGTTTGCCTTCCCTGTTTCTGCTACCACGCCCGATAACAACGAGCCTTATGGAAACTCTGCATTCACCTTCTGAAAGCTTGCACAAAACATCAATTTGATGTTAGTATATGTAGGTTTTTACAATTTGTTATTTTACTTTAATAGTTTTTTTGAATGTTGTAAAATATCTTTCTATTTTGCCCTTCAGTACCATACTAATAAGCACAAAACCAAATACTTGAAAGGTGCTACTAAAGCCATCTTCTTCAGGAAGCATATTAATAATTATCCCTTAGGGTAATGGCCCTTCTCCTTTTAACTCATTTTCATTTAGTGAGAATATCCAGTACACTTCAGATCAAGTTCCATCTCTCATCAGCACTGGTCCATAGTTCACATTGCCCCAGTTAACAATCCCTTCATCTTCAAATTCCAACTCTCCTCTGAGTTCTGCTGTATTTGGAGCTGGCAAATATTTATCCTGTTTCAATGGACTTAATGTTGAACTCTCTCAAGTGTAGGTATAGGAAAATTGAATAGAATATTCAGAGAAAGAGAATTCTTATCTGTTTCTATGAATCACTGCCCATGAAGAAGGAAGGTTGGTGTCAGGGGAACCAGATGCTTTCACATAGGATGTTTCAAAAGGCTGGTCTTGGTCAACACTCTGGACAACTTTCTTCATCGCCTCCTGCTGGGTGGCTTCTGTGGCAGTTACACCTCTCTCAAAGAGAACTCACCCTTTAGTTGTAAGAGAGAATGAGCAAAAGCGAGAGGGAGAGAGAGGGGAGAGAAAGTGAGAGAGAGAGAGAGAGACATTTATGTCGTTTTACTTTCTCCTTTCTTCTATTTTGTTCATGTGCAAATGTGTTCAGGGCTTTCTCCTGGCTCCACGCTCAGGGGCAACGGGTTGTGCTGAGGGGATTCTGATGGTGCGAGAGACCAACATTGGCTATGATGGGCAAGGCAGGCACCTTCTCCGTGAGACTCTCTTTAGCCAGAGCAGAGACTTCCAAGTTCTGTGGGTGTCCGTGCTGTCCTCCCTCTCTGGGTGCAATGGCTGATTTTTAAAGCTTCAACTCCGCGGTATCATTTTGAAACCTCTTAGTACATCAGTATTCTTAGCCCATTTTCAGTGGTTATTCTTTCTGGTTGACCTTTCAATATTCAGTTATTAAAAACGAAGTTACTTTTCCTGCTGACAGTGAGTCAAGGTTAAAGAGTGTCCATAAATCATGATAATTCAAACAAATGAATGTGGACAGTACTTTTTAAGACAGTTAACAATAATATTGAAGATTATTCTGATGGCATGGGAGTAAACAACAAGATTCTATAATTTTCACAAATGTCTTCCTTGGAAAAAAGTCCAGATTATCACACTTGAAAGGGAAACCTTGGAAAGTCCAACTGGCTCCTAAAGTGAGAAGCTTTCAGTAGTTGTAGATAACTAAATTCAGAGGACCAGTGACAGAGAAAACAAAGGAGAGATACCTAGAAATATGAAAACGGATTGTCCCTGTGTGTGGTAGTACACCTGCCCAGAACCTCTGCATCTGGCCTGGAGTTGCCTCCTGCAGACCACTTTGTAGATAGGAGGACAGTTTGAATGTGGCAGCTCATCTGACCATGTTTTCTATACTGGCTGGTATAAATATTCTCTCATGCTGCCACAATCATCGTGGGACTAACTAGATCTTACTGGCATATTTGCCTGACCGCAATGGATCTCTAAGTAATTAGACCAGAGAGAAATTGTGTTTGCCTCCAAGCAAGCAAGCATGGCTCTCTGATAAGTCAAAGCTAATATACAGTATAACCATGAAGAAAAGATGAGAGTTTTGTGAAGGCGTGGAGAAATATTTAACTGGCTATAGAATATTCTTTGGTACAGATGCATGCCTTTGTATTCTGAGATACAGTTCATCTCAGAAACCACTCCTCCACTCTACCCTGCAGGGCACTTCCAAAGCAGATCTTGGCTAAACTGCATTAACATCTCAAAGGGCTTAGGTGAGGTCTGGGGGAGAAATTGCCTCAAGGAATTTGACCCTGATGGCTTTCCATTGGAGAGGAGGTCTAGGGTTGCAGGGATAGAAAACTAGTCTGCTTTCTCTCTCTCTCTCTCTCTCTCTCTCTCTCTCTCTCTCTCTCTCTCTCTCTCTCTCTCTCTCTCTCTGTTCTTCTCCCCCCATTTTGTTGGCACTTCTTCACTGTCTCCCTCTCTCCAGGGCCTTAACATGTGGTGGCCTACAAATGTGGGGCCAAGCTGGAAACCCTAAGTTTGGGGTTTTTCCTATTGCTGATTTGTATGCCTGAACCTGTGTTAAGTAAAGCATTTTGACTTTGCCGGATTCCTGCATCTTTCTACATTTGCCAGCCTCCAATCCCCTGGAACAGAGGGGACCCCTGATTCTGCTCTTGGGTTTTGTGTGGGGCACCTCAGCGTTTCTCTATACCTGAGGATGCATCAAAAATCCACATTAGCACACTCTTCAGAATAACTTACTCAAGGCTGAAGAAAGATGTTTCCATTGGTATAAAATTAAATACTGTCCAGTTCACTCCAGATGAAATATAGCCATTCTTCTCAGAAAGAGCACTGTACACTCTAAGTTCACAGGAGGTTTTGAAGAGCACTCCGGAAATTCTAGCTGTAGTAGTGTGCACAACTGACGCTGAATGACTACTCCTCCCGACCTCCTATCACTGTATCACTGTCTTCCCACTGTTCATCAATTTGCTCGAATGGGCACTAGTAACATCTCCATTAGTCCTGTCACAAGTAAGTGCAACCCAAGGGCATCTACTTGCTACAGGGACAGGAGGAGCCCCCAAACCATTCTTCAGGTTATGGAACTGAGGTCCATAATAGTTACTAGTTTTTGGCATAAAAAGTAAATAAGATGAAGTGAGATGGTACACCTCTTCATCTTTAATCATCAGGGAGATGCAAATCAAAACAACAATGAGGTACCATCTCACACCACAGAGACTGACACACATCCAAAACAGCAAGAACAACCAGTGCTGGCGTGGATGTGGGGAAAAAGGGACTCTCATCCACTGTTGGTGGGAGTGCCAACTGGTCCAGCCCTTTTGGAAAACAATATGGGCGTTCCTCAGAAAACTAGACATTGAGCTCCCATTTGATCCAGCAATAGCACTCCTGGGAATATACCCGAGAGACCGAAAAACACATAGCAGAAACACTATCTGTACTTCTTTATTCATCTCTGCGCTATTCACTATAGCTAGAATCTGGAAACCCTAAGTGCCCGAGAACAGAGGACTGGCTAAAGAAACTGTGGTTCATCTACACTATGGAATACTATGCAGCTGTCAGAAAAGATGAAATTATGAAATTTACATGCAAATGGATGGACATGGAGACTATCATGCTGAGTGAAATTAGTCAGAAGGAAAAGGACAGATATAAAATGATTGTATTCATTAAAAAGGATATAAATAGATACCAGTGTTTTACTAAATGTGTGAAATGTAATGGCAGATTAAAACTCACCATTGAATATACACAAAGAGACTTAAGTGATAAACTCTAAATACCTGCAGGGCTAGCCACAATGTGTAAAACTAGAGGGAGAGAGATGCAGAGACAGAGAGAGAGACAGAGAGAGAGAAGAGAGGAAACAGGGCTACCAGCTGTTGAGGCAGCCTGGGGGTGGGTGGGAGGGGTGGGGGTACAATTGTGGTAGAAATGGGGCACTGGTGGAGGGATGGGTGCTGGAATACTGTATTACCAAGAACCAATTGTGAACACCTTTGTAATTGTATGTCTCACGGTGGTATAATAAAAAAAAATTAATAAAAAACATTCACTCATGTTATAGGAATGAGGTCTATAACTGTTACTGGGTTTTGGCATATCAAATACGACACGAGTGGCTTGCCAGGCTCTGTGTATCAGAACACATATACATACACATATATACATATCAACATATATATAAAAAAAAGTAAATAAAACACAGTAGCTTGCCAGGCTTTACCTTGTAGGTGGTGTAGTCTCAGTAGAAGGCTCTCAACCCGAGCATTTACTGATGAAACTTAAAGGAGGAAGATCAGGTTTTCTCTTGGATGGAGCTCTGAGGAACTATGGAGTCTGGATGTTGAGAATGACTAACTGCATGATGTATGGTTTGTTCTGTCTTCTTGTCAGGCTTACTGGTATCAGTTAAAACGTGTCTATAACTGTTTACTACGTATAAATGTGAAAGAAATTGGGAAGAACCTTATGCATAATTCAGTCACTGTCACTGTCTTCCCGTTCATCATTGATTTGCTGGAGAGGGCACCGGTAACATCTCCATATGTCCTGTCTCATGCAGGTAGAGCCAAAGGGCACCTGCTTGCTCCGGAACATAAAGACCCCCCAAACCATTCCATTAGGTCATGGGAATTAGGTCTATAATTGTTATAGACAATTATAACAGAGATACACATATCTCTGCCCCAGCAGAGCCTCACAACAAGCCGGAAGACCCCCCCACTCCATTAGGACCTCCATTTTCCACATCCGGACTTCCTCTTCGTCAGAATTCCACCCAGCAGACCAGACTATCACAGCCCGGCTCATCGAGATCCACCCTGCTGCAGTCTTTTTTTAATCCGGCCCAGGTATGCTGATCCAGAGACAGACATGGGGCAGAGCTGGTACTGGCTCTCACTGTGCCCAGCCACTCTTGAGGTGCCTGGGAGGGATGGCAGGTTCTAGCCCTGGCCCCACCACCCCAGCAGAGCCTCACAACAAGCCAGATGAACCCCCCACTCCATGAGGACCTCCATTTTCCACATCCGGAATTCCTCCTCATCAGAATTCCACCCAGCAGACCAGCCTATCACAGCCCGGCTAAGCGCGGCCACTTGCGCCAGCGGTTCATCAATAAATGCTGGATTTTGAGATGCAAAATTCGGTATCCTATAAAAAATATTGTACAGCTGCTTTGGCGGCCGCATGCCAAGGGACATGTAGGTCTGGTGTGGGTGGGTCTCTCTCTTCCGGGGCAACTGGCATGGAGGCGGAGGAAAGGGCAGGGCCCAAAACTCTACTCCGAGTCCAGCCAGCATGGTCTCTCCCCTGCTCATGAGAGCAAACCCTTGGAGCAATGTTGGACTCGGCCAGGGGATGGCCGAGCCCCTTACCGGGAGGTCAGCTCCATGAGTTGCTTCCACTTGGGACTGCCCTCACAACGCAGCTGTGGGTCTGAAGTGGATGACCGACCTCCTAACCTATTTTAATTTTATAAAAGTTAACTTCTTCCTAGAACAAAGTGCAAGACCAGTAAAATTTCTTGCACAATTTTAAGAAAAGAAAATATATCACTGTGCAAATTATTTTCAAATTATCTGACATACAATTAAAGATGATCGCGCATGAAAATCAAAGATAGGAATTTTCTGCCAATGTCTTTTAGATGTTGATAACATAATTTGTCAATCATGTAATATAGGCAGGTAGACCAAAGGGGAGTCTAAGAGAAGCTACCTTGTCTCTACTGCCATACACAGGGCTGGAGATGGAGATATTTGAGTATCATATGGCTTATCATTTATCACTTATCTTCCCATAGATCATCGATTTACTCAAGCGGGCACCAGTAACATCTCAATATGTCCTGTCACATGTGAGATAGCCCAAGGGCATCTGCCAGCTCCGGGAACCTAAAGAGCCTCAAACCATTCCATCAAGTCATGGGAATGAGGTCTATAATTGTTACTGGTATTTGGCAGGTCAAATACGACACAGGTAGCTTGCCAGGCTCTGCCGTGTGGGTGGGATACTCTTGTAGTCACATCAAAACTCGAGCATTTATGGGTGAACCATATGACTACAAGCGTCTGTGCTGTGCATATAATATATATCTTATATATATCTTATATATATATATATATATATATATATCCTACATACGGGAAAAAATGACTTAAATGTCAAGAGTTCAAACTCTTGTTTGTTTTTGTTCTTCGGTCACAGGAGGCAATGCTCAGGGCTCACTCCTAGCTCTGTACCCAGGGATCACTCCTAATGGGTTCATGTTGGCAGAAAGCAGATTAAAGGATATGCTAAGTTCTGATGGATACTGCCTTTTAACATGCACAAGATTTTCTGGCAGAATGTCTCCTAATAGAGTCAGTATTAGAATTCTCTACTGAGACTGTTTTCACAATTGCAGACACACAGGCAAGCTATCCTAGGTCATTTCTGAGTCACTTCTCCTTGTCAGCTGTAGCTAGCCTAAGATGGAGTTTAATGGAAGCTGCTTGAAGTGCAGACAGAAAACAGGTTTTTCTTGTGTTTCTGTTACTTCAATGTCTGACAAGACATTGCCATCTTGGGCTAGTCAGGAAGGTTGAATTAGTATACTGTCACACATTCTTTTGTTTATCTTACCTCACCTATATAGCACCCCCTGCAGGTTTTTGGTTCCTGTTTGTCTCCTTCCTATCACCCTTATTCCCTGTGCTAAAAATGTGGAATGTCTTTGTAGTGTAAACTATGCAAACTGAACTCTAAGGTTTATTTTCCTTTGATACGGTGGGTATATAAGGGAGTTGGGGTCCTTGTATAAGCTGTCAGTCAGCTGCCAGGATGAGATGCTGTCCCTTCGGTTGGTGATTATTAAAAATTAATGGAAATACTTCTTGTTTCTGAAGTCTCATCTCTGCACCCCGACCTACAGAGATCTCTCATTAACAGGTTCAGAGGATTATATGAAGTACCAAGGATCAAATCTGTCAGGGAGCACCACCGGGGTCCCGACAATGTCGGGAAGCGAGTTCCCTTCTACCTTTGAAGCTGGCGGGCAATGGATGAAGACTCAGGAATCCGATGCAGTTTTAAAAAGGGCTTTACTATCACAGGTTCCAATATACAATCCAAGAGCAGGGAAAACCTCCGGACTCTGGGTTCCCTGCTAGGCCCCAGCCAGGTGTAGGCCAAGAGGGCTGCCACCACGTGTTGAGGGCCCAACAGAGAAATGGAGAGGACAGAAAAGCAAAACACCAAGGGAAGCTGAAATGGCAAAAGGGGGAAACAGAGGAGAGATTCTTTCTTCTTGCAGCTTATTTTATAGCTAAAAATCTGCCCAAATTGCCCAGAGACTACGGAGATGAAAACAGGAAAATAGCTCTATAGAAATGTAGCAACTTCAGGAGACCATCTGGTTGTTTACAAGGACCCAGAGTAATTAAAAGCCTCCTAGCAGAGCTGGGAAAAGCTATAAGCTAAATGTAACTTCCCCTGGCAGGAAGCATCAAATGCTCTCAGGTAATTTCTCCCAGCACCTCACCTAATGTCCTAAGCCAAGATCTGCCTGGAAATGCCTTTATAGGGTAGAGAAGGGGTTTTCTGAGATGGCATGTCTCTATACGAAAGACTAATACTAATGCCAGTTAAATATTTCTCCAAGCGTTCACAAGAGTCTTGTTTACTTCCACGATAGTTTTGTATTTTAGTTGCCTTTGAGTTATCAGGGGAGCCATGCTTGCTTGCTTGGAGGCAAACAGCATTTCTCTATGGTCTAATTACTTAGAGATCCAACGTGGCCAGACAAATATGCCTGTGAGATCAGCTAGCCCACGATGATTGTGGTTGCTGAGAGAATATTTATACCAGCCAGTACAGAATTCATGGTCAAATAAGACTGCCACATTAGACTACCCCCTATCTATGAAGTGACCTGCAGGGAGGCAATCCAGGACAGATGCAGAGGCCAGGCTTTTAGGTGTCCTGCAACACAAATCAGGTTGGCCAAGTGCAAGGCCAACTGCTCAACCCTGCTATACAATCACTCTGACACTAACCTCCCTTTTAATAGATGTAATATTTTTGGAGGGTCACACCCGGCAATGCTCAGGGGTTACTCCTGGCTCTTCACTCAGAAATTACTCCTGGCAGTTCTCGGGGGACCATATGGGATACCGGGGATCCAACCCAGGTCAGCCGTGTGCAAGGCAAACGCCCTACCCACTGTGCTATAGTTCTGGCCCATAGCCTCAATTATTTCAATAGAACAGTTTCACTTCGTTTTTCAAACCTGTGTCCAAGCTCTGTCTAGCCATTTTTAAAACACTTCAACATAGACTAAACTCATAAGAATATATAGTCCTTCAATCCGAGAAATCTGATATTGAAAATAATCATAATTAGTTTATAAAGAACTAGATGTCTTCTAAATAATGAAAGTCATGTAATTATCTCATTAATGATAAATGAAATTTTGTGATTTTTTTTTCTTTCTGGCTTTGAAACCATACTGAGCAGTACTCAGGGGCTTACTCATAGCTCCACGCTCAGAGATCACTCTGGAAGCACTGAAAGGACCATATTACATGCCAGAGATTGAACCAGTGTCAGCCATGAGTAAGGCAAGTGCCTCAACCCCTATATTATCTTGTCAGCCTTTTAAAAATTTTTTAATCAATAACTGTGTTTTAGGGCCGGATTGATAGTCCAGCAGGTAGGGCGTTTGCCTTGCACACGGCCAGCCCATGCCGGCGCTGGTTCGATCCCGGCATCCCATATAGTCCCCCGAGCACCACCAGGAGTAATTCCTGAGTGCAGAGCTAGGAGAAACCCCTGACCATTGCCGGGTGTGACCCAAAAAGCAAAAAAAAAAAAAACAAACAAACAAGCGTTTCATGGGGCCAAAGACATAGCACAGCGGTAAGGTCTTGTGACTGAGCTGGGCTTGTTCCCCTGCACCTATATAGCTCCCAAGCACCACCAAGAGTAAGGAGTAAGCCCTGAGCACAGCCAGGTGCATCCCAAAAACCAACAAAAAGATAAAAAAATCCCTGTACTTTATGAATTCCTCATAACAAGCCTGAGAAAATGAATGCACACTTGTTGCAGTACACCTACCCAGACCCTGTGCATCTGGCCTGGAGTTGCCTCCTGCAAGTCACTTTGTAGATAGGAGGAGGACAGTTTGAATGTGGCAGTTTACCCGACCATGTATTCTATACTGGCTGGTATAAATATTCTCTCATGCTGCCACAATCATCGTGGGACTAGCTAGATCTTACCAGTATATTTGCCTGGCCACGTTGGATCTCTAAGTAATTAGACCAGAGAGAAATGCTGTTTTCCGCCAAGCAAGCAAGCATGGCTTTTTGATAACTCAAAGGCAGATAATATACAGAACTACCATGAAGTAAAGATGAGACTCTTGTAAAGTCTTGGAGAAATATTTAACTGGCTATAGTATATTCTTTGGTACAGATGCTTGCCTTTGTGTTCTGAGATACAGTTCATCTCAGAAACTCCTTTTCTACCCTGCAGGGGAACCTCCAAGTCTGATCTTGGCTTGGAAACATTAACACCTCAAAGGGCCTAGGTGAGGTCCTGGGAGAAATTACCTGAGGAAATTTGACCCTGATGACTTTCCATTTGAGTGGGAGGTCTGAATTGCAGGAATATGAAACTACCCTCTTCCTTTCTCACTCTCTCTTTTGGGTCGCTCTCTCCCCCTTTCTGCTGGCGCCTTGTCTCTGTCTCCTCTCTACAGGGCCTTAAAAAGTGGTGTCCTCCATCTTAGCCTACACGTGGCCATGGCCTGGCCGTGAACACTAAGTACGGTGCTTTTTCCTATTGCTTATTTGTATACATACAAATCATCATGTGGCTTATGGGGCACATATTCTCTTCCCCTGCTATAAATATCAAGAAAAAATAAATAAAAAGTGAGAAATCAGTGAATTTAATATAGCTGTCCCCAACAACACTTTCAGAAAGAGGAGAGACTTAAATGCTTTTAAAATTAAAATTTACATAACAAAAAATGTTAATTAAAGTCTTAAATATTCACTAAAAGTGAATTTCTTGCTGTATAAGAGTTGTCGAAAATATCAGTAGTTGTCGTTAACAACTTAAAAGTGTAGAGGAAATCATTAGAGAATTCAAAGACATAATAAAAAACTTTATAAATGAAAGATAAAGGTAAAAATATTAAAAAATAAAAATATCAATATTATGTGCATGTGCTTAAAATGTCTATTAGAGGCATAGCCTGATTCTGAAAGAAAGGGAAATTTGGGGGTAACATTCAAAGATATTCTGGCAAATCTCTCTAAAAAAGAAGAAAATCATAAAACCACAGACACAACAGGTTATGGAAACAGAACCTAGAGAAAGTAAGAAGAAAATGATAGAATCAATTATTAAAATACAATCATAAAAAAGCAACTAGAGAAATAAAATAATTATAGTTTAAAATAAGAATTAAATATTAATTTAAGAATAAAAATGATAAATATGCTATTAACCAGTAGACCAATAGGCTAATATATAAAAAATAAACAAAAAGACTGTCAAATCAGAATCTATTCCCAGACAAAAAAGTTCTTAAATTTTTTTTTTTTTTTTTTGAGTCACACCTGGCAATTCTCAGGGGCTACTCCTGACTCTGCACTCAGGAATTACTTCTGGTGGTGCTTGGAGACCTATGAGATCCCGGGTTCGACCTCAGGTTAGCTGCATGAGGCAAATGCCCTACCCACTGTGCTATTGCTCCAGCCCCTGAAACTAAATTGTATTAATAGCAAAGTCATTATCTTGTATGCCTGTACAGATATTTGTTATCTTAGATGTCTATCCTAGTTAAATGTAAGATAGATATTTTCGGACAAAAGTCTAAATATTTGTATGCCACATATTTGTAATACAAAGGAGTATTAAAGGAGTATTAATACAAAGGAGGAGTATTTGTAATACAAAGGAGTATTAAAACAATATTTCTATGTATACATGTCTGTAAGCTTGGTTTCTTTGTTAAGTATCTTGCAGATATCCAGAATACTCATGTGTCTTTGATTATACCGAGGTTTGATTTTTTAAAGTAACACAGGAGAATCTAGACTATGCTGAATAAGAAATGTTTTGTCTCTAATGATTGTAAAATCTGACCTGAGTTCCGTTTGTATTGGTCAGAACAGAGCGTTCTCAGCAGCTACTCCTGACACTTTCCTGGGGGAAGACCATGAGATTCTACTGAACAAACTTTGGCCTCAAACAAAAACTGTGTGCACTTGTCCATTGAGACATCCCCGGGTTCTCCATATGGGACTGTTTTTATTGTGATTTACAATTGTTTTTCATTGATACTTTAAATTTCTTTTATGATAGCTTATATTTATGTGTATATGCATGCCTCTTGGAGCTTTATTTGTTAAAATGAAAGGTTTAGTGGGATCATATATTTTGGTTTATAAGCTACAGTTAATGTCTGGTTTTCTCCTAGCTTCCAAGCAAATGGACATTAACTTAAAATCCTGCAATATAATCCAAGAAATTAGTCAATGATCAACATTCACTTAGTTGCTTTTGAACTCCAAAGGTAGTTACTGAATCATTTTCCGTAACTAGAAAGTATCTAGAATCTTTCAGTAGCTAGCTTTATAGCTATTGATTATTTATTTATTTATTTTTGACAATTACACAAATGTTCATGTTTGGATTTAAAGGCATGTATTTTTCCAGCACCCATGCCTCCTTGATTTTTGACTGATTTTCATGGAGTACTGGCTTTCATATTTGCAGCCTACATGTGGCCCAGTGACGTGGGGCACTTACCTATATGCTTTAAGGTTGTTTGTCTAATATTTTATAATTTATTATTCAAGACATTTGTCAAACCTGAACTTCTTTTATCATTTTATCTGGTGACATAGTACCTTTCAGTAAGGTTTTATTTGCCCATTTATTTGGAAATCCCGTTCAAGCATAAGACAGTAGAATGGTTTACTTAAGGTCATCATATCTTTGTTCATCATGAAGCCAAGGAAGAAAACCTTACCTTAGCATTTCAAAGTGGATGATTGAAAACAAAATATTTCCCTCTCCAAGTAACTCTTGGTAAACAGAAATAATTTGCTGACAAAATAGGTGTTAAGTATAATATTTCTATGTTTTTCTGTAGTTTCAATTTCTATAAATTCTCCCTCTTGTCTTACACCTGACATATTTATCAAAGTAGGGTTTCTCTAGGAATATGCATTCTGTCACACAATGGCAAATATCCCTTTAAAAAAGACTAAACAAATTTCAAATGTACATTCCACATTTTCTTTAATCATTTCGCCATTGACATACATCTAGGCTGTTTCGCTATCTTGGTTGCAGGGAAGGGCTATGAATATAAATAATGACTTGCTAACATCTCTTGAGATTCTAATTCGGGTTTTTTAGGATGTCACTCGGCAGTCACAAAGAGTTTTATTTCTAACGTCTTTGGGAATTGTCATGTCTTCCATAGTTGTCACATCATTTGCCTCCACACCAATTATTACAGAATAAAACACAGAGTAATAGGAATATTTAAATGAGGGCAAAGGTTCCACTACATTCCATCTTTAGACACTTATTGTATCACTTGATCACTTGAATCCCGTTATTCATTGATTTGCTCTAGCGGGTGCCAGTAACATTTCCATTGGGCCCTATCACATGCCAATGTAGCCCAATGGCATCTGGTTGATTCAGGAATATGAAGAGACTCGAACCGTTCCTTCAGGGTCTTTACAAGGAAGTCTGCCCATCTTGTAGGTGGGCGGCCACGTGATCTTTTGACATCCCTTGGGATCCAGTCGGTAATGGCACTAGTCCAGTGGTTGTCTCCAAATTGCATTACATGTCCAGCCCATCTGATTTTCAATGCCTTGGCAAATGAGACAGCGTCCCTGATTCTGGAATAGCGATGGAGGTCAGAACTCCGGATTCCCTCTCGCACTTGAGTGAGGCGTGATATTCCAAGCATAGCTCTTTCGATTCCTCTCTGGGAGACACGAATAGCATTCTCATCCTGCTTTTGTATGGCCCAGGTTCCTGAGGCATATGTTAATGCAGGGAGAATGGTGGAGTCAAAGAGATGTGCCCAGAGCCAGAGGTTCTTTGCACTTTTAGCTATTTCATCAATGCCTTTGAAGGCATTCCATACTGCTCTCTTCCTCCTGCGCAGCTCAGATTTTAGGTCATTCATCATGTTGATTTCTCGACCTAGGTACACATAACTGCTGCATTCAGGGATGTTTTTTCCATTGACAGTGAATGGGGCCTTAGGAAATAGCTCATTCTTCATGAACATTGTTTTCTTTAGATTCAGCTGTAGACTTATCTTTCCACATTCTCTGTCGATGTCAGCCAGCATTTGTGCCGCTTGGCTAATGTTTGGTGTTATTAGAACAATGTTATCAGCGAAGCGGAGGTGGTGTAGTTGCTGAGCGTCTATCTTCACTCCCATTCCTTCCCATTCTAATTGCTGCATGATGTTCTCGGGGTGGCACTGAAGAGTTTTGGTGAAATGGTATCACCCTGTCGAACCCCTCTTTTCACATTAATGATCACTTCTTTGTAGAATGGTGAGATCCTGGTGGTGAATCCGTAATACAGCTCACGAAGGATCTTGACGTAATGGGTTTGAACACCCTGTTTGGCTAGGACTTCGATGATTGCTTCAGTCTCCACAGAATCAAAGGCTTTCTGTAAATCAATGAACGTGAGAGAGAGCGGCATCTTGTACTCCCTACAAACCTCGATGAGCTTGGTTACTGTGTGGGTATGGTCGATTGTGCTGAATCCTTTCCGGAAGCCTGCTTGCTCACATGGTTGTCCTTCATCTAGTGTTCTGCTAATCCTCTTCAGGATGACTCGTGTAAACAACTTGTAGATGACTGACAACAGGCAGATGGGGCGATAGTTGCTGATGTCGTGAATGTCTCCCTTCCTGAACAGTAGAACTGTCTTGCTGGTTTTCCATTGGGAGGGCACCTTGCACTCGGACAGGTAGCATGTTAAGAGGCGAGCTAGTGTATTGATGAGTACCCACGGCAGATTCTTCAGGTGTTCAGGTCTGACTTTGTCTGGGCCTGGTGCTGTTCCCATCTTTTCGACAAGATGGCATGTCGGATTTCAGAAGGGAGAACGTTGGGAATGATATATCCATCTTGTGGAATTTGGTATGTGGGCAGGTGGATGTGGCTAACAAAGAGATTTGAGCAGAAGTCCTGGATAATCTTCTCCATTGCCTTTCTGGAAGATGTGATAGATCCATCAGGGCGTCGGAGGGCAATCATCTTGGTCTTATAGTTGGCAAAGGACAGGCGGGCAGTGCGAATGCTTTTCCCGGCTTCTGCTGCATCTTCCAGTATTTCTGCTCTTCTGTCTTTGAGGTCTTCTTTTTATCGCTTCTCTGCACCGTTTAGCAAGCTTAGACATTAGCATTTGGTCTCCTGAGGCTCGCGCCTTGCCACGTTGGCGAATGAGCTCAAGAGTTTCTGAAGACAAGCTTCCTTTTGTGTCTTTCTCTCTCTCAGCATTCTTTGCACAATCATGGAGGGGTTGACAGGGCCTCACGGACGGCTGGGGAGGCTGGCGCTTGGCTCGCGCCGGGCCTAGCTAACCATGGAACCCCGAGGAGGGCAGATGGGTTTTGGGAGGTGGGCCCGTCGCCTCTGGGGGGTCCCGGAAGCAGCCCGATGAGACTCGCCCATCACACGAGCCACCATTTTCGCTGTCCGGACACTGCAAAACTGCCTCACGACCAGATCAACAGAGCAAAGCCAGTTCGAGCCCAGGTAGGCGGCTCCAAGAGGCGGGAATCACTGGGAAGTCGTCAGATGGAGGCGTGGTCGTCCCTTCCCCCCTCCATCTTGTCGAGCCTGGTGGCCCTGCCGGGAGCTGCCCACGGGCCAGCACAGAGCCTCACGGATGGCTGGGGAGGCTGGCGCTCGGGTCACGCCGGGCCTAGCTGACCATGGAACCCCGAGGAGGGCAGATGGGTTTTGGGAGTGGGCCCGTCGCCTCTGGGGGTCCCAGAAGCAGCCGGATGAGACTCGCCCATCACACTAGCCACCATTTCCACTGTCCGAACGCTGCAAAACTGCCTCACAACCAGATCAACAGAGCAAAGCCAGTTTGAGCCCAGGTCGCGTGGCCGCTTGCAGCCACGCCGGTCCACTAAAATAGTGAAACAGTAATGTCTTTTAATGCACTGCATTCCACGAAGAGCAGGAAAGTTTGTTGGGAGGGAGATATAAAGATAAAGAAATGACATACAGAACCCGCCAAGTGGTTGAGGTGCGGGAGGGGGGGAGGGAGGTGGGGACATTGGTGATGGGAGATGGATTTGGGTGGAGGGTGCGTGTTGGAACACTGTAGAACCAAAACTCTACATGAGCATCTTTCAATTAAAAAAAAAAGGTGGAATCTACCACTAACATGTGGGAATTAGTGGTTAGGTAAGACAGAGAAGGGAACAGTGTGCTAATATTTGTCAAAAGTGATAATACCAGCCTAGAACTGAGCATTGACTATAGGAATAAAGATATACATGATGATCTCTAAATGTATGTATTGCAATCCACAATGTGTAAGAGAAGAGAGAAAGAGAGAGAGAGAGAAGAGATAAAGAACTTGCTATAGAGGCAGGCTAGGGGAGGGGGAGGGAAGTGGGGACATTGGTTTTGGGAAATGGGCACTGGTGGTGGGATGGGTGCTGGAACACTGTATGATGGAAACCCAAACATGAACATCTTTGTAACTGTATATCACATGGCGGTGTAATAAAATATTTTAAAAAAAACAAATAAATAAATAAATAAAAATCATGGAGGTGCTGAACCAGTCGGTCGTATTCTTCATTGATGTCGCCAATGATGGTATCTTCCCATGTTGCTGCAATGGTGCCAAAGAGTTCCCAGTTGGTGGTCGTTCTGGGAGTTTTCTTCTTAAACTTTGCAGCCTTTTCTCCCAGTTACGGGAAGTAGAATTTTGCATGAAGGAGACGGTGGTCCGATCCTGTTTGGGAATTTGGGGACAACAGCTACATCAGTCAGACAAAACCATCGATTGAAGATATGTGGTCAATTTCATTGTGGAACTGTCCGCCAGGAGATTCCCATGTCCAACGTTTCGCTTCAGCTTTCTGGAACTGTGAGTTACCATGAATGGTCTTGGTGGACATGATGAACTCAGTCTCTCACCCTGTTCGTTCCATTCTAGGCCATAGGTCCCGATGTAGAGTTCTTCAGCCGATCTTCTTGGTCCTATCTTGGCATTAAAATCACCGACTATGGTCTTGTACAAGGTGTGATCTTTTTTTATAGAACTCCTCCAATTCCATGAAGAAGTTCTCAATTTCATCTTCTTTGTATGTGGATGTTGGTGCGTAGACAATGAAGATAGAAATTTCTGGAAGTGGGCCTCATCTCTTCCAGTGTAATCGTCCTATTCGGTTTGTTAGGCATTCAAATGAATCAATGTTTACGGCCATGCTCCTGTTGACAAGGACACCAACGCCACCCGATGCCTCTTTCGTCGCATGTTCTAAGGAATAATTCTTCTCTGGTGTCAATACAGCATGATGCAACTGACGCCTCCTCGCCTCAGTCAGTCCAATGATGTCATACTTGATCTTTTGCACTTGCACCATCAGATCCTCAATATATGCTTCCAATGCCAGCGTACATGCATTGAAAGTACAGACAGTCATTTTAGTCCTTTGTTTTGGCAGCCTAGGATGGCCATGAAATTTTATCAGGCACTGCTTGTTTGCCTTTCTTACTGCTGCCATATTAAGGCCTCTTTCAGGGTCAGGAAAATAAACATTTCTGTTACTGGATTTGGCATATTGAACACACATCGGACAGCTTGCCAGTCTCCGCCATGTGGGCTCTATATTCTCATTAGTTTGTGGGGCTCTCTCAGAGGGGTGGGTAGAATATTTATGGCAGTTTGAGGTATATTAAACAGCCGCACAGCGGCCGCGCGCAACGGGAAAGCTGGTTTCTGCTCTGCAGGGTGTACCTGTGTCTGCTCTGCAGGGTGTACCTGTATACTTTTTGTATATGTTTTCAGAAATCCTTGATTCTATGCATGGTGGGAATAAGGTGGAGAAATCAAGTGTGTTCAGCGATCACATCGAAGGGGCCACTCTTGGTACCTTTCCTCTGGTAACAGTGTCAATCAAGAGGACATGTTCATCTTCCTACTCTAACCATGACACGTTTTTGAGAGACAAAATCAGAAATAAAGCAGAAACAAGGTTTCAGAAGCGTGTTCCCCAACATGTTTCAGACTCTTCATGAAGTTTTCTCTCTACTCAGTGTGATTAAGAAGTTAATTTATAGAACAGGGTTAAATTAGTTTTATGTCACTTAGAAAAGTATGTTATCCTAAATTATACATTCTTAATGTGGATGGCTTATGATGATTGTTTTAAATATATTGATGTTCAGATATTGTATTAATGAGGACAGATATGCAGGACAAATGGAAACAATTGAAGCTAACATATATGATTGCATCCTGATTTTTCTCTTCAGACATCTCTTACTTATAGTAGTGATCTCAGAAATGAGAAGCAACCCTGAAATTTGCTAATGCCAGTATTGCCAAATATGTACGTGACAATGCCAAACTTAGTGAGACTATGTTCCAGTCTGAGGATGTGCTAATGTTAGAAGATGGAGTAGATGAACGCATAGACCCAGCATGTCAGTGTTTAAATGCACCTTAATGAATACACTGTATAGTTTCTGAATACATTAGGTAATATTAGAGATATTGTATTCTTCAAAATAATCAAATGGATAAATTAAGAAAATAATATCTCTTCTGTTTCTAATTTACTGTTTCAGTAAATTCAATAAAATTTCTTGCATTTAATACTCTAATCATGTCCCTTTAGATACACATTCAAAGATCATAAATGAAATATTCTCAAATAGCTGAAATACTTTGGTGAACTGTAATGTACTGTCATTTTGACACACAGCAAACTGATTATATTTAAGGACACTTCATCTGCATATTTAAAATTACTTTCCCTTATTTTAATAAGAAACAAGCCCTACAATGAAAACCATCAGGTACATTACATGCAAGTATGTCTTTGCAATCACTTGATTTTCATTAAAGTCTCTTTACTCCTATACTCACACACACAGGTACATTTTTTCAGTTATGTAAATTTCCTAGACTACTTTTGCCGAGCATTGAGATACACGCTTTTCCGATGACTCATGTTGCATTGCCATAAGCATCTGCTCAAATTACCAGGAGGGCATTTAATAAAAAGGGAGCATGTGTGCATCTTTAAGGCATTAGACATGACCAGATGTTTCATATTCTGAGAGTCCTTTCAGTAATAAATGGCTCCCATGCAGCATCCAGAGCATCCAGGTAAAGGGGGGAGGGGAGAGGAATGGGAGGTGGACGAAGCAGCAGAGAGATACAATAATATGATCAGCAATCTAGAATTCTCTATGACATGCTGATGGCTGCTGTCTCAGAGAAAAGGCATGCTGGAGGCCAATATTCATGTCTAGGCAGACAGAACAGTTTGCAAAGCCTGTTTATAACCCCTCTAGAATATGAAACATTTAGGTGCTCATTCTAATGTCATTCTAAATATAGAACAATCAGTGTTTTCATGTCTGTTCAAACTATATTATAAATCATCTTAAATAAGCGTAGAAGGAATCCATTGAACTGCAAGGAGAGCGTTTACACTTCTCCCTTTTGAGATTGTAATTAGAATATTTAATTAAACTCTTTTAACATGGTATGCCCCCCAATACTCCTTGCTAACTCTAAAATGATCAATTATTCATTCAGAATCAAAGTACATGACACTAATATCATATGTTACTTGTTTTAAACAAAAAAATGACCAATGTAGTAAAGCAATCATAGTATTTATTCCTAAATGAAAGTGAATCCTCATTCTCTGGAAATGATTGAGTCATAAAACAGTGTTAAATGCACTTGTTGGCCTCTTTTTTTGCCACTTTCTCTTTTCTTCCTTGGGAGGTCCCTGTCTAAAGAAAACCAGTCCTATTGGCTTAAGTGACTGTCCTCCAAATATCATTTAACATTAATTTCCTCCACTAAGGGTCCTGTCTCCAATTATATATGTATTTGGGATGAGGGTTTCAACATAGGAATTTCAAGTGGAGGAAGTGGGTGTGTACTTCCCCCTCACAATAATTCAGAACGATGTGTCTATAGAGGGGCATCTAAAGCAAGGAGAAAGAAAAATGTGATACCATATGCCATAAACCAAGGACAACTCAAAGTGAAGACTAAAGCTTAAGAGTCAAGAAGAGGGTCAGAAAAACTGTTAAGGGAGGGGTCTATAGAAATAAAGGACATTGAGCTTAGAATTTTCTATAAATTTGTTTCCAAAGTTAGCTCAAGTTCGTAATCACTGGTGAAAGAACAAAGAACCAACAGAGACGCTTGATGAGGTTAGACAGAAGTGCACCTCATTGAAGTGTGTCCTGACCGAGAGGAATACCAAATTCCATTTATGTTTTGATTACATATTTTTACATGCTATATTGGTTGAAATTCCATGGTTTACAATAATGTTCCTGCCACCTGCCCCTCGAGGTGTTGCAGATGTGGATGTGGTGCCCAGCTGTATCAGCAGGTGGCAGACAGGAGACAGGCTTGTCTACACACAGGGATTTACCCCTTGGACCCTGGATGGTTGATGGTCTGACATAGCAAAAGACTGGGCTCCCCAGGGATGAACCCAGAGCCACAGCAGAGTCTGACAAGCTACCTGTATTCAATATGCAGAAACAGTAACAATGATCAACCTCATTCCCAATGAATAGAGATGTTACTGGTGCCCACTGGAACAAATCCATGAACAACAGGGAAACAAGTGATACAAGTGTTACTAGTGATACAATAATGTTAATAATGGTTTCTCATTCACATAGTTCCAACATCACACCCACTACCACCTTCTTCAAAGGATCCCAAAATGCCCCTCCTTCCTAAACCCCCAATAAATTTGCAAACATCTGTTCTCCCATGATACTGTCTCTAGGCTTCCATTGATACCTTGCTGTGTATCACTAGGACCAACACCTGAGAAAGGGCATTCTGTATCTTCCCCTTTCCTTCTAACTCAGAGTGGGAGCCTCTAAGTTATGTGGCTGAAAATTACATGATTCTCCCCCTTTAAAAATTGAAGGAAAAGATCAAGCAAGTGTAAATATATTCATCAAGAGAAATTCAAATTAAAGCAACAATAAAACACCATCTCACTTTAGTGAGAATGGCTCACACCTAAATGTCTGTAAATTGTCAATGTCCTCAGGTTTGTGGTCAGAAAGGAACCCTCATTCACCATTGGTGGAAACGTCACCTGATTCAGCCTTGATGGAAACCAAGATGAAAATTTTTCCAAAAAATATGAATAAAACTGCCAAAGGATCCAGTGGTACCACTTCCTGGAATATACCTCCAAGCAGAAAATCATTAACTTGAAGGAATATCTACACATCTACATTCATTGTCATGCTTGGTATCAACAGCCATGATATGAAAACATCCCTCTTGTCCAACTACACCTGAATAGACAAGCAGTTTCCTGAAACTGAGAGGGAAATGAGGGAGAGGATGAGAATTGAGGGCTCACTTCCGGATCTGGGTGCTAATTAATGTCATCAGACAGGGGGAACTTGGTGAATTTGCCAGGAGCGCTTGGGTTTCATGCGAGGCTAAAACCTGACTCTAACCCAACCATTTTTGCTGGGTCGAATTATGTTTCAGCCACTCTCTCCCTGTAGGGGTACTTTTACCCAGATTTTCCTAGCTTATTACCTGTCAAGACATAACACCAATTTCTTTTCTTCTCCCCACCCCGTGCCCACCTCTAAACATTTTCCAATTCTGATTGGAGTAAAATTTGAGTCAATGATTCATGATATCAAAGTGCTGAAAATACTGAATATATGACCTTGTAGATTCGATCTTACTTATTGAAGAGCTGTTATGTCGCTCCATGAGGTGACTGGCACGGAATTATCTCGCTGAAGTAACAACTAGATCTGGACTAGAAATATGGGAACCAAGAGGCTCCGACAGCCAAGGCCTGGCTGCCGAGACTGACAGGAGAAAAATATAAACCACGGCTGCCTGCATGCTTCAGACTTGTCTCTTCCACCTAAACTTCTATATAAAGCCGTAAGCTGAGGGAAGGTGGCATCCAACATCTTTTGTGATTCGACAACCATACGTTTACAGTGAAGAGTTGATGATCTCAAATAACAGAATTTCTTTCATTAAAAAATTACAATTACTCCACTTACATTTCATACATCTCCTGGAGCCTTCACGGATGTTTCTAAAACAGGAGAAGCTGGACATGATTTTCCATCTTTCCTAAACTATGTGACCCATCCTAGCTTGACTCTGGCCAACCCCTGATAGACTTTGCTACAAGTCTCAGACTATGAGGTGTTTGCTTGTTTTCAGCCAAATAGAAAAAATAAGACAATCCACTTGTTCATGTAAATTTAAAGCTGGATTTCCCATCTCTCTGGGCACAAGATGGGGAAAAAAGAAAACCCTTGCTCTTTCTGGACCTAAAGCCATCCCAGGAGTATCCTGGGAAGAGGCACCTAGCAAGAAAACAAAAGCAAAAAAAAAAAAAGGGGTGGGGCCAGAGCGGTAGCCCAGTGGGTAGGACTTTTGCCTTGCATGTGGCCTGTCCATGCCGGCCCGGTTAAATCCCTGGCATCCCATTTGGTCCCCGAGCACCGCCAGGAGTAATTCCTGAATGCAGAGCCAGGAGAAACCCCTGAGCATGAACATTGCCGAGTGTAACCCAAAAACAAAAAAAAAAAAAGAAGAAGAAGAAAACAAAAGCAAGATCCTATCCTTTTCCTAATTTTATTTATTTTTTCTCCTGGCCAGTAGTTAAACTCTAGAGGACATTCAGCACCAGTCTTCATATCTCACCACCATTAGCCCCATTCCGCCCCAAACACACATTTCTATCTTTATCCATGGATCTATTGATGCTATCTCGGAATTTGTTCTCTCTGGGGACTATCTAAGCTCTGCTATGTTCTTTGCCCTGTTTCTTCATTCTCTGCCTATGGGACCAAGCACGTGGCCTTTTCTTTCTGACCCACACACCTTCCAGCTCCATCCAGGTAGCAAGATTTTGTCTTTTCTATGTGTGAATAACATTTCCTACAGCATGTGATTTTTTTTTCTCCTCTTGGTCACTTGGGTTATTTCCAGATCTTGGTAATTGTAGAAAGTGCTGATGGACATTTGTGTCTTTACATAGTTTTGAATTAATGTTTTTGAGTTTCAGCGGTAGATTCCTAGATCAAATTCTATTTTTAATGTTCATTTTCACTTGTGAAGGCAATCCCACCCCTCCACAGTTTCCTTTTGGTTGCTAGATCCCCTCCTCCAGTCACCTTAGGCATGTTTTTAATTAGATCTCATAGGCTGGATACTGATTTTATATACTCTATTGAATTAATCCCAACCAAAGTATTTATATTTTTTAAAAATTGAAACAAGTTTCTTTAGAGCATACATCAGTATTTTACACAGTGCAAGAAAGTTATAAGTAATTAGATCAGAAGAGAGTGTGTTACAAAAATTGTACATAACGGGTTGAGAAAAAGGAGTAACTGGGGTAAATAGTGATTGAGGGGAAAGAAGGTTTTATTAATCACTAACAGTTAACTAATCTAATCTCAAAGTTACCTATTTTTTAAATGTTCACTGCAAAGTGGAATTGAGAGAAAATCTGTGGAGCATAAAGCGCTGAGGTTGTTTAATTTTGTGCTGTGTTTTGTTGTAGGGAAGAAATAGAAATACATGAACTCAGCTAATGAAAGCTGCCTCAGTATATACCATGTGAGCTCCTGAACAGCAGTAAAACTAAGGGGAAAATACAGGCATAAATCCTCTTGCTTCAGTCAACCCTCTTGTGTTCCTTCCTTTATAGGACGGATTCAGGCAGGCGACATCTCGGCTCCAGCCCCCTTGGGAACTGAGCCTCATGCTTAGAGCGCTTTCTGGTGTCCATGTTAATCCTACCGGCCCCCCACTGCTCCTTTTTTTGCCTTTTCTGTTACCAACACAATATCCCTACATGAACAATAAAGTCAGTTTTGGAATTCCCATAACAGCTTTGCCTCAAATAAAAAATCTGTTTTTTATTAGTAATTGAGGCTAATGCACTTTGCAGAAAATCTTCATATTCTGAGGTTACTCACACCTGGAATGAAATTCTGAAATCACCAAAGAGGAATACTCATAGTATCCAGGCAGAAAACACCTGGACTACACGATACAACTTCTAATGATCTCCACTAATTGTTCTACTCACCTTTCTTTCTTTTCTGTTACTTTCATTTCTTCCTTTCATTGCTTTTGTCCTAGAGCCTCTCTTTTCCTTACTCTTTTTACTCTCTCTTTCTTCTGTCTTTCCTGTTCTTCTTTTTCCCTATCTTGCTTTCTTTCTCATTCTCTCTTTCTTTGGATTTCTTTCTTATATCCCTTCTTCCCCTTCTACTGGCTTCCCCATTTTCTCTCTCACCTTTCCTTTCTTTTTTATAATTTAAAATTTTGTTATGATTGAATACATTAAATATACAGTCCTGAATAACATTTTATTAGTTGATAAATTACTAATTGGGGTAAGATACATAAATATATCTATTTGCTACTCAAAATTTAAAGTTATCACTTCCTTTTAGAAATAATTGAGGAAAAGTTATTCTTTAACAACATTTCATCTTAAATGGAAAATTCCAAAGAGAAACATGATTTGCTAAAAGTAAAACCTCAGATTATCTACTTACGGATGACCAAAGCTAAATAACTAACATAAAGACAGGATGCTGGACTCAACTAGCACTTCTCTATAAATAGTAAAAGATAAGGGATAAAGAAGATAATAGTGACAAAAAAATAGTGATAGAGAATTGTGGAGCTAGCGTAATAGTACAAGGACAGGGCACTTGTGTTGCCTAAGGCCAGCCGTGGTGCAGTCACTGACATGTGGGCCCCAGAACACTATCTAGAGTATCTCTGCATGCAGAACCAGAAATAAACCCTGAGCACCACTGGGTGTAGCCCCAAAACAGAGATTTAAAAAAAAAAGCAAAGAATGAAAAAAGAAAGGCGAGTATCAGTGTTTTAATGATAAAATAGACTTCAATGCCTTGGGGGAAAAGTTGAAACAATAATATAAGTAACATGTTTACTATATATTTCCAGTTGCCACAGAAACCACTTCTCTGGAGAGGGCTAGATCGATTATGCTCAGAGTGTTAAGATTTCATGAGAAAAAACTTGTATATGGTACCCTATTTGAAACACATCTCTAACCCCCCCCCCCATCTCTTATAACTTTTTTTTTTTGTTGTGGGGGTTACACCAGGTGATATTCAGAGGTTACTCTTGGCTCTGTGCACATGAATCACTCATGGTATTCCTCAGGGAACCATATGAGAGGCTGTGGGTTGAACCCTGGCCAGATGCATGCAAGGCAAATCCCCTAACCTCTATAGTATTACTTCTTCCCCTTCTCAACTCTCCTTGAAAGTGGTCAACTATATTCCAGAATCGATTTGAATTTATTGACTAAGAGAAGATTAAATCATGCATTTGGATACAGGTGAATGGAAACAAAGCTACAATGCTGAGTCGAGTTAGTCAGAAGGAGAGAGGCAGAATGAACTAACCTAGATGAGTTATAAAGACTCACATATTAAGAAAGTAAAGGAAAGCCAAAGGAAGGAGAAGTAGAGAATTCATCTACAGAACTGAGCTTACCTGGGCCGTAGGAATGGGAGGGTCCCTGGGACATGAATGGAGGGAAACAGGCGAAGAATGTGATTCAGAGCAATGCATACACAATCATGAACAGTTTGCAAAGCCAAGTAGCTCAACCAAAATCGGGGAAACGAGTTTAGTCCTATAAAAGGACTTCAGGCAAAGCATAAAGTTTGGGTCTATCCAATTCAATTTCTCAAGTGCTTGGTCTAGGGGCATTTAGCAGCCTGTAGACCGAAGACCAGGTGTCCTTGTCCACACATATAACAACTGTTCTAGTCCAGAGAAGTGAAACTCTCACCTACATTTCAAGTTCTTAGTCTGCGAATCTAATGAGTAACTTTGGAAAATGCTTTATAAATATTTTATAAGATTAGAAAGTAGAGAACAAATGAGAGGTCAATATCACAGCTTGGCTTAGCAAATGGAAATTTCTGTATAAAAGCATAGAATATAAAATATAAAGAAATTAAGCTTTTAAAATACTAATTATTTTCCTCTGATACAGTGATATTTTTTTCTTCTATTGCCAGAAATTATGGTTGAATTAGTAAACAACACAGGCATGAAAAATCTCTGGTGAATTTTATGAGAACAAAATATAAAGAACAAAATTATAGGGCTTACAGTTTATTCTTTCCATACAGAGAGATCTTTGAATGGCCTTTGGTTTTTATCCAATAAGCAGCCAATAGGGGTACAGCTTATAACTAACATAGGGAATACTTGTTGGATTTTTGATAATCCCTGATAAGAGCCATTTACCACAAACTCTACATAGAGAGTGAGGGAGAGACAGAGACAGAAACAGAAGCAGAGAGATAGCGTAGGAAATGGGAATATTTTCATGGCCAAACTGGATTCTATTAAATCTGATTAAATTCCTACAAAATTATATTTGGTTAGTAATTTAATAATGAAAAATTGACTTATGGTCAAGTATGTAAATGATTGAAATAACTTTGTTTTGCTGTTTAGAAAAACAAGTTACATTAGGTCAGAGATTGTTAGAGGAATTTAGGTGCTTAATTTCTGTACAGCAAATCCCATTATGATTGCTGAAATTAAAACTGCTCCCCAACATGACCAGAGATGTCTCTGAGAAAAGAGCTGGGAGTAAGTCATCAGCACAAGGAATCACAAATTCACTCCACCTTACACTCATATTTTGTTACATTTATAACCCAAAACAGCAGAAATATCTATGAGACAAAAAATACACCCTTAAGTATCCTATTTACTTGCTAAAAGATATGGATGAATAAACTAATCACTTAGTAGCACATCCAAAATATTAACATTTTTGACATGTTTGTTAAAGAGCAAAGTGTTCTCCTTGTTGCTCAAAAAGATGTTTCAAATGTACATGAAAAATATATAAAATATTCTGAACTCCACACCAGAAAATTTGTCTAAACTACTAACATTGCTAAATGGAAGAATGTAACATGTTCATATCAATGAGAGTATTAGACTGTAGATTTGTTCCAATAAAACATTTGATATTAAATCTATGAAGTTAAATATTCATAATTTTAAGCTTCCTATGTCAAAAATAGGATTTGAGTTCTTGCTAATTGTGAAGAGCCATCTAGTTGGTGAGCTAAACTGGGTGAGTTGGTTTGTTTCATTGGAAAAATGTAAACATAAACAATTGGAAGGAGAATTATCATGCAACAAAAATGTTGCTCATTTATAAGAAATTAGATATCCATGTGCATAGAGTACAAAATAAAGAGGTAAAATCACAAACCGCTAGGTTTTCATTCTTCAAAGCAAGTAAGCAGCCCTTCACTGGTCAACTGAATGTAGGGAGTGTGGAGATTCACTCAGAATATTGAAACACAGAGTCCCATAGTGTCCCACACACCTGGGTACCATGTTTCCCCAGCCTCACCTGGTACCTTGCGCAGACTTTTGTGTGACCCTGATAGTTCTTAAGTACTATGGCCAGAACCACATTACATCACTGGGCTTAGGCATTGAATTTCCCAGCCTGGTCGGCAGAGCATTCTCAGAAGGATCCCACAACTTTCTGAGAATTTATTGGGAGTTACGCCCGCACTTCAATTTAATCAAAGGTCAATGTCCCAGAATATTTTATTTGGATGATCTATATGCACTTGGATGTTTTGAAAATGCACTTTTTAGTGGTATATGTTTCATTATCGAAGGAGAACTGCAATTACAAGATCTCTAATACTTTAAAAGACTATGCCCTCTATGACTATGAGTGCAGTGCACTATATTCTGAGAAAGATTTGGTAAATCGGCCAGTAAATAAGTGAATATTGCTACGATCCATTGGAAAAAAATTCAGCTACCAAGGGCAAATGCTCTCAATGACAAATGTGATTTTTAATAACAAATACTTCAAATATTGTTTTTTAGCAGATCAAAATGTGTGGGGAGCAAGAGAATAGTATATTGCAATCTTCAAATATTAATAATAGGTGCTGTCGCTAAGATCGTCTTTTCTGAATTGGGTACCCTGACCTGAATTCCAGAAGGAAAACATTATTTGTTTTTACTGCAAACCTGCCCTTTAGAAAACAGTATTATGAGAGAAATATTTATACTTATCTTTTTGCTTTATCACAATATTATTCTATAACACCAACCATGCTTCTTTCTCCTGGCTTTTTCCCTATGGCCACTCATAAACTACCCCTGTTTAGGAGAGTTTTGCACTTCTATGCAATGCACAGTGATTTTCTTTATTTCAGTTTGCTCTGGCCTCATGTTTTTCGCCTTGTCTTGCTTTATTTTTAGCCCTCACCTCACCCACTGTGCCATCTGGAAAAGTTATTAGATGAGTAACAATTACATTTCTGTTGAAAGACTAAGGATTATCTGAAATATTATTTGATGATGTATCATCCTACAGGATGTAATACTAAAACTGCCACATACTATATCACAGGAGTCCCAACTATCATAGAACACCTGCTTAGGTCCCTCCATCAAGTTCTGATTACTGTCAACAAGAGGTTAGCAATAGTGAAAAAGAGTAAAATTTGCAAAATAATGACATCTGACATGTCTCCACAGCTGGCAATGACAAGCCACAGCTGAAAAGGTCGCACATAATACAACTTCCATTTCTCAGCAAGGCGCACACTCTGTGGGAGAACATTTCAACAACTGGTTTTGACTCCTATTTGATTCTCCTTTTTTTCTCCTAAAATGTGTTTAAGTTCAGGAAGGCTCTGTTGTATTTTATTTTATGATTATTGTGTTTGGGGGACTCCCAATCAGCACTCAGGAGTCCTGGGATGCTTCATTAATGATCATAAACTAGGTCAGAGGTTAAGGATGAAACGCTGGATGTGAAGCCCCTTGACCCTGCTGTGTTGGGGATGGTCTAAGGGACACTGGCAGTAGTCGGGGTACTCCAGGGATGGGGCCAGCAGTACTCAGGGACAATGTGGTGTTGATGATGGAAACAGGTTTGATCCTATACTATCTCTCAGCCCACTGTGCACTATGTTAATGCAATTTAAGTCAAGTCAATAAGCACCTTGGAGTTATACACACTGAATGAAGATTCTGCATTGGTTTTCATTTTCACATTTTGGAGTAAAATCTCTTTTCCAAGACATAATATTTCAGTCTTCTAATTTTCTTGGTTTCCTTTATGCCCTTCTGCCAAGAAGCATTTTTATTAAAGAGAAAGTGGACTTAATAAAACAAAATATCTTATGCATTCAACAAATAATTTGAAAATTACTGCCAATGATACCTGCCTGAACTCAGTCAAATTCCTTCCTCTAGCTGGACCCTCATTTTTGGTATGCTTGGAACTGGGAAGGAATAGAGTATACGTCCTTTACATAGGAATACACACTCTCTCTCTCTCTCTCTCTCTCTCTGCAGAGAGAAAAATGAGTCACATGAGCTGGTATAAAACACAGAAATGTCCTTAGCATTTTTTTCACAGCATGGATCTTGTGGATAAAAATTAAACACACATCTTTATATGATGGACATCTTAGAGCAGTTTTCTGTGTCTTCAAGGACTTTGTTTCTTTTTATGACCAACTAATGTATCCAGGTTAGACATCTGGTCAAAATTCAATTTTGAAATTTTGTCTGAAATTACTAGGTTTTTTCAAATGACATCCCCTCTTCTTAGAATTTAAAACATTGATAATTTAAATCATTGTTGAAAAGAATTATTTTCTGCAATATGCTGCGCCATCCCAAGGATGAACTTGATTGGGGATGGTTAAATTATATTCAGATCAAAAGAATTAGAGAGGTAAGTTCTTTGAGTGTAAATTCTTCAACGTACTAATTTTTATCAAGCACCAAAGTACTAGCAGTAGATAGGAATGAAAGATTCAAGAAGCACATGCCATCCCAGTGTTTGTTTAAATGTGTGTGTCTATCCACACATACACACAGAAGAACACTGGGATACATATACACGTGTATGTGTGGGTGTATATATATATATATATGTATATATATGCACATATATAGCCTAAAAGTATATCTGTGTTATAATCATACAAAATACATGTACATGTACAAGATACATGCACTGACTATTCATATATCATATCTTTGGATATATCGTTATAAGGAATAGGCAGCAGACCAGCCTATTACAGCCTGGCTTGCATGGCCGCTTGCGGCCGCGCGGTTCATCAATAAATGCTGGATTTAGAGGTGATTATACTACCCACACGGCAGAGCCTGGCAAGCTACCCGTGTCATATTTGATATGCCAAATACCAGTAACAATTTTAGACCTCATTCCCATGACCTGATGGAATGGTTTGAGGTTCTTTATGTTCCTGGAGAAAGCAGGTGTCCTTGGGCTCTACTTGCATGAGACAGGACATATGGAGATGTTACTGGTGCCCGCTCGAGCAAATCGATGCTTAACGGGAAGACAGTGATACAGTGAATATATTGATGAAAAACTATTTCATTACAAAGGGTTTTCCATCATTAAAGTTGTGCAAGGACTTATATACCTTGTGTCAAATGCTTGTTAGAGATTTCTGACAATGAAAATCTGAAAATTTAGTAAAGAAAGAAAATGTAAAGGATAAAGCAAAAAAAATTGTCAACTCAGTTTTGATCTACTTGGAAACACATAATGAACATAAAGATATATGTATATATATATTTACATACATTGTATAAAATTTGTGAAAAAACTAAATATTTTCCAAATTATTATGGAAAATAATTTTCAAATTTGATTATTTTTACAGGCTTCAAACCTACTGCAATACCTTTTCCCTAGTGATTGTACAGAAACTATTGGCAGGCTGTATTCATAAAGTAAAACAAGGGCTGCAATATTTAAAACATGGTTTATATCAAAGCCTTGAATGTAAAATTTAATGTTAGGAAGTACTGGTTAAAGATCTAAATATGCTATAAATATGTCATATATTTTGCAAGCTATTTTATGTTCTTAGAAAAAAAAGTCAGACTTCAATCTCAAAGAAATGCTTGGAACACTAAAAGTGTTACTGTGAGCATTTATGACAAAGCTTTGATCTCCATGCACATCCAGTAAATACAAAACATCCCCACACTTTAAGGATGTGCATATCTACAGACATTATGGCTTTAACAAATGTTCTGAACTTGCCTCATGAAAGTTATTGATTTGGGAGAGCTCCAAAAACATCTCTTAGTGTGTTTCCAGCATTAATCTTATGAGCTCCAGTTTCATGTTTTTACATATAGTAAGGAACTGTGCGTGCAACATTTGAATCTGTTTCACAGAGTATTTCTTTGAATTTGAGATGAAGGAAAGTACAATGCAAATAGCTATAAAATGAATAAAAGACCAATAAAATTTTGATATAAGCATCACTATAGTCTAGTACTTTTTATACATGGAATCTAAAATCAGATTTCTTATATACAGTGGGGGCATGTTTTATATAGTATTTTAAATATTTAAACTTTTTTAGTTTTAGGAGAAAGTTGTCTTTGTTATAAATATAATTTATTTTCTTTCTTATATATTTGTCATGATGAAAGTTTGTCCTGAATGACACATAACTAAGAACTAGCAATTATTCTTCTATAGATATAAACTAAGATTTGACTTTCAAATACATTCTCCCAAATTGTACTTTAATAGTTATTTGACAATTTACAGAGGTAAAACAAAGCAATGTTGATTAACCAAAACAATTGGATGAATTGGAGATCAGAAATTTCAAGATAAAATCAATTGTCATTTTTTTGTGATAAAATTTAATCTTATAATTCTAGCTCTGGAAATGTAGCTTAAAATACAGTTTATTTCCAAGTACTGTTGAATTACATTGATGGTCTTTAAGTGACAACATATGGACAAATATGATAAAGATAAGTTCCGAACTAATTATTTGGTCTACATGCAAATATTTACTAACTTTTAACTTAAGAAAGAGATCTAGCAATACAAAAAATAAAATTGTGATTGTAATCAAACACTTTTGGAGTGGCTTTGTAGGTCACACCTGGAAAGGTTTGAGGGTTAGTCTTGGCTTTAGACTCAGGAATTACTCCTAAGGGTTCTTGGGGAACCATATGGAACGCAGAGTATTAAACACTGGTATACCATAAGCAAGGCAAATGCCTACTATATTTCATCAGCCCAGATCAATCAATTTTTAGGGACAAAAAATCCAGTGTCATACGTTAAGCTAACATTGCTTGATCCAGGCTTTTATGTACTTATTTTTGACATTTTTCTATTTTATGTTATATGTATATATAGAGAGAGAAACAATTTTATATATTGTCTTATATATATTATCACTGTATCACTGTCTTCCCGTTCATCATTGATTTGCTCGAGCGGGCACCAGTAACATCTCCATATGTCCTGTCTCATGCTAGTAGAGCTCAAGGGCATCTGCTTGCTCAAGGAACATAAAGCGCCTCAAACCATTCCATCAGGTCATGGGAATGAGGTCTATAATTGTTACTGGTATTTGGCATATCAAATACGACACGGGTAGCTTGCCAGGCTCTGCCGTCACGGGTGGCATACTCTTGTAGTCACCTCTGATCTCTAGTACTATATTTATATATAAAATTATATGTATTCTATCACTATCACTATCTTCCCGTTCATCATCTATTTGCTAGAGCGGGCACCAGTAATATTTCCATATGCCCTGTCTCATGCTAGTAGAACCCAAATGCATCCACTTGCTCCAAAAACATAAAGAGCTTCAAACCATATATATTAGGTCATGAGAATGACCTAATATAAATGTTACTGGTATTTGGCATATCAAATACAACACGAGCAGGTTGCCAGGCTTGTCGTGCGGGTGGCATACTCTTGTAGTCACCTCTAAATAAAAGCATATATTGATGAACCGCGTGGCTGCTAGTGGCTGCGCTTAGCCGGGCTGTGATGGGCTGGTCTGCTGGGTGGAGTTGTGACGAGAGGGAAGTCCAGATGTGGAAAATGGTGGCCCCCATGGAGTAGGAGGGGTCATCTGGCTTGTTCTGAGGCTCTGCTGGTGTGGCAGGCCAGGGCTAGGACCCGCTATGCCTCCCGGGCACCTCATGAGCGGCTGGGCACAGGGAGAGCGGTAGCAGCTCTGCCCCATGTGTGAGAGTCTCTGGTTCAGCATACCTGGGCCGGGTTGAAAAAAAACTGCTGAAGTGTGGCTGTCGATGATCCGGGCTGTGATAGTCTGGTATATATATACATATATATGTATATATACGTATATATATATATACATATATATGTATATATGCATACATATATATGTATATATAATATAGAATATATATCATATATTATATAATATATATTATATATAATATATAACAAGTTATATAGTTATATATAATATATTATATATTATATGCTATATATATATATATATATATATATATATATATATATGACTTTTGTCCCTCAAAGTGTTGCAGGTGTTGCTGCAGTGCCTGGCTGCGATGGCAGGTCGCAGAGAGGAGACAGTCTTGTCTACATCCAGGGCTCTGCCCTGTGGGCCCTGGATCGTTGATGTTTTGACACAGAAAAAGACTGGGCCCCCTTGTATGAATCCAGAGCCATGGCAGAGCCTGGCAAGCTACCCGTTGTGTATTCAATTTGTCAAAAACAGTAACAATAATGGACCTCATCTCAACTAATGGAGACATTACTGGTGCCTGCTATAACAAAATAGTGAACAATGGGAAGACAAGTGACAAGTGATACAAGTGAGATATAGCTTGTGGTTCTGTGCCTTTCAATATTAAACACAATTAATATATATGTAAATATACAATAACATGCCAACATCTGAAATTGTGTGGTACTAATTTATATATCATTCAATGAAATAAAACAATTCTATGATGCTGATAAAATTATTAGTTCTTTATTTCTCTTCTGCTTCATCATTTTAATATAGCCATATGACAGATTTCTGGTTGGCTTTGCATAATGCTGTGTTGGGGAACCCACAATTCCACAACAAATACCTGCACCAGGTGAAGGGATTGCCTTCTGCCCCAGGGGATCGGCAGCTGATGGACAGAGCAAGATGTGAGAATCCATCAGAGTTTCAAAAGACTTTAGTCTCACGTTTCCTGGTACACAATTCAACAATAGGAAAAACCCAATTTACTTTCCTGGCTGGGCCTTGGCCATGTGTATGTTTAGCATCCTAGGCCAAGATGGCCTTTACCACATGCTAAGGCCCTGCAGGGAAGAGAATGGAGAAGATATCAGAGGCAGGAACCAAGAGGAAGAAAGGGAGAAAAAGGTCAAAACACGCTTTCTCCTTTCTCCTAGCTTATTTTATAGATAGAAGCCCTTCAAAAACTTCCAGTACAGCCCATCTTGGGCTGGGTTATCACTATCTATCACTATCTTCCCATTCATCATCTATTTGCTGGAGCGGGCACCAGCAATATCTCCATATGTCCTGTGTCATGCTAGTAGAGCCCAAGGGCATCTGCTTGCTCCAGGAACATAAAGAGCCTCAGACAATTATATTAGGCAATGGGAATGACCTAATATAATTGTTACTGATATTTGGCATACCAAATCCGACACAGGTAGCTTGCCAGGCTTGCCGTATGGGTGTCATACTCTTGTAGTCACCTCTAAATACAGCATTTATTGATGAACCGCTAGGCCGCTTGCAGCCACGTGGAGCCAAGCTGTGATAGGCTCCTCTGCTGCTGGGTGGAGTTCTGATCAGAACTGGGCTCGGTTATATACAGAGGAAGGCAGATAAATGACAGTATCGTAATGCAGATCTTCAGGTGGGCCCTTTGGCTCAAGCTTCCACGATGCTAGAGCTGTCTTTGTGAGATACAATCTCCCCTAGCGGAGGGCATAGGGGCTGCATCTCTGAACCAGAAAGTAATGTGGCCAAGTACTCTTGAAATATTTACATGTCTGTCCTCGTGGGGCCCTGTAGGACTGGGAAGACTACTGAACTGGAGCAAGCAAGATTCATAATAAGAAGGTTTTTGCCAGATAAAATTATGAAATCAATCCAATTCTGCCCAAGATCACATTGTGTCTGCTCTGGAGATTCCCCTAAAGACACGGAGTAGCTCTTCACATAAGTTAAATGTAGCCAGATTCTAGAGCTCAGTAGGGTGTGTCAGCCAATAACTACAATATTGTATTATATTTAGTCTACCCTTATATTGGGTGAGCTGTCCAGGCTTTACTGTGGACATTATAAAGCTATTGTCAGACAGTGATGTTTGAGACTCTTCTGAATTTTACTTTTATTTTTGTTTATTATTTTTTAATTAAACATTTTATTAACCACCGTGAGATATACAATTACGTCGTTGTTCATGTTGGGAGGTTTCGGTCACACAGTGTTCCAGCACCCGCCCTCCACCAGTGCCCGTTTCCCACCACCAAAGTCCCCAATTCCCTTCCCCTCCCATGGCCTGCCTAAATGGCAAGTTCTTTATCTCTTTTCTTTCTCCCTCTCGCTCCCTTCCTTCTCCTACACATTGTGGGTTGCACTACATACACTTGGAAGGCATCATGTGCATTTTTTTTGTCTGTAGTTAATGCTCAGGTCTATTTTGGTATCAGCCCTTTCGACATTTATTCACACATGTTCCCTTCTCTATCTTACCTAACCTCTGACTCCCACGTGCTTGTGGTAATTTCCACTTTTGGTAAGATCACCTGATATATTTATGTCATGCAAATAAATGCAGTCATTCTATGTCTCTCTCTTTCCTCTGACTAATTTCACTCAACATGATCCTTTCCATGTCCATCCATTTATAGGCAAATTTCACAACTTCATTTATCCAAACAGCTGCATAGTATTCCATTGTGTAGATGTACCACAGTTTCTTTATCCAGTCATCAGTTCTCGGGCATACTGGTTGTTTCCAGGTTCTGGCTATTGTGAATAGTGCTGCTATAAAAATAAAAGTGCAGATTGTGTTTCTGCTGTATGTTTTTGGCTTCCCAGGGTATATTCCCAGGAGTGGTCTGGCTGGGTCAAAGGGAGCTCAATGTCTAGTCTTTGGAGGAATGTCCATAATGTTTTCCAGAAAGGTTGTGCAAGTCGACATTCCCACCAACAATGTATGAGAGACCCCTTTTTCCCACATCCATGCCAGCACTTGTTGCTTTTGCCCTTTTGGAATGTGGGCCACTCTCTGTGGTGTGAGGTGATATCTCATTGTTGTTTTGATTTGCATCTCTCTGATGATTAATGATGATGAACATTTTTATATGCCTTTTGGCCATTCGAATTTCTTCCTTGTCAAAGTTTCTGTTCATCTCTTCTCCCCCCATTTTCTAATGGGGGTTTGCTGTTTTCTTCTTATAGAGCTGTACCAGTGCCTGATATATCCTGGATATATCAGGATATATCCCCTTATCAGATGTGCATTGGGAGAATATTCTTAACCATTCTGTGGACTGCCTTTGTACCTTAGTCACTGTTTCTTTTGAGGTGCAGAAGCTTTTTAGTTTTATGTAGTCCCATATGTTTATCTTTTCTTCTAGTTGCTTTGTTAATGGTGTTTCACCATTGAAGACGTCTTTAGCTTCAATGTCGTGGAGGGTTTTTCCTATATTTTCTTCAACGTACTTTATGGATTCAGGTATCCTATCGAGATCTTTAATCCATTATGGTCTGATTTTTGTGCAAGGTGTTAGACACAGGTCCAAATTCATTTTTTTACATGTAGCTGTCCAGTTTTCCCAGCACCACTTGTTGAAGAGGCTTTCCTTACTCTAGTTTGGACTCTTTGCACCTTTATCAAAGATTAACTGATCATGTCTTTGAGGGTGGATGTCAGGATACTCAACTGTATTCCATGGATCCACAGGTCTGTTTTTATTCCAGTACCATGCTGTTTTTATTACTGCTGCTTTGTAGTACAGTTTGAGGTTGGGAAAGGTGATGCCTCCCATCTTCTTCCCCAAGGATTGCTTTAGCTATCCGTGGGGGTTTATTATTCCATACGAATTTCAGGAGTGTTTGGTCAATTTTTTTAAAGAATGTCATGGGTATCCTTATAGGAACCACATTGAATTTGTACAAAGCTCTAGGGAGTATTACCATCTTGACATTGTTAATTCTCCCCATCCATGATCAGGGAATGTGTTTCCATTTCCTCGTGTCCTCTTTTATTTCTTGAAGCAGTGTCTTGTAGTTCTCTTTGTATAGGTCCTTTACACACTTGGTTGAGCTGATTCCTAGGTATTTGATTTTCTGTGGCACAATTGTGAATGGAATCAATTCACACAATGGATTTCTTAATATCCCTTTCTTCTCTTTCATTATTTGTGTATGGGAAAGCCACTGACGTTTGGGAATTGATTTTGTACCCTGCCACTCTACTATACATAACTATTGTTTCTAAGAATTTTTGGGTCGAGAGTTTAGGGTTCTCTAGGTATAGTATCATGTCATCTGCAAATAATGATAGCTTGATTTCTTCCTTGCCTATCTTGATGGCCTTAATGTCCTTTTTCTCTCTGATTGCTATGGCGAGTAATTCAAGTACTATATTTAATAAAAGAGGTGAGAGAGGAACAACCTTGTCGTGTTCCTGATCTTAAGGGGAAGGCTTTCAATTTTTTCCCCATTGAGAATGATACTCGCTGTGGGCTTTTGGTAGATGGCTTTGACTATCTTGAGTAAGCTTCCTTCAATTCCCGTTTTCTGGAGTGGTTTTAATCATGAATGGGTGCTGGATCGTGTCAAGTGCTTTTTCTGCATCTATTGATAGGATCATATTTTTATTTTTGCTCTTATTGATATGATGTATTATGTTGATTGATTTGCGAATGTTGAACCATCCTTGCATTCCCGGGATGAATCCTACTTGGTCATGATATATGATCTTTTTGATGAGTCTTTGGATTCTCTTGGCTAGTATTTTGTTGAAGATCTTTGCATCTGTGTTCATCAAGGAGATTGGTCTTTAATTTTCCTTCTTTGTGTTGTCTCTCCCTGTTTTGGGTATCAGGGTGATGTGTGTCTCGTATAAGCTGTTTGGGAGTGTTTCCGTTTCTTCTATTTCCTGGAAGAGCTTGAACAGGATTGGCAGTAGGTCCTCCTTAAAGGTTTGGTAGAATTCAATAGTTAACCCATCTGGACCTGGGCTTTTGTGTTTGGGCAGACTTTTTAATTACTGTTTCAATTTCCTCGATCACAATAGGCTTATTCAGGTATTGGAGGTCTTCTTGTTTCAATTGTGGGAGGTTATAGGAGTTAAGTACTTTATCCATTTCTTCCAGTTTCTCATGTTTTGTGGTATACAGGTTCTCAAAACAATCTTTTATGATCTTTTGGATTTCTGTGTTTTCTGTTGTAATGTCACCGTTTTCATTTCTGATTCTATTTATTTGGGTTCTCTCTTTCCCTGTCCTTACAAGTCTTACCAGTGGCTTGTCAATCTTGTTTAATTTTTCAAAGAACCAGCTTCTGGTTTCATTAATCTTTCGGATTGTTTTTTTGGTTTCCAGCTCATTGATTTCCTCCCTGTTTTATTATTTCCTTCCTTCTGCCTGGGTTGGGCTTCTTTTGTTGGTCTTTTTCTAATATTTTCAGCTGTGAGGTCAGGTTATTTATGTGGGCCCTTTCTTCTTTCTTTATGAATGCTTGCAGAGCTATGAACTTTCCTCTTAACACAGCTTTTGCTGTGTCCCAAAAGTTCTGATAGTTGGTATCTTCATTGTCATTTGTTTCTAGGAATCTTTGGATTTCCTGTTTGAATTCTTCTATGACCCATTTGTTGTTCATCAGTGAGCTGTTCAGTTTCCAGGTGTTTGGTTTGACTCCCTGCTTCTGTGTATGGTTAACTACTATTTTCAGTGCATCATGATCTGAAAAGATAGTTGACACAATTTCTATCTTTTTTATTTTCTTGAGGTATGCTTTGTGGCTCAGTATATGGTCTATCTTGAAGAATGTTCCATGTGCACTGGAAAAAATGTGTATTCAGCTTTTTTGGGATGATAAGACCTGTATATATCTACCAGCTCTCTTTCTTCTATTTCTTCCTTCAGGTTCAGTATTTCCCTGGTGAGTTTCAGTCTTGTCAATCTATCCATAGTCGATAAGGCAGTGTTGAAGTCTCCAACTATTACTTTGCTACTGTTAATGTCTTTTTGAGGTCTATTAATAGTCGTTTTAAGTATTTTGCTGGCCCCTCATTTGGTGCATGTATGTTTAGTAGTGTGATTTCTTCCTGGTATACATACCCCTTAATGATAAAGAAATGGCCTTCATTGTCCCTTTTAACCTTTTTCAGTCTGAAGTTTATATTGTCAGATAAGAGTATGGCCACACCTGCCTTTTTGGAGGGAGTTGTTTGCGTGGAGAATGGTCTTCCAGTCTTTGACTTTGAGTCTTTGTTTGCTCTGATTATTCAGATGTGTTTCTTGTAGGCAGCAGAATGTTGGATTCAGTTTTTTAAACCATTTTGCCACCCTGTGTCTCTTATTTTGGTGCATTTAGACCGTTGACTTTGAGAGAGATTATTGTCATTGGATTTTGTGCCATCTTTCTGTTTAACCTTGTTGTGGTTTTGGGTTGTCTTATTTTACAATAGACCCTTCAATCCTTCTTTAGAGTTGGTTTTGAGTCTATGAATTTCCTGAGTTGTTGTTTATCCATGAAGTTGTGTATCTTTCCTTCGCATATGAAAGTAAGTCTAGCTGGGTAAAGAATTCTTGGTGAGGCCTGAAGTTCATTGAGTCTTTTCACAATATCCCACCATTGTTTTCGAGCTTGGAGTGTTTCATCTGAGAAGTCTGCTGTAAATCTCCAGGGATGCTCCTTTGTATGTGATTTCCTTCTTTTGATCTTGCTGCTTTCAGTATTCTATCTCTTTCTATCGTTTTGTCATTTTAATAAGGATGTGTCTTGGAGTATTCTTATTGGGGGTTTCTTTTAGCTGGTATCCTTCAGACCTCCTGTATCTGGGAGCATGCTTTCTTCAGTTCGGGGAAACTTGTCAGCGATGATGGCTTTGACAGTTTCTTCTTCATCAGGGTTTTCTTCTTACCCTTCTGGACCCCAATGATGCGTATGTTGTTCCTTTTTGGCTTCATCCTGATTTTCTCTAGTAGTCTGTTTGTTGATTGTGAGTCTTTTTTCCATCTTCTGGTGTTGTCTACAGAATCTCTGAACCTCGTCTTCGAGATCACTAATTCTTTCTTCCAGTAGCTGTTACTCTGCTTTGGAGGCCTTCCCCTGTGTTTTTCAGTTCACTTACCTCATTTTTAATATCTGTCATTTCTGCTTGTACTTTGGTCTGAAATTTACTCAATTCTGCTCTCATTTCCTCCTGTACTTTACTGAGCTTGTATTCCATTGTTTCTTTTTATGTCCTTGTACATCTTTAACAGTTGCTTACGGAATTCCTTTTCAGAGGGGTTATATAGCTCATCATTATTGCTGGACTCATCGGTATTAATAACTTCAATCGTAGAACTTGAGGGACTTTTGCGCTGCTTTACCATAATGACTATCGTAGGTTGAAAATGAGTGTTCTGGGTGACTAGTCAGTAAAGTTAGTTGTGCCTGAATTACTTTACAGCTAGGGACGTATAGCAAAGAGTGTAGGGGACACTGCTCAGTGTTATGTCAGGTAGATAGGAATATAATTCGCGGGACGAGCTAGTGTTCGCACGGTTTTGAATTTTTGGGGTGTCTGTGGGTGGTTCCGGTGTCAGGGGTCAGGGGAGGTCTTGCAGTGGGAGTTCCTGCGCCGATAGGTGGAGGTCGCTCCCTTCCTCAAAGCTGAAGCCTTTTCTCCTGGAGCCCAGTGGTCAGGGGCTGCCGCCACGGGAGCGCACCTGGTGGGAAGAGCGCGAGAGTCTGCTGGGCGTCGGGGCTGGATGGCGTCAGAGGGAGTTCCCTGCGCAGATGGGTAGGGTCGGTCCCCTCCGCAAAGCTGGAGCCTTTTCTCCTGGAGCCCAGTGGTCAGGGGCTGCCGCGCGGGAATGCACCTGGTGGGAAGAGCTCTACTTATATTTCTATCACCTGATCCATTACCAACAAACTCGGCATCACATCACTACAAATCCAAATTCCAGGTGAATAATCTTAGTTTCAGAGAAGTGACTCTCTCAATTCCTTCATCTGCCACAGCCCTTGAGATTATGTGTCATGGTGTATTTCTTTTTAAAGAATTTGAATCAGAGTCATATAAAAAATAGAATGCCTTTCCTCCGAAAACTAGATATTGAGCTCCCATTTTGATCCAGCAACAGCACTCCTGGAATATACCGAGAGACCAAAAAACACATAGCAGAAACACTATCTGTACTTCTTTATTCATCTCTGTGCTATTCACTATAGCTAGAATCTGGAAACAACCTAAATGCCCGAGAACAGAGGGACTGGCTTAAGAAACTGTGGTTCATCTATACTATGGAATACTATGCAGCTGTCAGAAAAGATGAAATTATGAAATTTACCTGCAAATGGATAGACATGGAGACTATCATGCTGAGTGAAATTCGTCAGAAGGAAAAAGGACAGATATAGAATGACTGCATTCATTAATAGGATATAAATAGATACCAGTGTTTTACTAAGTGTGGGAAATGGTAATGGCCTATTAAAACTCACCATTGAATAAACACAAAGAGACTTAAGTGATAAGCTCTAAATATCTGGAGGGGTAGCCACAATGTGTAAAAGAAGAGGAGAGAGAGTGCAGAGAGAGAGAGACAGAGAAAGAGGGAAGAATGTAGGGTACCTGCTATTGAGGCAGCCTGGTGGTGGGCGGGAGGGGATGCGATACATTGGTGGTGGAAATGGGACACTGGTGGAGGGAGGGGTGCTGGAATTCTGTATTACCAAGAACCAATTATGAACACCTTTGTAATTGTATGTCTCAAGGTGGTATAATTAAAAAAATAAAATTAAAAAATAGAATGCCTTAAGGACATCAGACTGACCTTCCTCTTAAAAGAATAGTAGTGGTAGATGAGCAGAGTGAAAAATTAGACAGGCAAACATATAGAAATGTTATTTTTGTCACTGTAGGCATATAATTATGAACATCATAAATTCTATGATATAAAATATACTTTATGTACACATATTCTAAGAAAGTGAAATTTTGATAAAGTCTTTTCTCTCAATTTATTTTCATCTAACATATGATGACATGATCTATCACTTCACTTGTATAACTTGTCTTCCCATTGTTCATCGATTTGCTCGGAGTGAACATCAATAACATCCTCATATTCCTATCACATTCTAGTGTAGCCCAAGGGCAACTGCTTGCACCAGGGACATGAAAAGCCTCAAGCCATTCCTTCAGGTCATGGGAATGAGGTCTATAATTGTTACTGGTTTTTCACATATCAAACATGACACATGTAGCTTGCCAAGCTCTGCCATGCGGGTGGGATACTCTTGTAGTAGTCTCTCATCTTGTGCATGTATTGATGAACCACATGTATTGATGGAAGCAGCCACGCGAAAGGGAGAAAAATCAGCTTTTTCTGCTGGGTGAAGCTCTGATGAGCTTTGGAGTCCGGATGTTGAAAATGGTGGCCCTCATGGTGTGGTGGTATAGTCCCACCCTACAGCCATCCATTTCATGCCCAGGGTATGCCTGATCCAGAGACTCAGGGTCACGGAGTAGAGCTGCTACCAGCTCTCCCTGTGCCCAGCTGATGATGAGGGGCCCAGGAGGGAAGGCAGGTCCTAGTCCTGGCCTGCCATTCCAGCAAAGCCTCTCAAGAAGACAGAGGAACCCCCACACCATGAGGGCCACCATGACATTATCTAACACATAAAATTCTCAGCCAGGAAGACTGAATGACAGAGTGTGGCCAGAGGCTCAGAGCTGACATCAACTGAGGCATATTCATTCGTATGACTAAGAATGATGCTGACCTTGGACTTGCACCTCAGCTGAGACAATGCATAATAGTCACGACACATAACAGTGACCTCTCTACATGCCCACTTGGGCTTCCCTATTGCCATTTTAATGGAGGAAATTTTTAAAAATAAATTGGAAAATGTTTAGAAGAATCTACAGATAGAAAAAATGAGTAATTTTGCAAAACTTTTTAAAAATCCTAAGCATTAGTTAGAAAGTAATAAAAAAAAACTAAATGAAGCTAAAATTTATTAAGAAATAAAAAAGAATTACAAGTGCCTAATGTTTGATAATGAGCCCTTGCTAGCTTGGAGCTTTGTTGATTAACCCACTTAACGTTTAAGCTATTTACATGCTCTTAAACCAGGGTCATGCCAATGAGATCTCTCTTCTGTGTAAACACGGATGTAGGGTGTGGCAGTTACAAGAGTCAGTAACTTCCAAAATATTACTATAATCTCTACTATGATTTCAATGTTATCTTGATTGGGCATAATTCTTCTTATACCCACCGGTCCCAGAGTAGGAGTGTTAGAATTTACCAGGCGACTACCACCCTGACTATGTTGAGACTATGGACTTAGATTGAAGTCCTAATCATGCTAGTTTCCCTCAAGCAGATAAGCATGATCCTTTCAGTAAACAGAATACAAGACACTAAGAATCACCTTGGTGCAGGATAGAAAATAGATGGGCCTTGTGGGTACCATCTAGATTGCATAAAACCCTATGAAATTATGACATAATTCTCCTCATGGGACAGAGCTGCTACTGGCTCTCCCTGTGCCCAGCATAATTCTCCTCATGGGACAGAGCTGCTACTGGCTCTCCCTGTGCCCAGCAGCTCAGGGAGGTGCCCAGGAGGGATGGAGGGGTCTAGCCCTGGCCAGCCACCCCAGCAGAGCCTTGCAACAAGCCAGATGACCCCCCCACTCCATGAGGGCCTCCATTTTCCACATCCAGACTTCCCTCGTCAGAACTCCACCCAGCAGACCAGCCTATCACAGTCCGGCTCGAGCTGCCTCTTGTGGCCGAGTGGTTCATCAGGTTCAATAAATCTGGATTTAGAGATGACTACAAGAGTATGCTACCCGCATGGCAGAGCCTAGCAAGCTACCCGTGTTGTATTTGATATGCCAGATACGATACCAGTAACAATTTTAGACCTCATTCCCATCACCTGATGAAATGGTTTTGAGGCTATTTATGTTCCTGGGGCAAGCAGATGCCCTTGGCCTCTACTAGCATGAGACAGGACATATGGAGACGTTACTGGTGCCCACTCGAACCAATCGATGATGAACAGGAAGAGAGTGATACAGTGATACAGTTATTTCTCCTCATGAATTTCCATTAATTGAGATGTGTCTCTTTGTAACAGCTCTCTCTCTTTCTCTCTCTCTCTAATGTTTTGACATAAGAGATAATCTCAGAGAAAGGGGACTTGTCCCCTGCATAATCATTTGTTTAGACCTGAAACAAGCATGATTCCTAACTACTTCTACACCTACAAACTGATTCATTGATCTTTGTTGACATTACCTTCCCTGAAGATAGGATTACTTTGAGATATATACGGGACTGACTTGAGGTACTGGGTTCCACTTTGGTGGGAGACTTGGGCCTGAATGCATGGTCTAAGTTCTGACCAAGAACTAGATCTGGGAAATTTGGATAGTAATGGCAGACCTTGTTTTATTATTGAATTAGTAAAAGTCTTTTAGGACTGTGATGAACACCTGAGTTTTCATCATTCTCCACTGATTTTGGAGGTAGAAGGGAACCAATTTTCTGATATCATTGGGAACCCCAGGAGCTACCCGACACATAAGTTCAAAAGTATTCAATTTAACTTAGAGATAAAGAAATGCAAGTATAACTTGTAAAGTATAAAATGTTTTTCACATTAGTTTGGCAAAGATGAAAAAGTTGCAGATACTTTTCAACTTTTCAAGCAGTTATCAAAATGTGAGGGAAAGAAAATTCAGTTTACTCTTATTGACAGGATGAAATTAATTTTCTGGAAAATAATCTGAAGCAAGCTTTGTCATTTAAATTTATTCACCTTTAGCACAAGATTTTAAACTCTAGAAATTTATCCTTAGAAATTTTTCAATAAAGTCCAAATAAATATACATAAATTTGAACTTAATTAAAATATGTATATTCATATATATGATAATTCAAAATAGTATGGTTTATAATATTGAAAAATTATAGCCTTCCATTCAAAATTCAGATATTAATTAAGCAGACAGAAAATTATTACAGAAGTACTTATTAAAATAATTGTGCAGATTAATATTCATTGACATAATATGTCCAAGATAAAATAATAAAGTGGCGAGCAGGGAATAAACAAACTGACAAATTATAATGACTAAATTTTTGTTAGTGTTCTGTAAGTGTATGTATATTTAAATAAGTTTCAAAAAAGCAAAATATAGGGAAATTGTCTTAAGAGAAACTCTTATTTAAATGCATGATAGAAAAAGTTCAACAACTGACTTATTTTTTAGACAATTTTGAGTGTTTGCTTCATTATAGATACTGGATATAAGACAAGAAAGCAGGGTTGCAGCATGAAGAACAGAATGAGTGGTATCTGCTCAGTTTCTTGTCCTATCCAATCCTGTAAGGTATATTTATGGGTAATTAATTGACTTGATCACTTGATCACTTGAATCCCGTTATTCATCGATTTGCTCGAGGCAGGCGCCAGTAACATTTCCATTGGACCCTATCACGTGCCAATGTAGCCCAATGGCACCTGCTTGATTCAGGAATATGAAGAGCTTCAGGGTCTTTTCTAGGAAGTCTGACCATCTTGTAGGTGGGCGGCCACGTGATCTTTTGACATCCCGTGGGATCCAGTCTGTAATGGCTCTAGTCCAGCAGTTGTCTACAAATCGCATTACATGTCCAGCCCATCTAATTTTCGATGCCTTGGCAAACGAGACAGCATCCCTGATTCTGGAATAGCGGGCGGAGGTCCTTCTCTCCCTTCAGTGAGGTGTGATATTCCAAGCATAGCTCTTTGATACCTCTCTGGGAGACCCGAATAGCATTCTCATCCTGCTTTTGTAGGGCCCAGGTCTCTGGAGGCATATGTTAATGCAGGGAGAAGCGGTGGAGTTGAAGAGATGTGCCCAGAGCCGGAGGTTCTTTGTCCTTTCAGCTATTTCTTCGATGCCTTTGAAGGCATTCCATGCCGCTCTCTTCCTCCTGCGCAGCTCAGGTTTTAGGTCGTTCATCATGTTGATTTCTCAACCTAGGTACACATAACTGCTGCTTTCCAAGATGTTTGTTCCTTTGAGAGTGAATGGGGCCTCTGGAACTAGTTCATTCTTCATGAACATAGTTTTCTTTAGATTCAGCTGTAGACCTATCTTTCCACATTCTCAGTCGAAGCCAGCCAGCATTTGTGCCTCTTGGCTAATGTTTGGTGTTATTAGAACGATGTCATCAGTGAAGTGGAGATGGTGTAGTTGCTGACCATCTATCTTCACTCCCATTCCTTCCCATTCTAATTGTCGCATGATGTTCTCGAGGGTGGCACTGAAGAGTTTTGGTGAAATGGTATCACCCTGTCTAACCCCTCTTTTCACATTAATGATCACTTCTTTGTAGAATGGTGAGATCCTGGTGGTGAATCCGTAATACAGCTCATGAAGGATCTTGATGTATTGGGTTTGAACACCCTGTTTGGCTAGGGCTTCCATTACTGCTTCAGTCTCCACAGAATCAAAGCCTTTCTGTAAATCAATGAACGTGAGACAGAGCAGCATCTTGTACTCCCTACAAACCTCGATGAGCTTGGTTACCATGTGGATATGGTTGATTGTGCTGAATCCTTTCTGGAAGCCTGCTTGCTCACATGGTTGTCCTTCATCTAGTGTTCTGCTAATCCTGTTCAAGATGACTCGTGTAAACAGCTTGTAGATGATGGACAACAGGCAGATGGGGCGATAGTTGCCAATGTCGTGGAATGTATCCCTTCTTTTTTTTTACAATTAAAAAGTTCATATTTGGTTTTTGGTCATACAGTGTTCCAGCACCCGTCCCTCCACCAGTGCCCATCTCCACCACCAATGTCCCCGGTTCACTCCCCCTCCCCCCAGCCCTCCTCCATGGCAGGTTCTTTATTTCTTTCCCTTTCTCTCTCTTTCTCTTTTCCTTCCCTTCCAGACTATGAATTACAGAACATACATTAAAAGGTTGTCATGTGTATCCTTTTGCTTCTATTTAATGCTCAGTTCTAGGTTGGCATTAGTACCCTCGATAATTATTAGCACCCTGTTCCATTTTCTGTCCTACCTAACCTCTGACTCCCACACATTTGTGATAATTTCCACCTTTGACAAGACCTCCTGATATATGTTTCACTTGACCTTGGATATTGGCATCATAATATGTACATATATATTTATGCCATGCAAATAAATGCAGTCATTCTGTATCTGGCTCTCTCCTTCTGGCTAATTTCGCTCAACATAATCTTCTCCATGTCCATCCATTTATAGGCAAATTTTATGACTTCATTTTTCCTAAGAGCTGCATAATATTCCATTGTGTAGAACTGTCCTGCTGGTTTTCCATTGGGAGGGCACCTTGCATTCGGACAGGTAGCATGTGAAGAGCCGAGCTAGTGTATTGATGAGTACCGACTGCAGATTCTTCAGGTGTTTGGGTCTGACTTTGTCTGGGCCTGGTGCTGTTCCCTTCTTTACCGACGAGATGGCATGTGGGATTTCAGAAGGGAGAACGTTGGGAATGACATATCCATCCTGTGGAATTTGGTATGTGGGCAGGTGGATGTGGCTATCAAAGAGATTTGAGTAGAAGTCCTGGATAATCTTCTCCATTGCCTTTCTGGAAGATGTGATAGATCCATCAGGGCGTCGGAGGGCAGTCATCTTGGTCTTATAGTTGGCAAAGGACAGGCGGGCAGTGCGAATGCTTTTCCCGGCTTCTGCTGCATCTTCCAGTATTTCTGCTCTTCTGTCTTTGAGGTCTTCTTTTATCTCTTCTCAGCACCGTTTAGCAAGCTTGGACGTTAGCATTTGGTCTCCTGAGGCTCGCGCCTTGCCATGTTGGCGAATGAGCTCGAGAGTTTCTGAAGACAGGCGTTCTTTTGTGTCTTTCTCTCTCTTGGCATTCTTCACACAATCATGGAGGTGCTGAACCAGTCGGATGTATTCTTCATCGATGTCATCAATGATGGTATCTTCCCATGTTGCTGCAATGGTGCCAAAGAGTTCCCAATTGGTGATCGTTCTGGAGTTCTCTTCTTAAACTTTGCAGCCTTTTCTCCCCCATTGCGGGAAGTAGAATTTTGCACGAAGGGAGACGGTGGTCTTATTCTGTTTGGAATTTGGGGATGACAGCTACATCGATCAGACAAAACCGTCAATTGAAGATTATGTGGTCAATTTCATTGTGGAACTGTCCGCCAGGAGATTCCCATGTCCAACGCTTTCACTTCAGCTTTCTGGAACTGTGAGTTACCATGAAAGGTCTTGGTGGACATGATGAACTCAGATAGTCTCTCACCCTGTTCTTTCATGTCAATTAATTGACATGTTTTAATATTCATGGGGATTTAAATAAATAACAAGAGGTAATGGGGCAAACTTAGTAAATTGTAGGTAACTATATTAACAGAATGAAGAACCAGGAGAATCAAGGTTAATTAAAAGACCAGTAGTTCCTAGAACTGAAAGGAATCATGTTAATAGTTTTGAAAAAAAAAGGAATAAAAACCTGGGATTTATGTGAACAGTAGATAGAAAGGAATAAAAAGATTTTAAGAGGATTCTGTTGACTTCATGCTTTTTTGAGATATTTAATAAGTGCAAGTTAATAATGTATACGTCTCCTCTAGGTGTTGCAGGTGTGGCTGTAGTGCCTGGCTGTGTCATAAAGTGGCAGACTGGAGACAGGCTTGTTTATACCCAGTACTCTACCCCATGGGCCCTGGATGGTTGATGGTCTATCACAGAAAAAGACTGGGTCCCCTGGCACAAACCCAGAGCCACAGCATAGTCTGGCAAGCTACCCGTGGTGTATTTGATATTCCAAAACCAGTAACAATAATGGACCACATACCCAATGAATGGAGACATTACTGGCACCCGCTGGAGCAAGTCGAAGAACAACGGGAAGACAAGTGAAAAGTGACAAATAATGTATATTCCTTTTAAATTTGGTCAGATACTACTGTTTTGTAAGCACTATAATATATAATGACTAGAGGGTTATACAGCAGAAAAATACTAATCTACTCAGTGAATCAGAAGATGACTTACTGGCCCAAAAAACAAACAAATAAATAAATAAGAAAGCAGCCCAAATCAGCAATGAGAGGCAGTATTACTACACCAATGATGCTGACAACATAGCAAAGAGCAACAAAATATTATCTAACAATGTGACACAGTTTGCAAGAGTTAAAGTATCCTAAAATAACATTTGTAACATTAAACATATTCTAAATATAAAAAATTAAATTAGTGAGACTATTGTTTGTTCAAGTCCCCTTATCTTAAGTAGTGATTTGAATAATTTTTTAAATCTTTTAATAGTAATGCTATTAATTCTATCTGAATGATTTTTGAATCACAGTGCACTTTTATTTTCTTCTTAAATAAAGGTATTTTAACATAATTTTGTCCCTTTGTGTTTTATTGTAATTAGTAATGCAATATTTATAGTTATAGTCAAATGTTTATAGTTATTTAAATCTGATGAAATGATTAATACCTTTCTTAGAGATTAAATTAAAAAGTGAATTTATTTTTATGATAATTAGCCCAAGACAGGTCACTTTGCATGAGACACTCTTCCCACAACTTCACGAAGGATGATCATTCCATTTGTTCAGAGTGAATTGAAGATTATTCTCTGATTTCACAGAACTATATTAAGCACTTTTGAGATACATGCTTCTTCCCTTTATTTCACCCCAAGACCGCTAAAATCTTTATTCTGTTGAGGGGGAAATATCAGCTTAACTGGACCATGAGCCAGGTCTCTGCAGACACCTAGTCCCCATCTTTCAGGGTCAGGAAACTGACTCTGTCTATGGCCAGAATTCTGTCTTGACTCTATTCTCAGTCCTTGAAGTAACCTGGCAAGAGAGCTAAACTAGGAAGACTGATCTCAGGAGGGCTTCACATGGTGTCTAGGTTCATCTTTGATTGAGGTCATGCAGTCACTGCATAACCTCAAAACAGTTAAGTCTTCTTGGTCTTATTAGATAAAGATGGCCTCTTCTTGTGAATGTGAATGAGACCACAAAGAGCATAGGAGGTACCAGGAAGCCAAGGCTATGGCTCAAGTGACGCTTTCCGTGGCAGTATGTAGGACAGTCTGTGCTATAGAGGTTGAAGGTCCAAGGGATGGTCTTCAAAGTAAATCTGGATCTTCTGAGTATAGAAAGTTGAAGAATCTTCTCTGAGTATAGAAAGTTGAAAGTTGGTTCTATTTCTTACAGCAGCCACAGGAAAAATGAATACAGGCATTTGTTGCCAATGAACTTAGGGACATGGGGATTTTAAAATTACTGATTTTTTTTTTTAAAAATAGGGATCACATCCACATCGGGACATTGAATGCTGATGTAAATATTGTTTAATCAATATAAATAAACATATCCTATCAAAATCAGTAATAATTATACTTTAGGCTCTACATTTCATTGGTAAAAATTATGTAGACAACTTTCAAATCTGAAGAATGAGGAGTGACATATTCACCACATGGAGAATGAGGGGTAAATGAATTATTGTACAGTAGTAAGTTTACAATATCTTCCTGACTCTTTTCTATTTTATAAATAAGTTGGGAACTATAATTCTATCCCAAGGTAGATTCAATGGCCAATGTGTTAGTCAATATTTAATAAACAAATTTTATATGAAACAACAGATAACTCCATGAGCTAGATGCGATATTTGTTTTTCTGGGGATTTATTTTTATAAACAATAAAGTTCAGTTGAAAAGAGTAAGTGGTGAATCTTAGGCATTATTAAAATATGATTAGTGAGGAGCCAAAGTGATAGTACAGTGTATAGGGCTTTTGTTTTGCACAAGGCTGAGCCAAGTTCAGTCCCCCATTATCAATACGGTGCCTAAGCCCTACCAGAAGTGATTACTGAGTACAGAGCCGGAAGTAAGCCCTAAGCATAGTAGAGTGTGTCAACAAAATAAAGATGGATAGATAGACAGACAGACAGACAGATAGATAGATGGATGGACAGACAGACGGACAGATAGATAGATGGATGGACAGACAGACGGACGGGACGACGGACGAACTGATGGACAGATGGATGGATGGATGGATGGATGGATGGATGGATGGATGGATGGATGGATGGATGGATGGATGGATGGATGGATGGATGGATGGATGGATGGATGGATGGACGGATGGATGGATGGATGGATGGACGGACGGATGGATGGATGGATGATGGATGCATGGATGGATGCATGGATGGATGCATGGATGGATGGATGGATGGATAGATGCATGGATGGATGGATGGATGGATGGGTAGGTAGGTAGGTAGGTAGATACATACATACATACATGCATGCATGCATACATGCATACAAACATATATACATACATACATATATACATACATGGGTTTTAAATTCTTTCCCAAAGTATAAAAAATTGGAATATTTGGATACTATCCAAGTATGAATTTTGAGAAATTTCTGGGTCTTATTCCTATACTTTGAATTGGAGAACCACTTTCCCATCCCTTTCTGTTGGCAGGGACCTTGAAATCAGACAGACTTGAGGTCAGGTTTAAGGACAATTATTTCAGCAAAATATTTTACTCTTAATGTTAGCTTTCATGTCTATAAAAATAATAGTACTATCAGCTTCTCAAGCTTTTGAAAAGATAATTAGATGATTTATATAAAGGGTCTAACAGTCTATTCTTCAAATAATCCACTCAACATATTTTTACAATACTTTACATTTTCAACTTCAGGCAATAGGTGAAAACACTATGAATAAAGTATAAAAGAGCAAATCTTATCTTTTCCTGTATAGCTACTCCTAAGTTCTATCTGTATAAATCTTCTCCAAAATATAGCTGTAGTTGCCTTAGTTACTGAAAAGTCCAGTAGATATGACAGTAAATTGGAAGGCAATAGACCAGGGAAAAACTGTAAGTATGCCAGCAACTTAGAATCAATAGACCAGGAAAAATAAATGAAGTTGGAGTGTCACATATTATGAAATAAATTTAAAGTGAACTAAGCCATTTTGGCAGGTATGTCCTATCTAAGAAAGAATATTGCTCAAGTGTTGAAAATCTATAGTGTTATTCACATACTGGTTGGCAATGCAAACTATTCAAAGATAATTTCAGACCTAATGTCTTCTCCCACTTACCTAATATTTAATTGGGATAAAAATTAATATGCAAGTCTAAATTACTTTTCAAGGCCCTAAGTCACACTGTTTATTACAGATGTTTTAGTTGCCTAAATATTTTATAAGTAAGCAATCAGCATAACATTTTTATGAAAAATATAAAAGGTAAATCAAGAATTAAAACATATTTCAGTGATAATATGGAAACAGTCACCACTTTTTGAGTTTTCATACTAGTAATTTTATAATGCCACACTGAAAAACCTCTCCATGATTCATTGTTCTTTGAATGATTAAGTTGTATGATTAAATGTTATTAAGCATATTAATTTTCCTTTTATCATTGAATAAATGAAATACTGCAAAACTCTTCATGAAACAGACTGATTGAAGTAATAATGAATAGCTAATAAAAGACAAGCATGTGGGGCCGGAGCAATAGACCGGTGGGTAGGGCATTTGTCTTGCATGCAGCCAACCCGGGTTCTATCCCCAGGATCCCACATGGTCCTCCATGCAGTGCCAAGAGTAATTCCTGAGCTTGAAGCCAGAAGCAACCCCTGAGCATTGATAGATGTGAATCAAAAAAGCTTGCACTCAGGAAAAGAAAACATCAACCACAGTTGCTGCAGTACGCTGCTGCCCAGATCCTCTGCATCTGACCTGGAGTTACCTGCTATCGCTCACTTTGTAGATAGGAGGAGGACAGTTTGAATGTGGCAGTTCATCTGACCATATATTCTATACTGGCTGGTATAAATATTCTCTCATGCTGCCACAATCATTGTGGAACTAACTAGATCTTACCAGTATATTTGCCTGGCCACATTGACTCCTAAGTAATTAGACCAGAGAGAGAATGCTGCTTGCCTCCAAGCAAGTAAGCATGGCTCTTTGATAAGTCAAAGACTAATACACAGAACAACCATGAAGTAATGATGAGACTCTTGTGAAGGTTTGGAGAAATATATAACTGGCTATAGAATATTCTTTGGAACACATGCATGCCTTTTATTCTGAGATACAATTAATCTCAGAAACCCCTCCTCCACTCTACCCTGCAGGGACACTTCTGAGGCAGATCTTGGCTGGGCAACATTAACATCTCAAAGGGCCAAGGAGAGGACCTGGGAGAAATTACCTGAGGGGATCTGACCCTGACTGCTGTTCCTTGGAGTGAGCAGTCTGTGTTGCAGGGATATGAAAACTGTAGCTTGCTTGCTTTAGGGCTCTTTTTTTTTTGTGCTCTCTTTCTTGCCTCTTCTCGGTCTCCTCTCTGTGGGGGGCCTTAACACGTGGTGGCAGCTATCTTGGTCTACACGTGGCCGAGGCCCAGCCGGGAACCCTAAATTTGGTGTTTTTCTGTTGCTAATTTGTATGCCAGAACCTGTGTAAGTAAAGCTTTTTGAAACTTTGCTGGATTCTTGTGTTTTCTCCATCCGCAGGCTGCTGATCCCCTGGGGCAGAAGAAGATCCTTGACCTTGCTTCCGGATTTTGTGCTGTGTGCTCACACAGTAAAGGGGAAAGAATGAATAGGGCATGTCCATAGAACAATGTGGCCAAATGATTTAAACTACTAAAATACCAGGCTAAATAGAGAGAGATGGTACTATATAAGGAGAGACTCAAGATCCTGCGACAAATGTAGATTCGCGTCTATGTAATTAAGATAATTGTAATTATCTTATTATTCTATTTTATTAAGATAATTTCAAATATAGTGAATATTATAACAAATATCATTCTGTTATTCAATAACTAAGCATTGACAGTTAACATATTCACAACAAATGGCAGATAATATTAGAAATACAATTGACTAGATGGTACATAGCTATCAAATTCATTTTAAAAGTATGACATGATAATGACAAAAAAGTATAATTATAGCAAAATATAAATTCTCAAAGGTAGATAAATGATAGCATATTATGAAGAAATGTAAATAGCTTGTAAATAGTGGCAACTCATGATATTTTGATACAGCACAAAAGAATAGGTATTATAGAAGTAAAGATTAAGAAGAGAAGATTTCTAGGGAAACAGTGAAAGCAAAAAGAGAACAAAAAGTTCATTTCAACAAATACTGAATGTACACTGTGTTCAGGCTGGTCCTGAGATGATCCTGGGGTGTAAAGATTTATAACAACCTTTGCTCTCAGTTGCTTAACTTGGTGAACAGAGTACTTGTTCATAAGACATTTGGGGAGTTCCATTCAGCCAGAAGCATTTATATGTGAGAAAGCTATAGAGTAAAGCTGGGAAGATAAATTGAACTGATACACTAATGAAATATTTAAATGCCAGGTTAATTTATACTTAGTTCTACTCCCTTACGGGGTTCACTGGAATCTCTTGTCAGGGTTTTTGGAAAAGGAAACAAATTATGAGAGTAATGTTTGAGGTAGTCTAAGCTGGGGAAATGTGTTGAAAGATTTTAATGAACCAGAATTTAAAATTAGGAGGCTATTGGGGTTCAGAGAGATAGTATAGCAGGTTTGATAATTGGTCTTGTATGTGGCAGACTCAAGTTTTATTACTGGCATCACGAATGGTACCCCAGCACCACCAAGGGTGATTCTGAGCACAGAGCCAGGAAAAAGTCTTGTAAACTGCTGGGTTCTGCCCACATTCTCAAAATCCACCATCATCAACCACAAAAATAAATTAATTAAATTGAACACAGAAGGGATTAATATATTACTAAAATATGATTTTGTAATAGCCTGAGGCAGCTGGTAACAAGAGTGGTAGTTAACTGTCACAGATGTCAAAATTATAGGGTTCTTTCTGTTTATTTCCTAAGGGTTTATGTTAAAATTTCACTAAATTCTCACAATACCCCTATATGGGATCAGTTTCTAAACCCTATTGACTGATAAGTTTAGCACAAACATATTTTATAACTGGCAACTTGTAAAAGTGGAATGAAGTGTAGATAATTTACAAAAAGGAAACTCTATAAATTTCTGTAAAGTAAAAATGATCAAAAAGGTATGAGCATCAATAATTGTTGGAAATGGTAATACCAACCTAGAACTGAGCACTGAAGGTTGGAAAAGGGGTATACATAACACCTAAATGTATGTATTGCATGCCACAATATATAAGAGAAGGGAGAGAGAGACAGAGACAGAGAGAGACAGAGAGAGAGAATAAATGAGAGAGAGGAGGCAAAGTGCTTGCAACAGAGGCAGGTTAGGGGAGAGGGAAGGGAGTCAGGAGATATTCGTGGTGGGAAATGTGCACTAGTGAAGGGATGGGTGCTGGAACACTGTACAACTGACACCTAATCATGAATAGTTTTGTAATTGTTTATCTCACGGTGGTATAATAAAATTTTTTAAAAATCTAAAAAACTCCTTGGGGTAAATTCACTTCCAAGTTCAAATAAAACATACAAGTATCGCATTTAAATAAATTCAAAGCTTGACCAATATATAAAAGGAAGTTTACTTTTATCACTTAAAACTTTACTACGGGGCCGGAGTGATAGCCCAGCGGGTAGGGCGTTTGCCTTGCACGAGGCTGGCCCATGCCAGGTTTGATCCCCGGCATCCCATATGGTCCCCCAAGCACCGCCAGGAGTAATTCCTGAGGTGCAGACCCAGGGGAAACCCCTGAGCATTGCCGGGTGTGACCCAAAAAAGCAAAGAAAAAAAACTTTACTAGCTAATAAAAGTAATATTTGCCTTTTCTGTTGAAAGATTTAATTGGTTTCAATGTTCACAACAGAATTTTAATAGTAACATATGTCTCAGGATATCTACTATAATTTTATAGTTTGACATTAAAAATGGATTTAGACAAAGATGAACAGAATTACCCAAAATCAAAAAGCAAATTAGGAATAGAATTCGGGTTAAAAATCTTTGCCACCCAGGTCAGGACATAGAACAGTAGATAAGGTACTTACTAACATTCATTTGACTTGATTTCAATCCCAGTACCATATATGATCCCCTGAGAACTAAAAAAATAGTATCTGTGTATAGATCAGGGAGTAAGTTCTAAGCTTAGTCAGAGTTGCCCAAACACTAAAAAAAAGTCCATAAAATCATGGACTCCTATTTTCTTTCCTGCTATAATACAATGATCTAATTTCATCATATAACAAAAGATATAACTATTCTGATGTAATTTTGTTCATAGCAAATATGAAAGATCTCAACTGAGGCATAAGAATAATTTTTACTTGTAAATTCCAGAACTATATGTAATTAGTAACACACCTACTACTTATTCAGTCACATTTTTAATTGCATTAAAAATTAATTCCAGTCATTGGTCTCACATCCCAAATTCAGGTGTGTGTCTGAACATCAGCGGGAACCAAAACTTTCCCCAGCCTGAAGTCCAGGAACTTACACAAAGGGAAGCTAGGGGTTAGAGAGCCCTCCAAAAGGGACACACTCTCCTCAAGGGTCGCTGCTTAACCCATTGGTCTCAAATCCCAAACTCAGGTGTACAGAGACAACTGGATATATATCTGGGAGAAAAAGGACATCTACATTCCTTAGAAGTACAACAACTTGCAAAGAGACTGAAACTGTGACCTTAGGACCTGCACCAACATGTGGCCCCTCCCTCCACAGTAAAACTACATGGGAGGTGTGGCTTTTTGGGGTGGCAGCTGCCTTGAGCAGCCACAAGTTAATCTTCCATTTCATATTGCGTTGAATTCACATCTTGGCCTCTTAACTGAGTCACAAAAGGGCAGTCTAAGAAAGGAACAGTGTACTAATAATTGTTTGAAATGCTAATACCAGAAAGAGCATTGAATGTAGGCAAAGGAATATACATGATAACTTCTAAATATATGTATTGCAAGCCTGCAAGCCACAATGTGTAAGAGAAGGAAGATATATATATATATATATATATATATATATATATATATATATATATATATAGAGAGAGAGAGAGAGAGAGAGAGAGAGAGAGAGAGAGAGAGGGAAAGTGCCTGCCATAGAGGCAGACTGGGGGAGGGGGAGGGAATCAGGGGACATTGGTGGTGGGAAATTGGTACTGGTAACACTGTATGACTAAAACCCAAACATGAACATCTTTGTAATTGTATATTCATGGTAGCATAATAAAAAAATTAAAAAGAGGGCAGCCTAGCTACCTGAACCACATTGTGCCAATAGACAACACAACATACCCCCCAAAACTCACAAAAAATACAGGAAACATCAGTATCATCCTAATCTAAAATTAGCAGTAAATTCTGGACTAAGAACATATCCTCTGAATCTAGAGGTCCCACACTAGTCACACAAGAACATATAAAAGGAAGGTAACAACCTTGAAGAGGAAAAAAGGAGACCAACATATACTAAGACTCCCCAGAGTCCTACTTGGCAATGAGAGGGGAGAACAGATAATGCTCTAGAAGGATCCACCTCCAGACTACCATAGAGGTAGTCCAGACATCATAGAGAAAATAAAGCAGATCCCCACCATGAGGAGTGTATGAAGAAAAGAGCCCTGAAGCCTCAACAAGGAATACCCACACTCAATTCAGAGAGGAATGGTGAGAATATTTAATGAGCTAAAAGTAAGAGTGGATCATTCCAATAAAATACAAGAGCTCTGAAAGAAACAGTGGACTAGATAGTCAATAAAGTACAGGAGGAAATAATAGTATAAATAAGAAAACTGAAAACAGAAGTGTCATTAGTTTAAAAGTCTATAGATGAAATGAAAAATCAATGAGTGCCCTCAAAAGTAGAATGACAACAGCCGAAGACAGAATCAGTTGGCTTGAAGATGAGCTGCAGGAAGCACTCACACAAATATAGAAGATGGGAAAACACCTCAAATAGCTGAGAAGAAGGCAACAGAATACTGGGATGAATTTAAGAGGAACAACATCCGAATCTTAGGAGTGAAAGAGGGACAAGAAGGCAACGCCAATGAGGTAGGAATAGTTAAAGACATCATTGCTGAAAAGTTCCCATAACTGAAGGATGCAGGCATGCAGATCCAAGAATCCCCAAGGGTACCAGATAAAAGAACCTCTATCAAAGAGCCTGCAAGACATATCCTATTCAGAACAATGGATGCCATAGATAGAAACACAATACTGCAAGAAGATCAAAGTAAGAAATTTCATACACAGGAGCATCCCTTATGTTTACTGAAGACATATGGGACAAAACCCTCCAAGTCTGAAGACAGTGGTGAGATAAAGTGAAAAAAAATCAATTAAATGAAGGCCTCACCAAGAATATTTTACCCAGCTAGACTCTGATTCATATTTAAAGTAAAGATACACAACTTTGTGCATAACTAACAGCTTAGGAACTTCATAAACTCAAAACCAATTTTAAAAAGAAGGACTGAAGGGAATACTGTAAGATAAGACAAAACCCAAAGGCACAAGAAGCTTATACATAAAGATAACACAAAATCCCATCACAATAATCTCTCTTTATGTCAATGTTCTAAATGCACAAGTAAGAGACACAAAGTGGCAAAATGGATTAAAAAATAGAATCCAACATTCAGTTGGCTCTAAGAAATGGATTGAACAGTAAAGAACAAATGAAACTCAAAGTCAAATGCTGGAAAACAATTCCTCCTTCAAACAAACAATTCCTCCAAAAAGGCCAGTTTGTCCATACTACTATCCGACAACATAGAATTCAGGCTGAAAAAAGGTTAGAAGGGACAGTGAAAGCCATTTCTTAATAATCAAGGGATATGTATATTAGGAATAAATTACACTTTTTAAATATATGTGCACCCAACAAGGGACCAGCAAAATATTTGAAATAATTGCTAATAGACTTCATGGAAGACATTGATTGTTGTTGTAGACTTCAACACCACTCTGTCACCTCTTTATAGGTCAACAAGATGAAACTCAGCAAGGAAATACTGACTCTAAAAGGAAGAAATGGAAACAAGAGGGATAGTAGATATATATAGGGCTTTTCATCCCTAAAAATCCAAATACACATTTATCTCTAATGTATGTGGAACATTCTCCAGGATAGACCACAGGCCGGGACACAAAACATACCTCAATAAAATCTAGAAGATAGAAATTGTGTAACTATTCTTTCACCATGAAACACTGAAAATAGAAGTTAATCACACAAAGGAGAATCAAATCAAACACCTGGAAACTAAACAGCTCTCCCTGCTGAATAACCAGTGGGTCATAGAGGAAATTAAAAAAAATTCCTGAAGACACGAGCTATAAGACCCTGTGAGACACAGCTAAAGCAATGTTAAAAGGAAGGTTTATGGCTCTGTCAGCTTTCATCAGGGAGAAAAGAAAGGGCCCACATAAATAATTTGACTTCACAGCTTAAGATATTAGAAAGTGACCAACAAAGGAGCCCAACTAAGGTAGGAAGGAGATAATGAAACTTAGAGCAGAAATCAATGAGCTGGAATCCCAAACACAATCCAAAATATCAAAACCAAGAGCTGGTTCTTTGAAAAAATAAACAAAATTGACAAACCACTTACAATACTCACCAAGAAACATAGAGAGAAAAGTCTAACAAGCCAAATCAGAAATGAAAAGGGGAACATCACAGCAGAAACCACAGAAATTCAAAAGATCATCAGAGATTACATTGAGAGCCTGTATGCCAGGAAGCAAGAGAACTTAGAGGAAATGGACAGATTCCTAGGTCCCTATAACTTCCCCAGTCTGAACCAATAAGATTGGGAATACCTAAAAAAGCTTATCACTATTGAGGAAACAGAAATAGTATCAAAAAAATTTCCCAAACACATAAGGCAAGGTGCAAATGAATTCAATAGTGAATTCTTCCAAATCCCTAAAGAGGAACTATTGCCAGTTGTCTTCAAGCTTTTCCAGGAAATTGAAGAAACAGGAACACCCACAAAAAGTTTCTATCAGGCACATAGAAGCATAATCCTGAAAGCAGACAGAGACATCACAAAAAAAAGAAAATTATAGACCAATATCGCAGATGAACACAGATACAAAGGACTTTAACATAATAGTAGAAAATAGACTCATTAAAAAGATCATATATCATGACCAAGCAGGATTCATCCCAGAGATTCAAGGATGGCTTAACATTTGCAAGTCAATCAACATAGTAGATCATATCAATAAAAAGAAAAAAATTAAAAACCATATGATCATACAAATATATCATATAAATAGATATAACCATATGATCATATGCCGCAGACCGCTCAGTCATGGTGAGCTCTAAGTCTCGGGATGACCAGCGTGAGGGGAATCAGGAGGACAGAAACGTCCGCACGATGGACAGTCAGACACAGACACAAGAGAGGTCAGATGCTGCCGCACTTTTACTGAGGGCTTCATAGGGTTTATACACGATGAAACAGAAGGTGAATACATGCTTGGCAGGGCATACACAATGAAACAAAAATAAATACATGACATAATAAAAAATGAATTATATGATAAACAAGATTTTTCTGTTCCATGCCTCGCCCCAACAACCACAGGCCTCACAAGTCCAGAGGTCACCCCGACCCCATTCTTAAAAGCCAGCAAAGCATTACAGCAGACCCCTGGTGCGTGTAGTTCCCTTTTCCATACAGAATGTCCAAGGGAAAAATACATTTTTTATACTATCTTTGCTTTTAATTGTATATAATGAGAACTACTGTTGCCGCAGGCTTCCCTCTTTGTCCAGTTTCTCCATTACTCAGGGCCTAATAGTTTGGCGTCAGCAAGCGCACTAATCATAATCCAAGCAATCTCAGCTACAAGCAGGAAGGGAACTTAGGGGGCTTATTTGGTGACTATCCCTTTTTAGGGGAAGCACCATCTGGCAACTATCCCTTTTTAGGGGGAAGTACCGAAGCCAGCCCCTGGCCCAGTGAGCATTTTCATGCTACGCGAGCCGGTGCCGCGGCCGTCGTGGCAATCATATAAATAGATCATATAAATAGATGACTCATAGAATAAGCTCTGTTCTATGGGTCAGTTCTCAGACTCTTTTTTTTCTTATCAAAAAGTATTTAAGATTCAGCACCCATTCATGATAAAAAAAAAAAAACACTCTCCATTAAATGTGAGTTGAAGGACCTTTCCTCAATATAGTCAAAGACATCTACCACAAGCCCACTGCAAGCATTATTTTCAATGGGCTAAAAGTAAAAAGACTTTGCCCTACAATCTGGAACAAGACAAGCTTGCTCATTATCACCACTTCTATTCAATATAATGCTGGAAATGCTTGCCATAGCAAGACATCACATTGGGAAGCTCAAAGAGAAATGTTATAAGCTTCTCTGTCTGGAAAAAGGTAAATCCAAAAAAAAAACTGGAAATATTTTGCTAGTTATATCTGTATAAACATTTCTAGCCACATATTAAGACAAAGTGAGTTCAGAAAAAAATATAATAGAAACCAATGAGGTTATACAGAAAAGCTTGATTCACTTTAACTTCATTGGTTAAGCAATTAATTAATGATGAATGAGTAAACAACAGAGTACATGTCACTGAGAATAAAAAAGATAAAAAGGAATAAAAAGATAAAAAGAGACAGTCACCAAAGTGGAAGTTGGGTAGAATGAAGAAAAAAAAACATGAGGAATGCAATAAAGATTTAAAAAAGCTAATGAATGGGAGAAGAAAGAAGATGAAAATAATTAGCTGACAGGAAAGAACATATGCAATGCAGCTGTGATGCTCATTTTCTTTCTTTTAAAATGTAAATTACTTCTGATTTTGAAGTCAAGGTCTCTGTGCTTTCCTGTGGAAATATAGCCATATTCACTCTAAATATCCTGGTCTCCAAAAAAGAGAGTAAATTAAGAAAGATAAAGTGGCATTGCTGTGAGGATTTAAAAAATAGACTTACAAAACGAAAGGCATTTTAGTGTAAGTTGTATGCAATAGACAACAGCCTTTAGCCACTCTGAATTTTAGCCTGATGTAGGCACAAAGAGAGCCTGAGTCTTCGTTGCCAGGCAACCATGCTCTTCACAGGCAGCTGGAGTAAAAGGAAGAAGCTAGTGCCAAATGGCCTTTCACCTGCTCAGTTAAATCAGAGTGAAAGAGTTACCTCCTAAAGGCCAATGCTTTCCTTGAGATACAGAGGCATGAGAAACCCTCCTATAGCTTCATACAGTCTGGGGAATCACATGAAAAGGGTTTCTAAAGCCTCAGTAATCAAGAGCACTTTTTCCTCCCCTTTCCTTTTTTTGGGGTGCCACCCAGGTTGCAAATTTGATGTTTTGACACTGAAAATCCAATGACAAGAAAAGGAAATCACTTCAAACATTGTGCTCTCAATTGACAGTTAAATTCTGAAACCCAGGAAGAATGCTTACAAATTTTTGAGTTAGAAGGCTTTGAAAACATTTTGCCATTCTTACATTAGATTTGCTTTCTGTTAATAAAGAGTAAGGAACTGTATTCATAATTTTAAAAAAAACTTAAAAATAGTGACTATAAATATAATACTTTTCCACAAATATCTGATGAATGGATTTATTGAATTTTTTTATGAAATGTAAGTGACTAGCTATTTTAGTGGAAATGTGAAAATTCCTTACAGGTGATTTAGTATGAATAGAGTGAGTCCAGTTATTTTTTTAATCACTGTGATACATACTTTTACAATATTGTCTACAAAAAAGTTTCATAAATTAAGTATTCTAATACCACCCTCCCCACACACACACATACACATTCTCTCACAGACACCAGAGTGTCCTGCCCCCCTCTCCCACTGACTCAGGCCCAGCCTAAACCTGTAGTAAATCCTCTCCCACACCCCACACCTCTACATATCACTGCCGTGATAAGCTCTGTTCTAAGGGTCAGTTCTCAGATTCTGCTGGTTTGGGCCTTTTGTTAATCCTCGACTAAGCTCCTTTATACCACACATACAACAGAAACCACTCTGATTCTGTACCTCTCCTTCTGGCTGATGTCACACAGCATAATACCTTCAAGTTCCATCCATGCAGTGGAAAATTGCATGATCTTCTAATTTCTTTCAACAAAGTAGTATTGCATTGCATATACCATACCATAGTTTCTTTATCTATCTGTTTTTGTGGATTTGGTTTGTTTCCAGATCTTGACTATCATGAATAGTGCTACAATGAACATGAGTGCAAATGTCTTTATTTTAACTGCTTTGGGGTCCTTGGGATATATGCCAAGAAGTGGAATCCGTAAGACATTAGGATACTCAATTCCTTGTATTCTTTGGGTACTCAGTCACATGATGCACATAGTTACATTTAACTGAGTTTCATGCATACAGCATTCCAACTCCAATTCCACTACCAGTGTTCTACTTCCTTTCAGCAGTATCACCTAATCTCTCCTATCCCCCAGTCTTCATTCTAGACAGGCACACTTTTAGAATTTGTTGTAGTTTGGATTTTTTACTTCATTATTGTTGGTTTGCAGTTTACATATTAACAAATACCTCCTCTCTCTACTACCTTGGTGCTTGAGGCCCCTGTGTCTTACCCCTATTTCCTACCATCCCACTCCAGCCCAATGTGCCACCCACAGAAAGCACCACAAACAGCTAAATATGTGAAGACCAGACATGAGTCATCCCAGGTAATTACAACAACCACAACAATGAAGAGAAAGGAGAGAGGATAATGGTTGGGTGAGAACAAAAAAAAATAAAATTAAACCTTAAAAAAGAAAAAGTAGTAGAAATCTGATATTCATACTTTAAAAGAATGATCATGTTCTTAGAAGGCATAAAAACTCAGTAATGTCTTTGATTCATTTTCAATAACTCAAGGGGAAAATCAACATTTAGAGATGCAGTAAGGAAGCAAATAACACAAAAGGTAAAAAAAACTGCTGACAGTAGATAGAAAAATCAAACCCTTTCCTTTGCCTAGTCAAGAAAATATTGCACATAAGTTTAGTGAGTCAAAATGGAAAAGTTAGTGCTGTTCAGCACATACCTGCCATACACAAAGTAGTCCATCTTCCCTCCCCACTAAACCCCAGTACCACTTGATGCAGTTCAGAGATTCTGACACTATTGGGACAAAACAGCAACACATAGATCACAGACTTTATCACTAAACCATTCTGTCTGTGCAGTCAGACCCACTATTGCGGAGAATAGCCCTCAGGTGGCCTAAGCACAGCTTAGCAGCACCCCTTAGCCCCAAATAATCAAATGATAATGCTCTTGAAAAAGAATAACACAGAATCCCTATGTGTTTAGCTCCAGGGTATTTGCAAGAGAGTTCCTGTACATAGAAAGTAAGAAAGCACTTTCACCCAAAAGAAAAAGTTTCTCTTGGAAATACACATCATTCTCAAGTCTGGTACTATGTTTTGGTTACAAGAATGAATAGTAGTAAGGAAACAAGAATCAGGCTAACAATTCTTTTACCTTAAGGTGTGTGTGGGGGGGGGGTGTGAATCCTTTAAGTGTTGGTGAATTTTCTCATTAATTTTTTATACATGATAAAAAAAGTCGCTCTGGCTCAATTGTATCTTGTTAGTTGCCTACAAGAATATGTCTACAAGATAGACGGCAGAGCTGGCAAGCTACCCGTGTTTATTTGATATATATGCCAAAACCAGTAACAATTATAGACCTCATCCGAATGGTTGAGGCTCTTTATGTTCCTGGAGCAGCAGATGCCTTGGGCTATCTAGCTGAGACAGGACAATGGAGATGTTACTGGGGCCCGAGCAAATTGATGATGAACCGGAAGATACAGTGATACGGAAAAATAGTATTCTAAAGTAGACAGATATTTGTAAGCCTACAGATGATCTGAAAACTAAAATACATACCACAGTTTGAGCACTGTCTGTTATTACTGCAGGAAGTTCAATATCTGTTTAGTAAAAGCAAGATTTGGGGGGGAGGATTTCTATAGGGATTAAAAAAGACTGAGTTTTTTCTCCTTGTCATAATATTTTTTCCTACTCATTTATATCTCGTGGATTAACATTATGTGAAAAGTTATAGCATATCTCCATTGCACTAATTCACACTTATTAGAATTCAAGGGCAATTATAACAGAGTTGCATTTGAAAGGACATGTATCTCTCAGATACACCTACAGTAACTCTTTGAAAAGATCCCTATCAATAAATCATGCATCCGTTTTCAAATTTGTGGTACCTATAAGTTATGAGAATTTTTTGTCTTTCAGCTAGGAATAAAATGCCTAATATGTAAACTTATAAGAAAACACATACATACCCATACTATTACCTGCAGGTTTTGTGTGACTTACCATAATTTGGATCAGTTTAGCATAAATTGCAAGTTTTGGAGTAGGACAGATAGTGCAATATAGGTCAGATGCTTGCTCAGTGTGTCCAACTCAGAATTGATCCCTAGTTACCACCTGGTTACAGAAAGCTTCCATAATACAAAATTAAAGGCAAGTGCGCAAACAAAGAAAAATCTCAGGGAAAATGTGTTGAAGGAATCAAATAGCATTTTCAAATTAAAACCAAAATGCAAGTGAAAACACTATGAAATAAAAAAATTGCATGCATATAAATAGATGATAATTAAATAACTTTTAAATTGAAATGTGTGGATAAAGCTAAGACTAAGAGCACCAAACCAGAGCACTAATAGACACGTAATAGTACTTCCATAAAGGAGATATAAGGAAAGTCATAGGGATTAACTACATTTTAAATAGAGAATTTACAGTATAAAAATACATTACCATATTTTTAAAAATCAACAACAAAATGTCTACAAAACTCTTTTTCTAAAACACCAGAATTATACATATTATTATGGCATTTCTGAATACCACATTAAAGAGAAATGCAACAAGAATCAAAATTAAAGAGGTTTTCTACAATAATTTCACTTAATAATTTAAAGAGCAAAAATTTAATATATAATCACAAAATTTTTCTTTCTTTGACAATTTTTATGTCAATTGAAAAAATATTGAGGAAAAATTTGCCTGGTGTTAGAATTAAACAAATGGATTGTATCCTTTTGCCTGTATTTAATGCTCAGTTCTAGGTTGGCAATAGTACCCTCGACAATTGTCAGCACACTGTTCCATTCTCTGTCCTGCCCAGCCTCTGACTCCCACATGTTTGCGACAATTTCCACCCCTTGACAAGACCTCCTGATACAATGTCATGTTTCACTTGACCTTGGATATTGGCATTACAATATGCACATATATATCTATGCCATGCAAATAAATGCAGTCATTCTGTATCTATCTCTCTCCTTCTGGCTAATTTCACTCAACATAATCTTCTCCATGTCCATCCATTTATAGGCAAATTTTATAACTTCATTTTTCCTAACAGCTGCATAGTATTCCATTGTGTAGATGTACCAAAGCTTCTTTTATCCAGTCATCGATCCTCAGGCACTCTAGTTGTTTCTGGCTATTGTGAATAATGCTGCTATGAACATAAAAGTAGGGATGGTGTTTCCGCTGCGTATTTTTGGTTTCCCAGAGTCGATTCCCAGGAGTGGTATGGCTGGGTCAAATGGGAGTTCATTTCTAGTCTTTGGAGGCATGTCCATATTGTTTTCCAGAAAGGCTGTACCAGCCGGCATTCCCACCAATAATGGATGAGTGTCCCCTTTTCCCCACATCCACGCCAGCACTTGTTGTTCTTGCTCTTTTGAATATGTGCCAGTCTCTGTGGTGTAAAATGATATCGCATTGTTGTTTTGATTTGTATCTCTCTGATGATTAGTGATGATGAGCATTTTTTCATATGTTTTTTGGCCATTCGAATTTCTTCCTTGTTGAAGTTTCTGTGCATTTCTTCTCCCCATTTTTTGATGGGGTTGTTTGTTTTCTTCTTGTAAAGTTTTCTTTACAAGAAACTTTCTTCTTGAAAAGTTGTTTGTTTTCTTCTTGTAAAGACAGACATGGGGAAGAGCTGCTACTGGCTCTCACTGTGCCCAGCCGCTCATGAGGAGCCTGGGAAAGATGACAATTTCTAGCCCTGGCCCGCCACCCCAGCAGAGCTTCACAACAAGCCAGACGACCCTCCACTCCATGAGGACCTCCACTTTCCACTTCCGGACTTCCCCCTCGTCAGAACTCCACCCAGCAGACCAGCCTATCACAGCCCGGCTCATCGAGATCTACCCTGCTGCAGTTTTTTTTTAATCCGACCCAGTTAGGCTGATCCAGAGACAGACATGGGGGCAGAGCTACTACTGGCTCTCACTGTGCCCAGCTGCTCATGAGGATCCTGGGAAGGATGGCAGGTTCTAGCCCTGGCCCGCCACCCCACCATAGCCTCACAACAAGCCAGACGAGCCCCCACTCCATGAGGACCTCCATTTTCCACATCCATACTTCCCCCTCATCAGAACTACACCCAGCAGACTAGCCTATCACAGCCTGGCTCGGCGTGGCTGCTTACAGCCTTGCGGTTCATCAATAAATGCTGGATTTTGAGATGACTACAAGAGTATGCTACCCGCACGGCAGAGCCTGGCAAGCTACCCGTGTCGTATTTGATATGCCAGATACCAGTAACAATTATAGACCTCATTCCCATGACCTGATGGAATGGTCTGAGGCTCTTTATGTTCCTGGAGCAAGCAGGTGCCCTTGGGCTTTACTTGCATGAGACAGGTCATATGGAGATGTTACTGGTGCCCGCTCGTGCAAATCGATGATGAGCGGGAAGACAGTGATCCTTACAACTTAAGTAGCACATAATAGAGGGAAATATGAATTATGTATTTTGATCTTTCTCTATCAAAATCAAAGTTTGAGCATATGCCTTAAAGTTGTAAGGCAACCAACATAGGAAGTAAAATAGGATAACTGGATTAAGGAAGGGTAGAGCTTCTTTATCAGAAATTCCATAATGTTTAAAATTAAGCTCAGAAATTATTCTATAAAGACCTCATTCCCATGACCTGATGTAATGATTTGAGGCTCTTTTATTTCTGGAGCAAGAGATGCCCTTGGGATCTACTAATATGAGACAGGACATATGGAGATGTTACTGGTGCCCGCTTGAGCAAATCGATGATGAAGCGGGAAGACAATGATACAATGATACAATGATCTTTATTTACCTTTAATGGTGATTTCAGATGTGAAATGACAGTCTTTAAAAAAAAATAAAAGTCAAATATTAAGAGAAGGTAAGCAGGTAAAGAGAGATCTGTATTCTCAGCATCAAGACATTCTAGAAGTTCAGTGGCAGCAACAGCTTAATTGTGGCATCGCTTGGATTATCTGCTTCCTAAACCAGGATTCATTTTGAATAGGACATATAGATATATATACATATATATATATATATATATACAAAGTATATAATTTGTATATAAGCTGAACTCACTTGCAGGAAAAACTAATTAACTAAATATTGAGAAATACTAGCATATCTTATAACACTAAGCCTGGCTCAGACCTACCCAGGGATAGGCCTGGGGAAGCATTAGGATGGATATGTTGGCTGCCTCTTTCTCTTAGGGGAAAAAATCAGTAAATAGCCAAAAATCAATGATAATTTCTACCCATATCTACAGCCAAAGGGCTTTTGGAAATCTGAGGGAAACACGAAATCAGTTGTGCTGAGATATTTCCAGTAAGTTAGATTGAGTTCATCATTAATTAATCATAAATGTTCTGAAGAATACAAATCTGGAGCAGATGTCTTTGCCACTGAATTCTACAAAAGTTTTAAGAATGCCAAATATACTCAGACTACTCCAGAAATTTTAAGACGTTTTCCAGTTGTTGTATTCCATGAGGCCAGTATTATTTTTATTTATTTTTTTATTTTATACTTTTATTATACCATAATTAGATATACAATTACAAAGATGTTCATATTTGGGTTTTGGGGTTATGGTCATACAGTGTTCCAGCACCCATCCCTCCACCAGTGCCCATTTCCCACCACCAATGTCCCTGATTCCATCCCCCTCCCCTAGCCTGCCTCTATGGCAGGTTTATTATCTCTTTCTCTTTCTCTCTCTCTCTTTCTCTCTTCCTTCTCTTACACATTGTGGATTGCAATATATACATTTAGAGGTTATCATGTGTATTTTTCCTGCATTTAATGTTCAGTTTTAGGTTGGTATTAGCACTGTTGACAATAATTAGCACTCTTTTCCCTTCTCTGTCTTACCTAACCTCTGACTCCCACACGTTTGTGTAATTTAACCTTTGACAAAACCTCCTGATCCATTTTTCACCTGACCTTGGATATTGGTATCATAATATTTATATTTATGTCATGCAAATAAATGCTGTCATTCTATATCTGTTCTTTTCCTTCTGGCTAATTTCATTCAACATGATCCTCTCCATATCCATCCATTTATAGGCAAATTTCACAACTTCATTTTTCCTAACAGCTGCATTGTATTCCATTGTGTAGATGTACCACAGTTTCTATATCCAGTCATCAGTTCTTGGGCTAGGCCAGTATTATTAACCCAAAACAAGAAAAAGGGCAACACATAAAAAAGAAAACTATAAATGAATATCGTTAATAAATATAGATGCAAAATTTTTAACAAAATCTTAGCAAACTGAGTGCAAAAACACCAGCAAATCATTCATCAGGGCTAAGAGATCATCATCCCAGGGATGATACTATATTTCAACACATGAAATCAATTAACTTAATGCATAAAAAACACAAAGGATGATAAAATCACATGATCATATTCATAGATTCATAGAATCCTGTTTTTTAAGAAAAAAAAGGCATTAACGCTCTGTGATTTACAAAGCTATTCACATCTGAATCTTAGATATATTCTGTTACAGCACTGACTCTATCATCAGTCTCAACCTCCATAAACCAGTGTCCCCAGATTCCGTCCCACACTTCTGCATGCTTTCTTGACAGACACATTTTTAAGTTTATTTTTTGAAGTTTGGATGTCATGCTCTCAGTGTTGTTTGCTCTGTGGTTTAGATATATGCATATTCCAAATTTCTACCCCATTTACATGCCCAAGGTGTCTGACTACAGCCCCTATAACTTCCCATCCACCTCTTCTTCCTTATTCACTAGATGTGCTTCCTTCCCTGTTCTTCTTCCAAATTTCTAGGACTAGAGAACATGTAAATATCTCCCTTTAATACTTTAATTTCCTCCTCCAGTTATTCCATGTACCACGGATAAGTGAGATTATTCTGTGCTTATTCTTCTCCTGTCTAGCTTCACGTAACATATTCACCGGTTCCATACAAGTTGCATCAAATTACATAATTTCATCAAAAATATTTTGACAAGATAAACCATCCATTTATGATAAGTATTTTTATAAATTAAGAATAGAAGGAACATACTTGAGCATATAATAGTGATATGTGACAAACCATATCCAATACACTCAATTGTGAAAATCTAAAAAGTTTTTCTACTTAAATTTGAGGCTAGGCAAGGATGTTCACTCTCATTCTTACTTGTCAACATAGTTTTGGAAGACTAGATTTAATAAATTAGGAAGAAAGAGAAGTGAAGTGAATCAAGATTAGAAAACCAACACAAATAATATACATAGAAAACACTAATAATTACTGCAAATAATGAATTTAGTAATGTAGCAGGATACAAAATATCAAAAATTTGGTTGCATGTATGTACACAAAAAAATTAGTAAAAAAGAAAAAAAAGTATTTAAAATGCCAACATATGGCGGTAAATGGGCACAGGTGGAGGGATGGGTGCTGGAACACTGTATGACTGAAACCCAAATATGAACACTTTTTGTAACTGTATATCTCAAGATGGTATAATAAAATTAAAAATAAAAGAAAATTACATCATAAATGATAAATTACACAGTAATGACTCTAACAGAAGAGGTTTTTTTAATTTTTTAATTTTTACAATTACAAAGATATACAATTAAAAAGTTCATATTTGGGTTTTGGTCATACAGTGTTCCAGCACCCATCCCGCCACCAGTGCCCATCTCCCACCACCAATGTCCCCGGTTCCCTCCGCCCTCCCCCAGCCCTCCTCCATGACAGGTTCTTTATTTCCTTCCCTTTCTCTCTCTTTCTCTTTTCCTTCCCCTCCAGACTATGGATTACAGAACATACATTAAAGGGTTGTCATGTGTATCCTTTTGCCTCCATTTAATACTCAGTTCTAGGTTGGCATTAGTACCCTCGACAATAGTTAGCACACTGTTCCATTTTCTGTCTTACCTAGCCTCTGATTCCCACGTTTGTGATAATTTCCACCTTTGACAAGACCTCCTGATATATGCTTCACTTGACCTTGGATATTGGTATCATAATATGTACATATATATTTATGTTATGCAAATAAATGCAGTCATTCTGTATCTATCTCTCTCCTTCTGGCTAATTTCACTCAACATAATCTTCTCCATGTCCATCCATTTACAGGCAAATTTTATAACTTCAATTTTCCTAACAGCTGCATAGTATTCCATTGTGTAGATGTACCAAAGCTTCTTTATCCAGTCATCGATTTTCGGGCACTCTGGTTGCTTCCAGATTCTGGCTATTGTGAATAATGCTGCTATGAACATAAAAGTAGGGATGGTGTTTCCGCTGTGTATTTTTGGTTTCCCAGAGTAGATTCCCAGGAGTGGTATGGCTGGGTCAAATGGGAGTTCAATTTCTAGTTTTTGGAGGAATGTCCATATTGTTTTCCAAAAAGGCTGTACCAGCCGGCATTCCCACCAACAATGGATAAGTGTCCCCTTTTCCCCACATCCATGCCAGCACTTGTTCTTGCTCTTTTAATATGTGCCAGTCTCTGTGGTGTAAAGTGGTATCTCATTGTTGTTTTGATTTGCATCTCTCTAATGATTAGTGATGATGAGCATTTTTTTCATATGTTTTTGGCCATTCGAATTTCTTCCCTTGCTGAAGTTTCTGTTCATTTCTTCTCCCCATTTTTTGATGGGGTTGTTTGTTTTCTTCTTGTAAAGTTCTACCAGTGCCTGATATATCCTGGATATTAATCCTTTATCAGATGGGTATTGGGTGAATATTCTTTCCCATTCTGTGGACTGTTTTTGTATCTTAGTCACTGTTTCTTTTGAGGTGCAGAAGCTTTTTAGTTTCATGTAGTCCCATATGTTTAACTTTTCTTCTAGTTTCTTTGTTAGTAATGTTTCACCGTTGAAGATGCCTTTTGCTTCAATGTCGTGGAGGGTTTTTCCTATATTTTCTTCAATGTACTTTATGGATTCAAGTCTGATATTGAGATCTTTAATCCATTTTGATCTGATTTTTGTGCATGGTGTCCCAACTTCAAACTGTACTACAAGGCAGTAATTAAAGCAGCATGGTATTGCAATAAAAACAGACCTGTGTACCTATGGAATAGAATTGAGTATTCTGACACCCAACCTCAAACACATGATCATTTAATCTTTGATAAAGGTGCAAAGAGTCTAAAATGGAGTAAGGAAAGCTCTCTTCAACAAGTGGTGTTGGGAAAACTGGGCAGCGACATGTAACAGAAGAGGTTTAAGACCTATATTCTGAGACTATTAGACATTGCTAAAAGAAATATAAAAAGATATAAAATAGAAAGAAATTGAATATTTGTGATAGGAAAAATAAACATTATGACCATCTTTCTGAAACCAATACACAAATTTGTGCCAAAAAATTCCTAAAATTTGTATGGAACCCAAAAAGTATATTGGTAATAAAAATTCTGAATAAAGAAGAAATATCGGGAAATATAAGCCTCATTATTGGACTAGAGCACTAAATTGCAAGTCTTACACCAGTCCACGCATCACCCAGAAAGCTCCTAGACACCCTAAGTTCCATAGGGGATGACACCTATAAATATTTAATTAAATTAAAATGGAAATATCTTAAATATAATATTATCCAGCTCTATCACTTCTAGACATAAGTCAAAAATATAAATATGAAAATAATTTTTGAAAAGATATTTGTACCATTGTGTTCATAGTTGCATTGTTCACAATAGTCCAAACAATGAACCAACCTAAATACTCATTGATAGATAACTGAACAAAGACTGTGAAATATGTGTGTAGACAGTAGACTACAATCTTACTTTTAAAAGATGAAAGTAGGTTGAGATAAAATGGAGGGAACTTAAATTATATTAAGTGAAATATAAACAATTGAAGAGTGTCTTTCCCTTGTATGTAGAATATGAATAACAAAAGTCTGGTGCCTAAAGTCCAACTTCTAGAATCAATGAAGACAATTACAGTTATTGGAGAAAAGGGCAAATTATATGAATATGAGCAGAAGGGTCTTTTTGGTTGGTGGCAGCCGAACTTTGGAATTGAGAGCATATAAGTACTCTGCATATAAGGAAGTACTAAGATGCACCTTGAAATTTGTAATATTATAAGCTATTGATTAATCAATAAATTAGGAGACAATACAATAAATATACAAGTAGAAATATTTTGTTCAATCATGGGGTATTGGTACGATGCAATTCTTTATGTATGGACTGAGTTCTAAGGCCCTTACAAACTGTTGGTGAGAAAGTTTGCACCCCATCATAAATTATCACACAACACAATCTGTGAGCAAACTATAAATTGAGAAAATACCCTAAAACACGTGTCAGCAAAATGATGCCTCTGTCTCACGATCACGATCTTCCCGTTAATCATCTATTTGCTAGAGCGGGCACCAGTAATATCTCAATATGTCCTGTCACATGCTGTAGAGCCAAGGGCATCGGCTTGGTATCACAGAAACAATATCTAATTAACTTCAGGTCATAAGATAAACATCACAGTATTTATTCAGGAAGAATGTATTAACTAATAGTGCAGTACCAAGAAGTGGGTTCACTTGACCCAAGTGAATCAAACCTAATAGAACAAGGGAAGGAAGGTGAGCAATACTCACAGAGTTAGAGGAGAGTGGATGATTGTGGGCCTTGGTCTATAGGTCTGTACTCCAGACCCACCTCTGTTTTTTTCTGTCTTCTTTAGTCCAAAACTATATACTCATTGTGTTACCATAGGTTCTATACTCTTTGTCTGATAACCTAAGTTTATGTATAATCAATAGCAAGAAATTCCACTTTATATTGTATATACAAATTATAAATGTTTCCTTCCCTCCTCCCCCGAAGAAATATGTTTCATAAAAAAAGATATACTGAAAGGTAGAAAAACAGTGATAAGAAAAGTAGAAATATCAGAAAATATATGACAAAAGCAATGAGCAATGTCAAACATTTAATGGTCAGCATTGTGGTTTTGAATTAAAACTACATTTACCAAATAGCCACTATAGAGCTAGGGTTTTATTTGCAAAGTGCAGTATTTTATCATCTGGTTCTTCTAGCAAATGCAGTAACTGTCATATATTTGATATTTAATTACTCTAATAAACAGAGAGCTGTGTGTTATAGATTTCAAATAAAAAAACCCTTTATTTTGAATATATCCATAGAAACTAAATTAATAGTAAGCCTCTTTGCTGATTTAGGTCAGGTGCTAACAGTGGTTGCTATGGTTGTGTTGGATGGCTTTCATTGACTGCATAACAATTAGAAACATTTTCCTAAAACTGATTTTTTTTTTTAGTATTCAGGGACTGAAATGAATTCAGGTTCAGCCACCTTTTGTACTTTGATCTGGAAGTTCTATAGCCACAGTCATAGCAACACATAAAATCAATCTGCAGAAAAGCCTTATTTATGTCTGTTATGGATTTTCCAACGAATAGCCTATGAAAACACTTTTCGTGTGGATAATGATGAAAGCAAAAAGTGAACTGTTTGATTCCCAGTAATTACAGCCTGGTGTTTTTTAATCACCAATAAATATTCTATAGTTAAAAAGCAAGCTTGCCCAAAGCAGCTTTGGGAAAATTGTGGTTCAGTTAAATTGATAAACGAGAAAATAATAAGAGATAGTTCTGTTATTCAATCTTCTTCATTTCTCTTGCCACAATGCCATACTTTATTACATTTCAGTGTCATTTTATTTTGATAAAGGTGTTTAAATGGCAGCTGATGAACAGGATATTTGTATTCCATGAGCACGCTCTCCCATAGATTTGGATTACATACAGATGAAAAAAAAGAGCCTATATGGGTTTTGAACAAAATGAATGGCTGCAAGCCCTGAAAAATTCTCATGGAAAGGTTGGCATGCTAAAAGGTTAATTAAAATTTGACTCTGCAGGATGGTTACTTTTATTTATAGAACCTTTGGCTGATTTTCAGCAGCCATGTTTTCTTCTAATTAAAATAATACGAACCTCTAATAGCAATCAGCTTAAAGAACTGAATATTTTAAAGGAAGAGATGATTCATGGCCTTTTCAAAATCCATTTTACAGTAGGTGTCTTCACTGAAGAGCACATAAAACATTTGTATTCAGCCATAGTCTGGTTCAAATGTCAGGAAATATTAGGTTGGAAAGAAATGAGGAGAGAATTATTTAAAACTGTCTAAAATGAGTCATTGATAGTATCATGTAAATTTGATATTTCCCTAACAGTTCTGAAATTATCCTCTTACATGGTATGGCTCATAACTACTTAGACATTGTACCAATACAATAATCATTTTTAAATTGGGAATTTCCTTATATTTATACATACATAAAATACAACAAAAAATATATATATAATGTATATAAATTTTTGCATGGAAACATATGCAGAGAGAGAGAAAGAGAGAGAGAAGCAAGAGAGAGGTAACATACATCATTTAATCACTGTAACTTCCATAGGATTAACCATACTGACCCCGAATCATTAAGAATCACTGAAATCTTAGATTAAAATCTAAGATGAAAAGATGTGAAGCGTACATCACTTGTATCACTTGTCTTCCCATTGTTCATCAATTTTCTTGAGCGGGCGCCAGTAGCCACTCCATTTGTTGGGAATGAGGTCCATTATTGTTATTATTTTTGGCATATTGAATACACCACGGGTAGCTTGCCAGGCTCTGCCGTGGCTCTGGGGTTCATTCCAGGAAGCACAGTCTTTTTCTATGTCAGATCATCAACTATCCAGGGCCCATGGGGCAGAGCCCTGGGGTGTGTAGACAAGCCAGTCTCCTGTCTGTCACCTGCTGACACAGCCGGGCACTGCAGTCACACCTGCAACACCTTGAGAGGCAGGAAAGCATACATAAATAACTATTAATAAGGGAAATGCAATAATTACAAAGGAAAAGAAAACATCAGAAATGTACATCTTCCAAATATATACTACTCTGTGACAGAAACAAAAAGTGACCAACAGCAATGCAGTCTAAGAGGAAGCACTGCCTTTATCTCCCAGAGTGTTGATCCTCTTCCTTCTCTGAAATGTGGATGCATGTCCAAGCTCTGACCAGAGCAGCATTCTAAAGGCTTGAGTGAACCAGGAATGCTTGCTTGCAAGACAGAGTACTACAATAAAAGGAGCCTGAATCTCTAAGGTAAAAGAAACGCAGGAAAGTCAGTGCTTTTTGATTAATAACAACTCTACAGCTTAAGATAAACTTCAAAATGCTTAAAAGTCAAACATGTTTTCACATGAAGACATAAGTACCTTGATAATTAGACCCAAACATTCACATATATTAAGTCACCAAAAGGGCTTAAAAATAATTACACAAAAAATTCTAAACACCACTTTTACCAAAATCTAATCCAATAGGACAGGGTGGCCAGGGAATTTGTATTTACAAGAATATCATCACCCTGGACAGAAGCGATCATACAGTAGGTATGGCTTTTGCCTTGCTCGCAGCAAACCCAGATTAGATCCCCAGCATCCCATCTGGTCTCCTGACCACCCCCAGGAGTGATTCCTGAGTGCAGAACCTGGAGTAACCCCTGAGCATCGCTGGGTGTGACCCAAAAAGGAAAAAAGGTAATAATAAAATTACCACCTACTGGCTAAAGATAGAGTACAGTAAGGTGCTTGCCCTACAAGCAGTCAACCAGGATATAATCCTCAGAACACCATATCCCTCACACCAAGAATGATCCTGAGCACAGAAGTCGGAGTAAACTCTGAGCATACTAGGTGTAACACCCATAACAAAGCAAACAAAAGGGTCATAGTCGATAATGCTGGTATTGCCTCATTACTCAACACACATTAGGTGAAACTACCCCAAGATAACCTCTACTTCTAACACAAGCATATACTATAAGTCCTATAGCAAAGCACAACTGCCCATACCCTAGAAAAAAGATAACTCTAAATTCTGTTAGTCAAGGCCATTTTTTGACAATCTGAAATATTTAGCCATTTGCCTTACAAGCACTGCACTTTTTTTAATTTTTAAGTGATCACTGCTTGTAAAAATAAATTATTAAGCAACCATAGTATAAAATCCATAATATTTATTATAGTAAATTTATTTTAAGTTCTAACTCAGAAATGAAAACTATGCACTGTTGCAGGCTTTTTTGAGGAGTAGTCACTTGTCTTCCCGTTGTTCATCGATTTGCTCAAGTGGGCACCAGTAACATCTCCATACGTCCTGTCACGTGCTAGTGTAGACCAAGGGCATCTGCTCGCTCCATGAACACAAAGAGATTCAAACCATTCATTCAGTGAGGGAGTAGTAGCGGGTATTATTATGATCACTTGGTTATTTCACTTGAAATTAGCAAAATGCATGTTTTCTTTAGAATGTAAAAAAATGCTCCATTCTCCAATAACTGAATCACACAAATTGAAGTTAGGGTCTAAGATTCTTTTATTTAGCAAACTCCCTAAATCCAAATCCTCACTAATCATCGCTCTTGTTCTCAAAGTGTCATCAGAGGCACAAGCTCAGCATGGACTAGTGAAAGATGCTTTTCTGCATGACTGAGCATGAAACATATTGACCTCCATAATTCTGTAGAAAAAGCTTGAAACTCACTTCTAGTAACCACAGGGCAGTTGATGGTGTAAGATAGACAAGCAATCACAAAAAGAAGTCTAAATAATGGAATTCTATTCAGTGCTGTGTTTAGAAGACATTTTCTCCACTGCAATTCAGGCAGGTATATGAAATCTACTCGTGCAATCACAAAAGACATTGTTTTATAGAAACTTTTTGCAGAAAATATTACCAGAGACATCGGCAATAAGAAAAAGGACAGAGAAAGCCACATTCCAATTTCTTCAGCATTGAAGAGAACTAAAGAGCAAAAAGTTGGAAATAAGATATACAAGTGACCAACACGTAAATTACAAGTGATGCTAAACATCTCTAACATTCAGAAAAAAGTAAAATAGGTTATCACCTCACAACTGTTAGAATGTTATTCCTCAAAAGAACTGTGTGATACAAGTACTGTGTGTAACAAGTAGAAGTCCTGGATAATCTTCTCCATTGCCTTTCTGGAAGATGTAATAGATCCATCAGGGCGTCGGAGGGCCGCTAATAGTTGGCAAAGGACAGGCGGGCAGTGCGAATACTTTTCCGGCTTCTGCTGCATCTTCCAGTATTTCTGCTCTTCTGTCTTTGAGGTCTGCATTTATCGCTTCTCTGCACTGTTTAGCAAGCTTGGACGTTAGCATTTGGTCTCCTGAGGCTCGCGCCTTGCCACGTTGGCGAATGAGCTCAAGAGTTTCTGAAGACAAGCGTCCTTTTGTGTCTTTCTCTCTCTGGCATTCTTTGCACAATCATGGAGGTGCTGAACCAGTCGGTTGTATTCTTCATCGATGTCATCAATGATGGTATCTTCCCATGTTGCCGCAGTGGTGCCAAAGAGTTCCCAGGACTTCTACTCAAATCTCTTTGATAGCCACATCCACCTGCCCACATACCAAATTCCACAGGATGGATATGTCATTCCCAACGTTCTCCCTTCTGAAAGCCGACATGCCATCTCGTCGGTAAAGAAGGGAACAGCACCAGGCCCAGACAAAAGTCAGACCCGAACATCTGAAGAATCTGCCGTCGGTACTCATCAATACACTAGCTCGGCTCTTCACACGCTACCTGTCCGAATGCAAGGTGCCCTCCCAATGGAAAACCAGCAGGACAGTTCTACTGTTCAAGAAGGGAGACATTCATGACATCGGCAACTATCGCCCCATCTGCCTGTTGTCTGTCATCTACAAGCTGTTTACACGAGTCATCCTGAACAGGATTAGCAGAACACTAGATGAAGGTCAACCATGCGAGCAAGCAGGTTTCCGGAAAGGATTCAGCACAATCGACCATATCCACACAGTAACCAAGCTCATTGAGGTTTGTAGGGAGTACAAGATGCCACTCTGTCTCACGTTCATTGATTTACAGAAAGCCTTTGATTCTGTGGAGACTGAAGCAGTCATCGAAGCCCCTAGTCAAACAGGGTGTTCAAACCCAATACATCAAGATCCTTCGTGAGCTGTATTACGGATTCACCACCAGGATCTCACCATTCTACAAGGGAAGTGATCATTGATGTCAAAAGAGAGTTTCGACAGGGTGATACCATCTCACCAAAACTCTTCAGTGCCACCCTCGAGAACATCATGAGACAATTAGAATGGGAAGGAATGGGAGTGAAGATAGATGGTCGGCAACTACACCACCTCCGCTTCGCTGATGACATCGTTCTAATAACACCAAACATTAGCCAAGCGGCACAAATGCTGGCTGACTTCGACCGAGAATGTGGAAAGGTAGGTCTACAGCTGAATCTGAAGAAAACTATGTTCATGAGAAATGAACTAGTTCCAGAGGCCCCATTCTCTCTCAATGGAACAAACATCTCTGAATGTAGCAGTTATGTATACCTAGGTCGATAAGTCAACATGATGAACGACCTAAAACCTGAGCTGCGCAGGAGGAAGAGAGCGGCATGGAATGCCTTCAAAGGCATCAAAGAAATAGCTAAAAAGGACAAAGAACCTCCGGCTCCGGGCACATCTCTTCGGCTCCACCGTTCTCCCTGCATTAACATATGCCTCAGAGACCTGGGCCCTACGAAAGCAGGATGAGAATGCTATTCGGGTCTCCCAGAGAGGCATCGAAAGAGCTATGCTTGGAATATCACGTCTCACTCAAGTGAGAGAAGGAATCCGGAGTTCTGACCTCCGTCGCTATTCCAGAATCAGGGACGCTGTCTCGTTTGCCAAGGCATCGAAAATCAGATGGGCTGGACATGTAATGCGATTTGGAGACAACCGCTGGACTAGAGCCGTTACCGACTGGATCCCACGGGATGTCAAAAGATCACGTGGCCGCCCACCTACAAGATGGTCAGACTTCCTTGTTAAGACCCTGAAGGAAGCGGTTTGAGGCTCTTCATATTCCTGAATCAACCAGATGCCATTGGGCTACATTGGCACGTGATAGGGTCAAATGGAAATGTTACTGGCGCCCGCTCGAGCAAATCGATGAATAACGGGATTCAAGTGATCAAGTGATCAAGTGTAACAAGTACTGGTGAAGACGTGAATGAAAGGGGACCTTGGGAATATAAATAAGGATGATCTCTGTTGAAAACTGCATGAGGTACTTTAAAACACTCAAAGTAGAATGTCACTCTCTCCATTATTTCCACCTCTGAGTACATATGGAAAGGGATAAAAATAATAACAAAGAGCTATACCCTCCCATGTTCATTACAGCATTATTTATATTGATCAAAATATAGAAACAACAAGTGTGTTAGTCAATAAATGGATAAAGATGGACTGCATACATAATATAGTATTTGTGATCATGTATAGTAATTCTGCCATGTTGTTGCTGATGGAGGTTCCCCGGTGGCTTAAGTGGGGAAGAGAGAGGTAGCACATACTAGAAATAATTCTATGCTCTCCTCTACTCACCCTTGTCACACCTGGAAGCACCTGGGAGACTCAGAACAGATGAAAGTCTGCTACCAGCACTGCACAGAATGGGAACTCATGTCCTACTATCCCCACAAGTCAACCATCAAACTGTACCTGGTGTCTAGTTATTCTGCATTGTAAGGGAGATTATTCCTGCCACCCAATTTCTTGGGGACCCATGGAATTGGGGAGAATTGCTCTTTGTAGAAAAAAGAAAGTCAGTTCTCATTTTTCCAATCCTTTTGGTTTTGTCTATTTTCCTTAAAAAAGAATTTTAGGAGCAGACATATAGTGAAATATTACAAGCTCATTGGAAAATAAAGGGAGAGAAGAGGAAGGTAGGTTAAGATGCACTCTCAAAGGAGAACTCAGGCTTTTCCAGAAGGAAGAGAGCAAGTATGCATCTCATCATTAAATTATCAAAGTATGAAAATACATCTCAAGAGGAGAATTGCAGGCAGTATGTATTTGGCCACCAGGTAGCAGGGCTATAGCAATATTTACACATACAACATGTGTGTTCACAGCACATGTGATTTCTTCCTCTGTCCAAATCAGTTAATACACACTTTGCTAAACTGCCTCCACAGCCCTTGATAGTGTGGTTGCTGAAGGGGGACTTTGGAGCAGTTGGTAGTCTTTTTTTGATATCTTTTCATGGACTTTGTATCCAGGATCCCTGAAAAGGATGAGGAGGGTGGGAGAGGGGATTCCAACCAACTATCCTATCAGGTGGGCCACTCCTTGCAAGTGGCTTAAAATTCTTCATCTCAATGACATTCTGACTCTTACAGTGGGTCCTTTGTACCAAAGACCTCCATAACTTCAGGCTGGTTTAGGTTTTAGACAGTTTTCCCATAAACATGTGTTACCAGGGACCTCACTATATTCTTGCTGGCAACAATTAGAAGTCAGACCAGAACTTGAGAAAATAGCATCACTTAGGTGATAGAGACATAGTCAGTTAGCTATAGAAGGGCCTCTATGGTAATAAAATTCCTAGTAAGTAATGAAACCAATAGATTTGAAGCTGTAGGACCCAGAAACTAAGGCCTGATAAGACCTGGAGCCAGAGACCCAGAGAAAGTCAGACCCTGCTCCAAGAGACAGGTCAGCAGGAACAAAAGCCAGGAAAGGAATTTCAAAAAAGGATCATCAACTACTCCCAATTCCACTCCTTTGGCAATCACCCTAGCAACAGACTCTTACCAGGGTAGACCCACACATGGGGCATAATGTAGACATACATCGATTTATAACACTATACAATTTATGCATCTAAAACTTTCTCTAGCTTTAATCAAGCTAAAATATAAAAAAATTAAATAGAAGTAGTCAAAGTCCTTGAATAGCTTAATTCTACTTTGTATTTCTCTAATGCATTGAATTGCAGAGTATAGATCACCATCTAATCTCTCCGGTACAATCATCTAATTAACTCTCGTGCCCCATTCTTATCTACCTCTAATCAATCCTTCACAGTGCCATCAAAATAACTCTATGAGCTAAATTTGGTCATGTCATTTTATCACTTAAAATCTTTTTGGGACTCCCCCTAATCATAAGAATAAAGTTCAAATTCCTGATTAGGCCAAAAGGGATGCTTCAAGATCTTACCCTTTCTTTGCCCTCCAATTTTATCTTTCACCTACTTCTCTCACTTGTAACTCATCAGGTGACTTGTAGTACCACCAATATGCCTCAGGAAAATACTTGTCCACTGATAAATCTCTACTGACAAATCTCTACTGACACAGATCTAGTCTACCTTTATTAGTTCTCACTCAGTTTTCAATAGTATAAATACTTAATGCAGGTAACATTTTTTTTAAAATTTTCTTCTGATATTTTCAACCTATGCCCTCAATTTCCTAGTGAGACAGGCAGAGAGACAGGGAAGCCTCTTGATCTTCCACCCACCCATACCAATGAATTCCTGAGATGTAATAAATAAATAGCCCCAAGGTTGTGAAAATGCACTTTTTTGGACACAGGAAAGAAGACCTGATGAGACCTTTCCATATTCAGAGAAGCCCTCCACCCAAGAGATGGTCCTGTACCAAGGAAGGCCAGGAAAGAAAAATCAAAGAAGACCATCAATTGTTCCCCACTCTAGGCCCTTGGCAAACACCCTAGAAATAAATACTTAACTAGGTAGAAAGGCCCACATACGATAGCTTGGGAGAAACCAAATAAAATCTAGTTTGAACAAAGTAAGCACAGGCATGTACTGAACAAATCCATGTGCTGTTGGGCAGATGTGTAGCTGAGCACATGTGACACCCTCATTTCCCCTCTTGAATTTAAAATTATACTGATATAATGGTGAAAAGCTAAGTGAAAAAAAATTCCTGGTTTTCTCTCTGTCCTTCTGTCGGAATCTTTGTTTTGTGCATTCAAGCAACGGCAATGCTGTTGATCCCACAAGACACTGACAGAACCCTATATTGTAGGTACTTTCTCCCATCAAATTTTTTATATTTTGCGTATTCCAAACTCAATCTCAATTTTCCTTCTAAAATCATCAATAGATATGCATATGGATAAAGGTTCTGCTGTAGATTAGTTGCAAAGATAAAAGAAGATTATCAATTCCTGTAGAAATTAGGATGCAATCAAATGAGCATGGCCTATGGAATTTGGCAGCAGAAACTCTAGTAAGCAAAAGGGAACTGAGAAGATGAATGCAGAAAGAATTGCTTCAGAGGCACTTTTGTATTCAACCCTATTTATGATCACAGCAGTATTCTATTATTGGGTAATGGTCAGCACTTTCCCATGTTTCACCTAGCCAGCCTATTATTAATAGGTCCAGACTAGAGAGAGATGCAACTTACCTAATTAACCTAGATGACCCAGTGTTTCTACCTCCTGTTATCTCACCTGCTTCCAGGGTTCTATTGAAAAGATTTTCAGCAGCAATCAGGTTCTGCTTTCTAACTCAACTTTCAATTCTATCTCTTAATTTGGACTCTTTTCACATGTTCTTAGTCTAGGTCTCAAATCCTGTGTCTGGTCCATTCACTTGCTTGTCTGTCATTTCTCCATTTTCATGATTTTCAAATTGTTGTGACTTATTCCAAGAGGATACCTCAATAGGAGAAGAATTTTATAAGCTAAGCCTTGGACTATACTTGTAATTTTAGTTTAATTTATTTTTGGTGAACTCTGTATGTTGTAGCATTGTTTGTTTGTTCAATCACACTGATCGGGAGTGGTGGCAGTAGGTCTTCATGTTGACTCAAGTTTCCCAGGTTATTCAATAATTTCAAGGCTTAAAATATTGAATAATAAAGATGGTCAGACTCAGTGTTGAAAAGTAGAAAGTTTATCAGAAAGTAAAAAGGAAAGGAACACCCCATGGGGGGCAGAACTTAGTATAGGAATATTAACTGTTACTCATTGCCAGTTCCATGATGTGCCCTCCTGCCTTTGATATATGCAGGTAGATTAGGGAAGGCTCCACCTTCCTCTTAAGGCAATGGAATTCCTGGGGAATAGTCCTAAAGCCTTCAAAATCTTGTGGATACAGCAACTAAGACCTGATTAGGTATTTACCTGGAGCTAGCTCACACCAAAAAGGCTGGACTTACCCTCCAAGGAAAATCCAGCAAGAATAAAGGTCAAGAAAGGGAGTTTCAAAGAAGATCATCCTAACTCTGTCTCCCACCCCTGCTCTCCTTCCTGGGCAATCACTCTAACAACAGATTGTTTCCTAACCAAAGGCCCCATGAGGGACAGGTTGAAGAAACCCTATAAAATCCAACAAAAAAAGCATGCACATATGCTGCCCAAGCCATGTGGTACTTATGCCCACATGACTGAGCACATGTGTCTCCTGCATTTCCCCTCTTGAGGTGTGTACGGGGGCTCTCTTTGTCCTTGGAGGAGCCCGCATTCTCTCTTGAACATGTTGCTCTCACTTTTCTCTCTTTTCTTCTCTTTCCTCAAAACCTACAAATAAAATCTGTTTTTCTTCACTGCTCTTCCACTCCTGAAATTCTTTCCTGTGAGAAGGACAAAGACCTGGAAAAGTTGGATAAGGCCTAGGATTGGCTTTCCTTTCCCGCAAAGAGCAATTCTTCTCTCAAGTCAGAGTCCATTGCTCCCAGAGAAATTGGGTGGTGGAGATTATTTGCCATGCCAAAAAGACCAAGCAGACGTCAGGTGTGGTTTGAAGACCCCACATGGGGCTGGCGGGACTCAAGTACAAGCCATGTGGGGTTCATTGCAGACTTTAACAAACTTAGCCTTCCCAGTCGGTCCCAGAGTGGCAGAGGCCAATCAAGAAAAAATCTCTCCTCTCTCTGCCTCACATGAGCTACCTGTGGGGAACAACCTACTTTACCTTGATTTTATAAGTTAAAGTGGGTGGTTCAATCAATACCTCCATTCTTTTACTCTTCTCATTTTTATCCCACAATTTGTTATGCTGCAGATAAGCTCATATAAAGTGCTATGACCTGCTGTTCTGCGCTGTGACTTCAGGTCGTTTTGATGAGCTAATGTGGGTACATCTAAAATAAATATCTCCTTTTGGGGGTGTAGTGTTGGAATTATATCCATGAGAAAAAATTATTTACAGTATTTTAAACCAAAATATAGAAAATAAAAAGTTTTAAATACATAGAAAGGTAAAAGATAAAAAATAGAAATAGAAATAAAAATCTTTTTGCCTTTCCCCCTAAAATGGACTTGGTGTGATTGATTAAGCAAACTTTATCACAACATGAATATCTCATGCCATTATATTAATTTAGTGCAGCTAAAACTTCCAAGTTAAAATTAGCTCTATCCTAAAAAGAAGTGATATCTTAAAGTGGTTCAATCTCTAATATCAATTAGAGGTACCGTAACTGATCAGATAGTCATTAAATTAGAACTCCATAAGAGGGGACCCTAAAATGATGGGAGTTTATTTGGATATAATCTCTGACAAATATTTCATGGATTTCCTGATCCACCTACCTACCTACCTGGTGTGCCAGAACTTCTTTCGAATTCCTGAAAATTTCCACATAGTGTTAATTATGTTATTTACAGTCCTAAATTTCTATAAATTTTAATTACTAGTTATAGTTATCCACTTTTTAACTTTTAATGCTATACTGAAATTTATTTCACTGATCCCTATAGCGTATTTTCCTTTCCAAATGACACATAATAAATTACAAGCTTAGATGATGCTTGAAAATATTTCTCTCATCGTACTGCTCTGTCTCTTGGAAAGTATAAATCTTTATAGTCAAGACTTTGAAAAATATCTGTTTTAGAATTGGAAGAAAATTTGTCACAGACTGTCATAGAGCAGAGGGCAATAAACACCTCTTTAGTCAAAGTAAGAAAAGCATCATAATTGTAATACAATGTTACAAACCTCCCAACTAGGTTTCAGAAAAATACTTGATTTCTTTCCCACTGAGATACAATGTAATGTTCTACATTCATATTTAAATCATTACTATTGAAAAGAAAACTATAGTAAGCAGCTATATTCTTTAGCCTAAATACATCAAAAGTGGAATCTAACTAAAGTGCCACATGGTAGTTTAACCAGTCCTCATACCTGTCGAAAGCACACATACACACACACAAATACATACCTTACACAAACTCATACATACACTTCAGATCTGATACAATATTAGACTAGTAATCAATATCTTCTCCAGAATAAAATCAGAATCTTGTCAATAAAATTATATTGTTTTTCTAGGATAAAATAATCTAAACTTCATGATGGATATTGTATAATTTTTGTCCCATTTCTTTGGATAATTATATTCTCAAGGTTAAAAATTTAAGAATACACTTTTTCTAGCCTTCTCTCTGCTATTGAGGATGCATTTATTTTATTTTATATTATTGATTTTTGTCTTATAAAAAGTAGTAGTGCTTAGGGGATGTAGGCAGCAGGAATGCAGGAGGTATGTAGTCATTCATGCACCATACAGGTCACAAAACCCACAGCATAACAAAAGGTAATATTATGATACCAAATCAAGGAGGAAACATACATCAGGAGGTCCTGTAAAGGTGGAAATTATCACAAACGTGTGGGAGTCAGAGGCTAGGTAAGACAGAAAATGGAACAGTGTGCTACAATTGTGAGGGTACTAATGCCAACCTAGAACTGAGCATTAAAAGAGGCAAAAGGATATACAGACAACCCTTTAAGTATGTTGTAATCCATAGTCTGGAGAGGAGGAAAGAGAAAGAGAGAGAAATGGAAAGAAATAAAGAACCGCCATGGAGGAGGGCGGGGGGGGGGAGGGGAACCGGGGCGTGTGGTGGAGATGGGCACTGGGGCGGGTGGGTGCGTACACTGTATGACCAAAACCCAAATATGAACTTTTTAATTGTATATCTTTGTAATTGTAAAAAAAAAAATTTAAAAAAAAAAAGAGGAAAAAAAAGAAAGTGCTAATACTAACCTAGAACAGAGCATTAAAAAAGACAAAAAGATATACAGAAAACCTCTAAATGTATGTATTGTAATCCACAATGTTAAGGGAAGGAAGAGAGAAAGAGAGAGAAAGAGAGAAAAGAGATAAAGAACCTACAAGAGGCAGTCTAGGGAGGGTGGGGGGGTTGGGGACTTGGGTGGGTAATGGGCACTCTTGGAGGGATGGGTGCTGGAATACTGTAACCAAAACCCAAATATGAACATCTTAGAACATCTTTGTTTTGTATATCTCACGGTGGTATAATAAAATATTTAAAAAGAAAAAAAACCCACAGGAATCTCCCAGGAGAAGGCCCAGCTTTAGAGCTAGGCAAACCACACAGACACCCTGGAGACGCAAAATGAGAGAAGCAGAACACGGAAGTCACAACTGATAAGCTGTTCACAAGATTCCTGATGACATGTGAACCTGGACTTTGAGACAAAAAGCTATTTTTAGTATGTTTAATACTCTTTAAATGCATTAAAAACCAATGTGTGGAAATTACCATATTCATTGTATACCTACTGTGTGCCCTTAGTTAATATAAACAGGTTGCAGATTTTAAAATGACTAAGCAAAGTTAACATATAAAAAGTCTTGAGATAGGGAGAGTCTTCCACTTACTCAGATACTCACAGCTACGTCCATATGTCCCCATGTCCAAAGTTGTCGGGCTCTCAGAGTAAGTGGGTGGGTGCACAGTCCTCTATACTGAGAACAATGGGTGAGCGGCCTACTCCCTCAGATGAAACTCCACTGTGCAGACCCACACTGCACCTCTAAAAGCTCTGCCAGTCAGGACTTTCTTGAAGTACAGTGCTGATCCTCGAGCATCACGAGTCATGAATTGTTGCAGAGACCCAGTTTATCTGCTAGGGGCAGAAGCCATTGACACCCTACACATCATCAACTCTGGTTGGTCTCAAGTCATAGTTAAGTAGCTTGTGTGATTAGGAATGTTAACCTTAGGGAGGAGTTAAGTAGGATGCGTGATTATGAGCGTTAACTTTATTAGCACTATGTGCTAATATAGGATGTATTTGCAGCTTGATGGCATTAAAGTTAGCCATTGTAGCTTGAACTGCCTTTGTGACTAACAGATATTTGCATAAAGCCATACTATCCAAGATTGGCTCTTCAAGAAAAACCTATCTGAGCACTCATGAAAGGGTATATTCAGGGAATCCTGCAGTGCCAGGTATTAAAACTGGGATTCCCATAGGCAAGGTAATAAAGTGCTTTTCACTATTTCTGCAGCTCTGAAAAAAGTTGTTTTTAAAGTGTCAATTGTTTAGGAAGTCTGGCCCATGGTTGGATGTTTGTCACAAGTGTTGGTGGATGAGAGCAGATGTTCAAAGAAGGGACCGCTGTGACAATGATAGCTGGAAATGATCATTCTGAACAGGAACTGAGAGCTTAAGGGAGGTAACAGGATATACAGGATAAACTTACAGTACCTGTATAGCAAGCCATAATGTGCAAAGGGAGAAGTGTCTTCCATAGAGGCAGACTGGAGGAATGGGGAAGCGACATAAGGAAAACTGGGAAATTTGGGGTGGGAAATGCACTCTTGTGAAGGAATGGGTGTTGGAAAATTTTATGACTAAAACTCAAACATGAACAATTTTGTAAAACATTCTTATTCTTGATAATAGAACTATTGCTTCTTACATAATAATGTAATTATTATTCTTTATTCCCAGGTATGCTGATCCAGAGACAGACATGGGGGCAGAGCTGCTACTGGCCCTCACTGTGCCCAGCCACTCATGAGGTGCCCGGGAGGGATGGCAGGTTCTAGCCCTGGCCCGCCACCCCAGCAGAGCCTCACAACAAGCCAGACGACCCCCCACTCCATGAGGACCTCCATTTTCCACATCCGGACTTCCCCCTCATCAGAACTCCACCCAGCAGACCAGCCTATCATGGCCCAGCTGCATGGTTCATCAATAAATGCTGGATTTTGAGATGACTACAAGAGTATGCTACCCTCACGGCAGAGCCTGGCAAGCTACCCGTGTCGTATTTGATATGCCAGATACCAGTAACAATTATAGACCTCATTCCCATGACCTGATGGAATGGTTTGAGGCTCTTTATGTTCCTGGAGCAAGCAGGTGCCCTTGGGCTCTACTTGCATGAGACAGGACATATGGAGATGTTACTGGTGCCCGCTCGAGCAAATCGAAGATGAACGGGAAGACAGTGACAGTGATACAGTGATTCTTTATTATTTATACATAATAAATAATGTAATTATTATTCTTTACATTATAATGTAAAGAATTCAGAAAAATTCTTTGGTTTCATGAATTTTGCTCTTTTTTCTTTTTTCCTTAAGTTTTGTATTCCTATAAAATTTATTTTCACACTTTGGAAGAACATAAACTCTGGGAATAGAGTGATTGAACGGTGGATAGGGAATTTGCCTTGTACTTTGGTCAACCTGGATTTGATTCCCCATACCCCATATAGTCCCCATGAGTACCTCCAGAGGTGATCCCTAGCAGAGCCAGGAGGAATCCTTGAAAACAACCAAGCATGGCCCCAAAACAAATTAACAAAACAGGTTGGTTTGAAAGTTATGGCTTACTTGGCTCTTATTCTGACTTGATATTATTATGGTATTCACATGGTCGGTAGTAGTGAGTTTTTCTCTATAAAAATTGCATTAATGTGGTTTAACTATGAGCTTGTAAATAGAAATGAACATTTCTTTTTCACTTTGGTTTACAGTAGCTATACATTTACAAACCAACAAATTCAGAGGACAGAATCTTCCATGTATTATGTGTGATTATTTTAGGGTATTTTAACAATATTATGAACAGAGGAGAGATCCCTGCCCTTGTGAAGATTTGTTTCATTCAAAAAATACTACATTCAATAAAAATAGAATTCCTATTCAATAAAAATAGAATTGTCATTTAATTTAAACAATATTTAGTAGTATAATTCAAACAAAGTCTACGGCCATACCACCCTGAAAGCGTCCAATCGAATTTGATCTCAGAAACCAACAGGGTCAGACCTGGTTAGTACTTGGATGGAGCGTGGCAAGCTACCCATGTCATATTTGATATGCCAAAAACTAGTAACAATTATAGACCTCATTCCCATGACCTGAAGGGAGTGGTTTGAGGCTCTTCATGTTCCTGGAGCGAGCAGATGCCCTTGGGCTATGGAGGACATATGGAGACAGGACATATGGAGATGTTACTGGTGCCCACTTGAGCAAATCGATGAACAACAGGAAGACAAGTGACAAGTTACATAATTCAAACAAATTTATCAAGAATAAGTATTTACTCTCTCAGATTAACAATCGATGATATCAGACCAAACTTAAAAAACACAGAAAATGACAAAACAAAGAACAAGCAACACATCCATGATAAAAAGGATTTCAAATAAATAGCAAGAGGAAGAATCTGAGCAGTGAAAAAGCTTATAGTACTTTAGGAGGAAGTTGTCAGAAATATTCAATCTTAACTTGTGTGAAAATAAACTTAGTGTTTTACATTTAATAGTTCAAGAGGACAAATCAAACTATATTTCATTCTGTATCAGAGGTTATAGAGGTAACTAAACAAATTAAGAGTCCAGACTTCCCTCTGACCACCACTAATCCAGGTATTTTCAGCACTAAAGGTTTAGCTGATTGTCAAGGAAAATGCACACAAATGTTTATTTATGATACCATGCCTAGAGGGATCCAATCAGACACTTTCATAACTACATTGTTATTTTGGGTATTTTCTTCTTTCGATGGGTGGAAATTTATTATTTCATGGAAGTAGTATGTATTGTGAGTATCAGTCTGCAATACTGTCACCAGCACCAGCACCACTCTGTAAAACCTAACAAAATGTCCAATTTATTATCATGTGATCACCCTTAACATGACTGCCAGTCAAATGATTTACCATGCAGAAAATGTGGTATAATGAACAAAATTTCCTCTGATCCTAATGCTAATTCCGTCACTTAAAATTCATTTTCCTAATTTAATACTCAATAGCCTCCAATTAATGAGACAGATTCCAGATTGTGTGTTCAATGCTGTCCTTCAAATTTCAATATGGCCGTTGAATCAATGACTATTACAGTCTTGTGTTACTTTCATGTGGAATATAGGGCCTGAAAACCAGAGGATAGTTGGAGGAGCGGTTATATAAATGTCACTCCTTGGAACTACATGGAAATATGGGTTTCCTTCTTCAACTAATTTTGATTGCTGATGAAGAGTGTGAAGTTCCTGGGAATAGAGAAAGAAATGGTTCTACCAAAGGGTACTGTAAATATTACACTACATACAAATATATATCTTTTTCCTCACTGTTGCTTACCACTTGTTCTAGAATACCAAAAAAGAAAAGAAAAGAAGCAATAAGGAGTAACAATGAAGTATAATACACCTTAATTATATTTAGGAGATCAAGTTGCTGGTTTCCATAATGAAGTATGGGACTTGAAAATTCATTGGCTTATCTCTGAGTACAAGCATTCAACTCTTAATAGGCCATTGTAACAGAAATTGACTAACAAGAGTACCATAGCTAAGGTTTCAGATTCCTTAGAGGTAAAGTTCAGAGCAACCCAATGATCATGCTGATAAATAACCATTTGAGGGAACAGAAACAACACAGGGAATAGAAAGTAGCAAAATTCCCTGATTTTCCCTCTGATTTGTTTCCAAATAGAGTGTCTGCACCTTTTTGCCCACAGTTTTCTACAGTCTTGAGAGATTGCTCTGCCCATACACATTAGGCTGAAAGTACCAAGTAATTAACTCCCTTTGGGATTAGCTGTCCAACAATGAATAATAACAATGAGCAGCCCCTCTGTTCTTCTTATGCCCTGCTTTTAAAGCTCTTGTTCTACAACATTTCTCAGAATTCTCTATTGCGATTAAGCAGTGTCTGAAGTAAAACCTAGTTTGATGGTGCAGTTATTAATGCTATTTTTTCCTTCATGTGTGCACTCAGGGAATTACTCTTGGCAGTGTCTGGAGTACTATATGCCAGTCAGCCAATGCAAAGCAAGCATTCTTGTACTATCTGTAGGGTCCTTTTCTACGACATATTAACAAATCAATTGCATTCAAATCTTTACCTCAGGTCTTGGGGAGGGTGAAGGGCATGAAGAAGGCATATCTAGCGACCACGTTCAGCTCTTTGTTCAGGGATCATTTCTGACAATGCTGTGGACACAAAACCTGGACCAGCTGTATACAAGAGCCTTCTGTGCTGTTCTTTATTTTAGTCTCAAGTCTGTTCTAAGGGAGTATAAATATGTCTGCTGTTCAGGAGACCAGAACTGAGATGACCACAAAGACAAAGTTTCCTGTACCACAGGGTAATTATCCTGATAGTTTCAGAAGTGGCCACCAGGTCAGGCTTTGTTCTATGTGATCTGCATAGTCTGGGCATTAACTCTGCCACCCCACATCTCCAGGAACCCTCCCAAACTTATCCAGAATGAGAGTAAGCTCTTTGGGGCCCAGAAAGACCTTCAAGAATGGCCTTAACCTGAATTAATGTTGCTCCAGTAACTTTATGGAACTAGTTTTCCAAGTCCTTTTAGTATCAGGATGCTGTTAATCTCAAAGCGCCAGCTCAAGAGAGTGATTTTCTTTTCCTAAGAGCTTTCTCTCTTCTGCCACAGGCCACCGTGCTTGTTCCTTACAGCAGTTCCCACACAGTTTCTCCTGGCACTATGTCACTTCAAATATGTTGGACTTGAATATCCTCAAAGACAAAATGGTACATGATCTTGCATGTGTTTCCTGGCAAATTCTTAGCCAGTTCTTCACTAAAAATGCTACTTAATGACATTAGCAGCCTGGTAAATGTGTACCACTATTTTCTCAGGTGGCTGTGATTCCTTCTCTATACTGTCTGTCCCTTATCCATCTACTGGGACCCCTGTATGTAGGAAAGTTATGAGTGTCTTCAGAGAATCAATACCCACCCAGCCCCTTTCTCCCATGGAATGTCATATTGGGGGTAAAATTATAGCTAGTGGGAGTGATACTCATGAATAAGTATTTATTGAAATTTCTGATAGAGAAATGAAAGACTAAGAAGAAGAGCATGACTATGAATAAAATAAAAACAATACCCTAAAAGTCACCACTAATAAATCCTCAGGAGTGGCTCAGGAGGTTCCCCAGCAACAGTCTCTGACTTAGAGGAATAAGAACATGGATAGGAGCAGACAGATGTGACTTGTGGAAGAGTCCTCCAGGAGCTGAGCTCACTGCAAATCTGTCAAGTGCAGGAGCTCTTCCTAGAACTTATTGCCAAAATAAGCAGAGAAGTGATGTCTGACATTTTTGTCTAAGTTGACAGAGAGGGACTAGGAGTGAGTCAAGTATATTCCGTGCATGCACACTGGATCAATCCCCAGCTTCACAAATGAATAATAATAAAAACACAAATAAATAAATTGACAAAAAGAGTCAAAACCACTGACCTATTAAAAGATACTTCAGTTTGCATGGATGACTTGTACTGGTATTGTATTGATTTACTATCTTATATGGTACAACCCTTTGAAAGAAACATTCTATTTACATAATGACTAGCAAACAGTAGTACAAAAAAAACCTGAATTTCCTCAGTTCATTCAAAGATCATTTTTTTTCCTTTTTTTGTGGGGAGCTGGAGAGGGGGCCGGGTCTGTGTGGAGTGGGTAAGGGATACAGTGCATAGAGGTCACGTTGCCACTCACAGTGACACTTAGCCCAGAAGTATAGTCCTGACGTTTTGATGCTGGAGATGGCAATGTACTGACACTGAGCCAATACTTCTTGTGTCACCCAAGAAGACTGCACAGTCTCACCCTGGGCACAACACCCAGCAGTGATTCAGATCCATGTGACATCAGGAATCAAATTCAGAGACATACCTAGAAATCATATATTCAAGTCTTTTGAGCTAATTTTCCGGCTCCAAATCTAATTTTACAAGCCCTTTATTGTACTATCTTTAGTGGACTGACTAGTCACTATCTCTATCACTATCTTCCCGTTCATCATCTATTTGCTAGAGTGGGCACGAGTAATAGCTCCATATGTTCTGTCTCATTCTAGTAGAACCCAAAGGCATCTGCTTGCTCTAGGAACATAAAGAGCCTCAAACATATATTAGGTCATGGGAATGACTTAATATAAATGTTACTGGTATTTGGCATATCAAATATGACACAAGCAGCTTGCCAGGCTTGCCGTGCAGATGGCATACTCTTGTAGTCACCTCTGAATAAAGCATTTCTGTGCTACCGCTAGGCAAGCCGGGCTGTGATAGTCTGGTCTGCTGGATGGAGTTGTGAAGAGAGGGAAGTCCGGATGTGGAAAATGGTGGCCCCCATGGAGTTGGGGGGGCCGTCTGGCTTGTTGTCAGGCTCTGCTGGGGTGGCAGGCCAGAGCTAGAACCCGCCATGCCTCCCAGGTGCCTCATGAGCGGCTGGGCACAGGGAGAGCAAGAGCAGCTCTGCCCCATGTCTGAGAGTCTCTGGTTCAGCATACCTGGGCCGGATTGAAAAAAAAAACTGCTTCAGGGTGGGTGTGGATGATCCAGGCTGTGATAGTCTGGTCTGCTGGGTGGAGTTGTGATGAGAGGGAAGTCTGGACTGACTAGTAGATTTAGAAAACTATAGTGGGTTGGTGCCCATATTCTGCGTGAGCACCTCCTTCTTCCAGCTCCTGAAAGGTTGGCTGCTGGTGGCTCACAGCTGAGTAAGACTGCAGGGATTTTTTTCAAATAAAGAGAGTTATAAAGTGCAGGAACAATCTGAATCATACACCAGATGATGTATGGTTTCAAAGGTCAAGTGTTCAACCTTAACTTTATAGGCTCATAGTATTTGGCTAAAGTTTCTGTTATAAATCTGAGTTCAATTTTTCTCTTTACAGTCTCACTATTGCCTCTCCTTTCTAATATTGTGCCTGAGAATACTCTGGAATCCTCTGCACTCAAATCTCCTTCCTATCATAACTACCCAAAGACATATGGTACAAGGAGCAGTTTTTGGAAACAGAACCCAAAATAAGTTTTTAGTACCTATCTGTCACCTATTAGCAGCTATTAGTGGAGCTGCTGCTATATAAAACAGTAAAAATCTAGCTATGTGCTATTTACAGATGATGCTATTGTATGTGTCACTTCTTTACTTAGAATATTACTGATATTTCTTTTTACATTTTATTATACCACCATGAGATATACATTAGAAAGAAGTTTATGTTTGGGTTTTGCTCTTAGAGTGTTCCAGCACCCAATCCTCCACTAGTGGTGCCCATTTCCCACCACCATGTCCCCAATTCTCTCCTCCCCACCCCTAGCCTGCCTCTATGGCAGGTTCTTTATCTCTTCTCTCTCTTTCTCACTTTCTCTCTATCTATCTATCTATCTATCTATCCTATCTATCTATCTATCTATCTATCTATCTATCTATCTATCTATCTATCTATCTATCTATCTATCTATCTATCTATCTATCTATCTATCTATCTATCTATCTATCCTATCTATCTATCTATCTATCTATCTATCTATCTATCTCTATCTCTCTCTTTTCACTCTTCTCTTACACACTGTGAATTACAACACATAGATTTAGAGGTTATCCAGTGTATCTTTTTCCTGTATTCAATGCTCAGAGATAGCCTGGCATTATCACTTTTGACAATTATTAGCACACTATTCCCTTCTCCATCTTACCTAACCTCTTGCTCCCACACATTTGTGGTAGATTCCATCTTTGACAAGACCTCCTGATCCATGTTTTACCGGACCTTGGATATTGGTTTAATACTATATATACGTATATATACATGTATATGTAAACGTTTATATACATATATATTTATATATGAGATATATATATATATTATCAGTAATATCACTTGTCTTCCAGTTGTTCATCAATTTGCTCTAGTGGGTACCAGTAATGACTCCATTTGTTGGGAATGAGGTCCATTATTGTTACTATTTTTGGCATATTGAATACACCATGGGTAGCTTGCCAGGCTCTGTCATGGCACTGGGTTCATTCCAGGAGGCCCAGTCTTTGTATATGTCAGACCATTAGCCATCCAGGGCCCAGGGGCAGAGTCCTGGGGGGTGTAGACAAGCCTGTCTCCTATCTGCCACCCTCTGACACAGCCGGGTGCCACAGCCACACCTGTAACACCTTGAGGGGCAGGGATATATAGTAAATAAATATTTATATATCTCTATATGCTTGAGAACTTGTTGCTTTTGTACATATATACATATATATCATGCAAATAAAAGCAGTCATTCTATATCTACCTTTTTTCCTTCTGTTTCATTTCACTCAACATGATCCTCTCCATGTCCATCCATTTATAAGCAATTCATAACTTCATTTTTCCTAACAGCTGCATAGTATTCCATTGTTTAGATGTATCAAAGTTTCTTTATCCAGTCATCAGTTCTTGGGCTCCCTGGTTGTTTCCAGATCCTGGGTATTGTGAATAGTGTTGTTACTGTTATGAAAATAAAAGTGTAGATGGTGTTTCTTTTGTGTTTTTGGCTTCTCAGGGTATTTTCCCAGGAATGGTATGGCTGGGTCAAACGGAAGCTCAATTTCTAGTCTTATGAGGAATGTCCATATTGTTTTCCCAAAAGGCTTCACCAGTCGACATTCCACCAACAATGGATGAGAGTCCCTTTCTCCCGCATCCACACCAGCATTTGTTGTCCTTGCTCTTTTTGATATGTGCCAGTCTCTGTACTGTGAGATGATAATCTCATTGTTGTTTCGATTTGCATCTCTCCGATGATTAATGATGATGAACATTTTTTCATATGCCTTTTGGCCATTTGAACTTCTTCCTTGTCAAAGTTTCTGTTCATCTCTTCACCCCTTTTTTATGGGGTTGGCTGTTTTCTTCTTATATAGCTGTACCAGTGCCTGATATATCCTAGATATTAACCCCTTGTCAGATGGGTATTGGGTGAATATTCTTTCCCATTCTGTGGTCTGTCTTTGTATCTTGGTCACTGTTTCTTTTGAGGTGCAGAAGCTATATTTTATAACTTTATTTGAAGTTTGCTAAATGTTTTTACTTTAAAATGTTTCATCAACAGATCACAGTTGTGTTATTTTTTAGTGAATATTGACCCTCGATTTTTAGTTGTAGTATTCATTATGTTTGAATTTTATGTTATAGTGGTTAAATAATACATAGTGATTCCTAGGTACTATCTTAATATCTGTATTTTATTTGTTTTATATTTTTATAATTTTTATAATTATTAATTAAATAGAAATTTCTAATTCAACTTCCCTGATAATGTGATTTATATATTCTTCATTATTGTGCTAGTGAACAACAGTTATCTCCCTTTGGCTTTCCTTCTATTTTATTATATTGCTCATGTATTTTCAATTCTTGTTTCCTTTTTTTTTTTTTGTCTTCCCTCCTAAGTATCATTTCCACTGGGTAATGAATTCTATGTTGGTAATTATTTTCTTGCAGCACTATAAAGCTATTATTCCCTTGTCTTCTATAAAGTCAGTTAATAGGTCAATGCTGTTCTTTGGGAATAATACCTCTCTTTGGTTTCTTCTAAGACTTCATCTATACCTTTTCGTTCAAAAGTTTAATTATGTTTAATTTAATATTCTTTGTTCTTATTCTGCTTGAGAACTTATTGCTTTTGTACCAATAGTTTGATATACGATATCAATTAAAATTTTTTTGAATAATCTAAATAGTCCAGGGTTTCTTCTGCTATTCTTTATGTCTTCTCAACCTTGAATGCCAATTGCAGACATTCTAACTGCATGTCATATGTGTATGTTTTATAGCATCTTTTCTACTGTGTTTTTATTGATTTAGTCTATTTCTTCTTATCTGTTGCACAAGGTTTTTTTTTTGCAATTTTATTTAATCTGCTATTAGAGCCAGAAATTACACACTAAGTTTTAGTGATTTTTGGTTTAAGTTTTAATTTTCACATCATTGTGATTTTATGGTTCTCCAGTTAAACAGCCTCCCTACAAAAACAGTGACAGCACAGGGCTTAAGGCACTTGATTTTCACAGAGCTACTCACATTCAATTTCTGCTTAACATATGGCTCCCTGAGAACTGCCAGGCTTCATCCCTTTGCAGAGCAGGGAGCAAGCTTTGAGTACAAACAGGAATGGCCCCAAAAGCTAAATAAATAAAACATAGTTGTGCCAACCTATAACTAAATGTCTAAAATTATTATCAAAGTAATTGAAAATTTTGCATCCATTCTCTTTAATGATTGCATAGCTTTTGGATCATTTATTTTTTTCTTTCATATCAAGTTTTTAACAAAATGGACATTATTTGAAGATACTTTATTCTTTGAGGGTGGCACACACCCAGAGGAGCAGTAATCTTTTTCTTATTTGGAAGTAACACCACCCAGAGGGTTACAGGGCTTTATCCTGGCTCTGCACTCAGGAATCACTCCTGGCAGACTTGAGAAACCATATGGGATGCTTAGGATAGAACCCTGCTCAGCTGCATGGAAGGCAAGAGACTCACCCACTTTGCTCTCTATTCGTCCCCAGATACTTTTTTTTCTTATTCCAGTATGGATTTGCTTTTCTTTTGCCAGCAGTATAGATGCACAAGATCTTCAAGCAAATTACAGAAATTTGAGGCTGGAGCTCAGTCTTAATTAGAAGTATATGCATTGAGTTTTAGTGGAAAGAAAGTTCAATAGGTCATGAATATGGCTGACGTGACTTTGATCTCCAGCATCAGATATAGTCTCCTAAAGGCCCACTAGGACTTAGTCCTTGAATGCAGATCAGGAGTTAGCACTAAGCACAGCCAGTTGTGCCTTGCCCCCATGCCTCTCTCAAGGATTTAAAGAAGGCCAACTAGTATCTGTTATTTTTTCCTTATTTCTATATTTAAAAAAGGTTTGTCAGAGCTCTAGCTGAGAGTTTAGCTTGTTTACTGATAGACTTCTTGTTGCCCTAATTCCAATGTTCATCATACCAGTGGTGTGAAATTGCCAGGAGTTCTGAATAGCTTCTCAGTTTCACAGCCACTGCTTTCAACTTTGCAAGTGCTTAAGGGGGAGAAAGCAGTCAGGTGGTTTAGTTGCATCTCCCTGTTCTTCCTGTCTTTGTGTTTTCCACTTCTTAGTCCCCTCTGCAAGATAGCTCTGCATTTCCCCCAATAACGTATTGTTGGTTGATATTCTTGCAATTTTTTAGTTATTCTTAAATAGTGCAAATAAAATAGTTAGGCAGTTTTGGAATCTAAACTCTTTCCAGTTTCATGTTGTTTCAAGATAATAGAGAAATATAAAAGTATCTAAAATTTGTACTGGAATTCCCCAAAAGAGAATAAAGTGTCTTCTACAAAAGGCTCACTATTATGTAGGAGACAGGAAGTGAGGAAAATCGTCTCTAAAGAGAAGAAAGTTCTAAGAGAAGAAAATTATGATACTTAAAGGACAACATGAAATATTTAGTCTATGCCTTAGGAAGTCCAAGAAAAGATGAACAGAAAAAATGAATAGTTAAAATGCAGTTAATCAGGGGAAGTGTTTCTTTATTAAAAAGAAAATTCATATCTGCAGATAGATAAAAAAATGTCAGAATTCAAGACAAGATTGTTAATGGTAGCAATGTATTTTTAGACATAGTCAATGAAATATCTGATCTCAGTGATGGATGGGTTTATATGCACAGCATTAATTTTTGTACAAGATATAGACAAAAATAATTATTTCGTGAAGTTTTTACTCATTTTTACACAAAACATACCAAAATGTGAATTCATTTATATTTGCACAATAATAAAATGCTTTATTTTTAAATTGAAGTCTAAGTACATCCAAAGTTTCTTTCCAAAGAAAACTGCTTCTTGGTGTTAATTTAGTGGCTGTGGTTGAGAAGCTATCATCTTCTTTGTTGTCAAATTCATTGTGGAAAGCAGAGAGATAATGTGCTCATCTACCACAATCTATGATGATTTCATATTGTTTTCAGTTTTCTTTAACATGTTTTGTAATTTTGTTTTGCTCATGGATGTGTTTCTTTAATCTAACTGCCAAGCAGAAATATAATGTAAACTAATTTTAAAAGTTTAATAATTATATTTAAGTAAGGTAAAAGAAGACAAGTGAAAAATAAATGGTAATAATTGAGGACAATTTTGTATTTACTTTGCTGTACTTAAAGAATGCCTTGTGATTGGGAATAAGAGAAAGAATTTTTATTTGCTTTTAAGGTAACATTTAATAAGGTATAATTTTAGTACAAATTTGAATTGATTCAAGTGATGAACTTAAGTTTTGATTGGTTAGTAATTAATTAAAGTTGGGATAAAGTCAAAGTGCTTTATAAAATATACTGTGCCTTACTTGGGAAAAAGAAGATAGGAGGTATCAATTTCCCCAACTTCAAACTCTACTACAAAGCAGAAGTAATTAATATGACCTAGAGATAGACAGGTAAACCACTGGAATAGAATGAAATATCCTTACACACATTCTCAAACATATGATCACTTAGTCTTTGCTAAAGGAGCAAGGAACATTAAGTGGAGCAAACAAAGCCACTTCAACAGGTGGTGCTGAGGAAACTGGATAGTTATATGTAAAAAAATGAACATAGACCTTCTTCTAGCACCATGCACAAAAGTAAGATCAAAATAGATTAAAGATCTCAGCATCAGACATGAGTCTATAAGGTACATAGAAGAAAACATAGGAAAAACACTTTATGACATCGAATTGAAAGGCATCTTCAAAGAAAAAACACCACTGACAAAGAAAATGGAAGCAAAGATAAACAAATGGGGCTGTAAAAAACTGAAAAGCTTCTGCATCTCAAAAGAAATGGTAACCAAGATACAGAGACAGTCCACAGACTGGGAAAAAACATTCACTCAATCACTTGTCACTTGTCTTCCCATTGTTCATCTATTTGCAACAGCAGGCAGTAACATCTCCATTTGTTGGTAATGAGGCCCATTATTGTTACTGTTTTGTCATATCAAATATCGAATACACTACGGGTAGTTTGCTAGGTCTGCTGTGGTTCTGACTTCATCCCAGGGGGCCCATCTTTTCTATGCCAGACCATCAACCATCCAGGGCCTATGGGGCAGAGCCCTGGGTATAGACAAGCCTGTCTCCTGTCTGCCATTTGCCGATGCAGCCAGGTACCACAGCCACACCTGCAACACCTAGAGGGAAAGGATTCACACAACACCCATCGGATAAGAGGTTAATTTCCAGGATATATCAGGCACTGGTAGAATTTTACGAAAAAAAACAGCCAACCCCATCAAAAAGTGGGGAAGAAGAAAGGAACAGAAATTCCCAAAAGAAGAAATTTGAATGGCCAAAAGGCATATAAAAAGTGCTCTTCATCATTAATCATCAGGGATATACTAATCAAAACAACAATGAGATATCATCTCACACCAGAGAGACTGGCACACATCCAAAACAGCAAGAATAACCAGTGTTGACATGAATGTCCGGAAAAAGGGACTCTCACACACTCTTGCTGGGAGTGTTGACTGGCCCAGCCCTTTGGAAAACAGTATGGGCACATTTCTCCAAAGACTAGAGATTGAGCTCCCATTTGAACCAGCAATACCACAACTGGGAATATGCCCTGGAGACCCAAAAACACACAGAAGAAAAACTATTTGCACTTAGATATTCATCACAGCACTATTTACAATAGCCAGAATCTGGAAACAACCTGAATTCCCAAGAACAGAAGACTGGCTAAAGAAACCATGGTAGCTCCGCTCTCCGCACCAGGTGCGTTCCCCCTCGGGCAGCCCACGAGGCACCCCCTTTCCAGCATAAAGGACTGCAACTTTGCGAAGGGGACCAAGCCACACCCATCTTCCTCGGAGCACCCTCCTGGCGTCATCCGCCCGGCGCCCAGCAGCACCCGTTCTCCCCACCAGGTGCGTTCCCTCGGCAGGCAGCCTTCGAGGCACCCCTTTCCAGCATAAAGGGCTGCAACTTTGCGAAGGGGACCAAGCCACACCCATCTTCCTCAGACCGCCCTCCTGACACCATCCACCCCAATGCCCAGCAACTCCACGCTCTCCCCATCAGGTGCATTCCTATGGCAGGCAGTCCCGAGGCACCCCTTTCCAGCATGAAGGGCTGGAACTTTGAGAAGGGGACCAAGCCACACCCAGCTTTTTCAGATCTTCCACTGGACTACCCCCACCCTGACTCCCTGACTCCAGAACCGCACAGCAACACTCCAAAATTCAAAACCCAGCGCAGACGTGCTATCTACCTGAGATACCACTGAGCATTTGTCCCTACATTCTTTACTATACATCCCTAACTGCAAAGTAATTCAGGCACCTACTAACTCTATTGCCTAGTCACGCAGAACACACATTTACAACCTACAATAGTCATTATGGTAAAGCAACGCAGAATTCCTTCAAGCTCTATGATTGAAATCACTAATATAGATGAGTCAAGCAATAACGATGAGCTATATAACCTCTCTGAAAAGGAATTTCGGAAGGAACTGTTAAAGATTCACAAGGAACTCAAAGAAACAATGGAATACAAAGTCAATAAAATACAAGAGGACATGAGAGCAGAATTGAGAAAATTTCAGACCAAAGTACAAGCAGAAATGACAGATATTAAAAATGAGGTAAGTGAACAGAAAAACACAGGGAAGGCCTCCAAAGCAGAGTAACAGCTACTGAAGAAAGAATTAGTGATCTCAAAGACGAGGTTCAGAGATTCTGTAGACAACACCAGAAGATGGAGAAAAGACTCACAATCAACAGACTACCAGAGAAAATCGGGATGAAGCCAAAAGGAATAACATACGCATCATTGGGGGTCCCAGAAGGGCAAGAAGAAAACCCGATGAAGAAGAAACCGTCAAAGCCATCATCGCTGAGAAGTTCCCCGAACTTAAAAAAGCATGCACCCAGATACAGGAGGCCCGCAGGATACCAGCTAAAAGAAACCCCAATAAGAATACTCCAAGACACATTCTTATTAAAATGATAAAAACCATAGACAGAGATAGAACACTGAAAGCAGCAAGATCAAAAAGGAAATGACATACAAAGGAGCATCCCTGAGATTTACAGCAGACTTTTCAGATGCAATACTCCAAGCCCAAAACAATGGTGGGACATTGTGAAAAGACTCAATGAACTGCAGGCTTCACCAAGAATTCCTTACCCATCTAGATTTACTTTCAGATGTGAAGGAAAGATACACAACTTCATGGATAAACAACAACTCGGGAAATTCATAGACACAAAACCAACTTTAAAAGAAGGACTGAAGGGTTTTTGTAAAATAAGACAACCCAAAACTACAACAAGTTTAAACAGAAAGATGACACAAAATCCAATGACAATAATATCTCTCAACGTCAATGGTCTAAATGCACCAACTAAGAGACATAGGGTGGCAAAATGGATTAAAAACCCGAATCAAACATTCTGCTGCCTACAAGAAACACATCTGAATAATTAGAGCAAACACAGACTCAAAGTGAAAGGCTGGAAGATCATTCTCCATGCAAACCACTCCTCCAAAAGGCGGGTGTGGCTATACTCATGTCTGACAATATAGACTTCAGGCTGAAAAAAGGTTAAAAGGGACAACGAAGGCCATTTCTTAATAATTAAGGGGTATGTATACAAGGAAGAAATCACACTGCTAAGTATATATGCGACCAAGCGAGGGACCAGCAAAATACTTAAAACGACTATTAATAGACCTCAAAGAAGACATTAACAGCAGCACAATAATAGTCGGAGACTTTAATACTGCCTTATCGACTATGGATAGATTGACGAGACTGAAACTCACCTGGAAATGGACCTGAAGGAAGAAATGGAAGAAAGAGAGCTGGTTAATATATAAAGGGCTTTTCATCCCAAAAAAGCTAAATACACATTTTTCCAGTGCACATGGAACATCCTCCAAGATAGACCATATACTGAGCCACAAAGCATACCTTAACAAAATAAAAAAGACAGAAATTGTGTTAACTATCTTTTCAGATCATGATGCACTGAAAATAGTAGTTAACCATACACAGAAGCAGGGAGTCAACAAAACACCTGGAAACTGAACAGCTCACTGCTGAGCAACAAAAGGGTCACAGAAGAAATCAAAAAGGAAATCCAAAGATTCCTAGAAACAAATGACAATGAAGATACCAAATATCAGAACTTGTCGGACACAGCAAAAGCTGTGTTCAGAGGAAAGTTGATAGCTCTGAAAGCATTCATAAGGAAAGAAGAAAAGGGCCCACATAAATAACCTGACCCCCACAGCTGAAAATATTAGAAAAAAGACCAACAAAAGAAGCCCAACCCAGGCAGAAGGAAGGAAATAATAAAACTTAGGGAGGAAATCAATGAGCTGGAAACCAAAAAAAAAAAATCCGAAATATTAATGAAACCAAGAGCTGGTCCTTTGAAAAATTAAACAAGATCGACAAGTCATTGGCAAGACTTTTTAAGGACAGGGAAAGAGAGAACCCAAATAAACAGAATCAGAAATGAAAATGGTGACATCACAACAGAAAGAACAGAAATTCAAAAGATCATCAAAGATTACTTTGAGAACCTGTATGCCACGAAACATGAGAACCTAGAAGAAATGGATAAATTCCTGAAGTCCTATAAACTCCCACCGTTGAAACAAGAAGACCTCCAATACCTGAATAAGCCTATCGCCATCGAGGAAATTGAAACAGTTTAAAAGTCTGCCCAAACACAAGAGCCCAGGTCCAGATGGGTTCACTAGCGAATTCTACCAAACCTTTAAGGAGGACCTACTGCTTGTCCTGTTCAAGCTCTTCCAGGAAATAGAAGAAACAGAAACACTCCCAAAAAGCTTCTACGAGGCACACATCACCCTGATATCCAAAGCAGAGAGAGACAACACAAAGAAGGAAAATTACAGACCAATCTCCTTGATGAACACAGATGCTAAGATCTTCAACAAAATATTAGCAAACAGAATCCAAAGACTCATCCAAAAGATCATACATCATGACCAAGTAGGATTCATCCCGGGAATGCAAGGATGGTTCAACATTCGCAAATCAATCAACATAATACATCATATCAATAAGAAAAAAAATAAAAACCATATGATCCTATCAATAGATGCAGAAAAAGCATTTCACAAGATCCAGCACCCGTTCATGATTAAAACCCTCCAGAAAATGGGCATTGAAGGAAGCTTCCTCAAGATAGTCAAAGCCATCTACCAAAAGCCCACAGCGAGTATCATTCTCAATGGGGAAAAATTGAAAGCCTTCCCCTTAAGATCAGGAACATGACAAGGTTGCCCTCTCTCACCTCTTTTATTCAATATAGTAGTGGAAGTACTCGCCATAGCAATCAGAGAAGAAAAGGACATTAAGGACATCCAGATAGACAAGGAAGAAATCAAGCTATCATTATTTGAAGATGACATGATATTATACTTAGAGAGCCCTAAACTCTCGACCCAAAAACTCTTAGAAACAATAGATATGTATAGTAGAGTGGCAGGGTACAAAATCAATACCCAAAAGTCGGTGGCTTTCCTATACACAAATAACGAAAGAGAAGAAAAGGGATATTAAGAAATCGATTCCATTCACAATTGTGCCACAGAAAAGCAAATACCTAAGAATCAGCTTAACCAAGTGTGTAAAGGACCTATACAAAGAGAACTACAAGACACTGCTTCAAGAAATAAGAGGACACGAGGAAATGGAAACACATTCCCTGCTCATGGATGGGGAGAATTAACATTGTCAAGATGGTAATACTCCCTAGAGCTTTGTACAGATTCAATGCGGTTCCTATAAGGATACCCATGACATTCTTTAAAGAAATTGACCAAATACTCCTGAAATTCGTATGCAATAATAAACCCCCACGGATAGCTAAAGCAATCCTCGGGAAAAAGAAGATGGGAGGCATCACCTTTCCCAACCTCAAACTGTACTACAAAGCAGCAGTAATAAAAACAGCATGGTACTGGAATAAAAACAGACCTGTGGATCTATGGAATAGAGTTGAGTATCCTGACACCCACCCTCAAAGACATGATCAGTTAATCTTTGATAAAGGGGCAAAGAGTCCAAACTGGAGTAAGGGAAAGCCTCTTCAACAAGTGGTGCTGGGAAAACTGGACAGCTACATGTAAAAAAAAGAATTTGGACCTGTGTCTAACACCTTGCACATAAAATCAGATCAAAGTGGATTAAAGATCTCAATATCAGACCTGAATCCATAAAGTACATTGAAGAAAATATAGGAAAAACCCTCCACGACATTGAAGCTAAAGGTATCTTCAAAGGTGAAACACCATTAACAAAGCAACTAGAAGAAAAGATAAACATATGGGACTACATGAAACTAAAGAGGCTTCTGCACCTCAAAAGAAACAGTGACTAAGATACAAAGGCAGTCCACAGGATGGGAAAGAATATTCATCCAATACCCATCTGATAAGGGGTTAATATCCAGGATATATCAGGCACTGGTACAGCTATATAAGAAGAAAACAGCCAACTCCATAAAACAATGGGGAGAAGAGATGAACAGAAACTTTGACAAGGAAGAAATTCGAATGGCCAAAAGGCATATGAAAAAATGCTCATCATCACTAATCATCAGAGAGATGCAAATCAAAACAACAATGAGATATCACCTCACACCACAGAGACTGGCCCATATTCAAAAGGGTAAAAGCAACAAGTACTGGCGTGGATGCGGGGAAAAGGGGACACTCATACATTGTTGGTGGGAATGTCGACTTGTACAACCTTTCTGGAAAACAATATGGACATTCCTCCAAAGACTAGAAATTGAGCTCCCTTTTGATCCAGCCATACCACTCCTGGGAATATACCCTGGGAAGCCAAAAACACACAGCAGAAACACAATCCGCACTTTTATTTTCATAGCAGCACTATTCACAATAGCCAGAACCTGGAAACAACCAGTATGCCCGAGAACTGATGACTGATAAAGAAACTGTGGTACATCTACACAATGGAATACTATGCTGCTGTTAGGAAAAATGAAGTTATGAAATTTGCCTATAAATGGATGGACATGGAAAGAATCATGTTGAGTGAAATTAGTCAGAAGGAAAGAGAGAGACATAGAATGACTGCATTTATTTGCATTACATATTTAAATATATCAGGTGGTCTTACCAAAAGTGGAAATTACCGCAAACGTGAGGGAGTCAGAGGTCAGGTAAGACAGAGAAGTAAACATGTGTGAATAAATGTTGAAATGGCTGATACCAACATAGAACTGAGCATTAAATACAGGCAAAAAAATGCACATGATGGCTTCCAAGTGTATGTAGTGCAACCCACAATGTGTAGGAGAAGGAAGGGAGAGAGAGGGAGAAAGAAAAGAGATAAAGAACCTGCCATTTAGGCAGGCTATGGAAGGTGGGAGGGAACTGGGGACATTGGTGGTGGGAAATGGGCACTGGTGGGGGGGTGGGTGCTGGAACACTATGTGACCGAAACCTTCAAACATGAACAACGTTGTAATTGTATATCTTACGGTGGTATAATAATTTTTTTAAAAAATGAAACAAAATAGAAAAAAAAAGAAACCATGGTACATCTACACAATGGAATACTATGCAGCTGTTAGAAAAGACAAAAAAAAAAGACAGTGCTTTGAATTTCAATGGCTATAAAAGGGGAAACCTCCAAAATCAGATGGAGATATGAACCTGCAGAGCTAGAGGCATGAGATGAGGCTAGAGAACTGCTTCTAAATCCCACTGTACTCTGTAGGTATTTGTGTCTTGACTAAATACTGAAGCACTATTAAATTCATTCCTCAAACTCCTGTGAACAGTTGGTCAGCTAATTTAGTAAGGGCATTTAATATTTAAAAGTTCCTACCCTGCTAGGGAAAGCAGAAGAGTCTCAAAATCAATGAAAGAAGGTGCTACCAATAAATTAGGTTTTATCTTTTATGAAAACTTTCATTCATTCTGCTGATCTCTGAAAATGTTTGCCTTCTTAGTAACTAAAATCTCCCATATAATTTTAGTACATCCTTTAATCACTTTTTCAAAGATTCACCAGTCTTTCAGTTCTATTGAGTAGGAGGATAGTTTTTGAATCTGTGTTTTGTATGTTTGGTTGTTTGGTTTTTTGGTTTGGTTTGGATTTGATTTGGGTTTTGGGGCCACACTCGGTGATGCTCATGGGTTACATGTGATCATGAATAACTTCTGGTTGTGTTCAGGGACTGTGTTAAATGTTGGGTGGATCACATGAAAGGCAAATTCCCTACCCTATTTCCTATTGCTCCAATCTTTGGTTTTAACTTTTAAAACTTGTATCAGGTCTAAATTAATGCAACGTAATATTCTTGGTTGTATTCTGAAACAGAAAAAGGATGTTAGTGAAAATGTTGTCAAAACTTAATGAGAGTCTGGAATTCAGTTAAAGTATCACTTATCACTTGTATCACTTGCCAATGTCACTTGCTGTTTTCCACAGCCAGACCTCCCTCTCATCAGAGCTCCATCCAGCAGAGGAGCCTATCACAGCCCGGATCATCAACTCCACCCTGCAGCAGGTTTTTTTTTTTTCAATTCGGCCCCTTTCTTTAACAAGGAGGATCAAACAAAAAGCCAGAAATTCACTGAATTATTCACCCTTTCTATTTGTATAAAATAATGTGAATGTATGTGCATTTATTTTAAAATTTATTTTTGAACTCAGCATTTATTAAATAGCATGCATAATCAACCTGGGTTAAAAATTGGTTCCAACACAAATGCATTTTTTAAAATGTAGCATATTAAACTAACAAAAAGCTATACATACATATGTGTAAATTAATAATATCAGCATGGAGAGGCAGGCAATGAGGAGGTGCAGGAGGGAAACAGGGAACTTCATGGTGGGAAATGTACACTGGTGAAAGGATGGTGCTGGAACAGTACATGAATAAAGTCTGATCATGAACAAACTTGTAACTGTCTATCTTACTCTGATTCAATAAAAATTAATAATTTCAAAAAAGCGAGATGATATTTTGCTTTACAGGGAACACACAGTTGATCTACTTGGACTGACTGCAGAGACATTTTGTATTTATTTCCAAGAATTGAAGGTATTGCATACTGGTTTTATTTTCCATAGTATAATCCATTATCGTAAGAAGCTCTGTGTTTCTCCCCTACTATATCCTGGACTGTTACAGAGATTACTGCCACTAAAAAGATGTAACAGTGATGACTATTGTAGACTCCTCTTTTATGCAGCTGCTCAGCTGGAGCAAATCCCAGACATATGTCAGGGACATACATCTTTTTATTGTCAGAAAATTAATCAGATTGTGACATCAAACACAACTATCATTTTCCACTTAGTCCTATCACTGGAGCAAAGCATCATAGCCTTAGGTACCATTTTTGAGGTTACAGATCCAGCAAACATTTTACTGGCTATTCCAAGTAATAGGGGGGTAATGGAAGCGATTTATGCTTGCTCTTTTATTTAAAGACTATGTCCCTCTGCCACTTTAGTCTATATCCGAGAGATTTTTTTATACCATGTTATATGTGCAGTTCCATTACACTGATAAAAATTTGTTAATTTGACCTAAAGAATAGGAAGTAGGAAAAGTGCTTTAGGAAGGTACATGTATGCCAAAGGGAGGTATCATGAAACCTACCTGAGTCAGAGAGATATTACAGGAATTAAGGCATTTAGTTTGCATGTGTCTTACCCCAGGTTCAAAACCCCAGCATCAGATAGAGTCCCCTGGCACACCAAGAGTGACCTTGAGCACAGAGACAAGAGAAATACTTGAGCACTGCTGAACATGACAAAAGAGCAAAATAGACAAACATAAACAAGCAAAAAGAACAGAGATCTGTCAAAAATGACTAAAGGAGTAGCTGTCAGCAGCATGTTGGAATAATGTCTCTAACATGAAGCAAAGGTGGCTGCACTTGGTATTTTCATGATGAAGAAAGAGACTCAGTGCTTGGTTTGAACTTTTTAGATTTAGAAAAGAACATATGTTATATTTGAATACGCTGTCCCAAGATATTTACACTATAATATACTAAACTACAGTTTTAAGTTGATTTCAGAGTAAAAGAAGAATCAATGTTGAATACCAGCTGTGGCGTTAACGGCCTTGCCTTATGGACAGCCAGATTCACTTGTAGTTGAAATATTCTTGTAAAGCAAACGGCAAATATAGGAATCACAACAGAGGTGATATTTGGGTCCAAAGATGAAACAGTGAACTGTTTCAACAACTATTCCTTACTTGTAAGGCATGTTTGAGATTAGAACTGGATCTTGCAGACATAAGCTACCATATGGCTATGTGACCAGAGCTGCCCATCATGAATTGGAGATAATTCCCTGTGCCACATTATAAAGTGGAGAATTTCAAGGCAGCACTCACTTCAAATAAAACAACACTCTCAAGAGCAGTCTCAGCTTGCAAATCATGTGTCAGTAAATCCCCCACCCTCCTGCTGCTTGATGCTTGGTCTTTGTACTCCTGAGAAATACCCAACAATGAGTTTATAGAGGGAGAGAAAACCAATTCCTCTGTTAGGGAGAGAACTACACAGTATTCCCTTTCCAGCCAGGAGAAGATCACTGCTTGTTACAGGCTCACTTAGACATGTCTCTGGAAGACAATAGAAAAGGAACCCCCCCGCCCCCACTCAAGCAGAACTTCAGACAAAACTCTCTACTCTTTTTTTTGTGAGAGAAGAGCTAGGCAGATGTAAATCTAATTTTTTGGCTAATGGTTAACCGGTGGTCTAGCTAAAAGTAACGACTAGATCTGAGAGAGAAGTGATCAATGAATAAAATTAAAATACATTGCCTAACTCTCCTGCTTTAAGGAGCATAACAGACTAGTGGCACAAGTGATTTCTCATCTGGATCCACTTCAGATTCCTATCGGAGATGCACTTCCCATACACTGCTAAACTGCTGACTTTGCACTGTGAACTGATGGGAGCCCATTTCTGCTTACAGATACTGTTTTAATTGAGTGCTTTGTGTCAGAGACTCCCTGGTAGCCTGGAAAATCTTTCCTGGAATTACATTGGACTATAATTCTTTTTATACAAATTGCCCCTTTCTTCTCATTCTTTTCCAAAAAATATTACAGTGCACTAACAATTTTCCCCACCTCTCCTATTCCCACTTCTTTTTCTTCACAAGTATTTTCCCTCAATAAACCTGACATTGGATGGAAGCTAAAATATAAAACCCCATCCTATGATATCAAGTCATAATCCTAAAATCTGCACATATTTCTTATTTCAAAAGAACCTTTGCAGCTATGATTAGTTAATCATTTTGATTTGAGAGTTTCCTCTATTACCTTTGTAGGCCCTCAATGTTGTCACCCCTTGCTCCTATAAGAGGAAGAAGTAGAGTAAGATTTTATATAAACACAGAGGAGAGAATAGTGAGGAAGAAATAAGTAAAGTGAGAGAGAGCAAGAGAGAGAGAGAGATTTCAAAATACTGATAATGCAAAGTTATGTGAGTAGTCACCATGTTACCAGAAACTGGAAGAAGTTAAAAATTGATTTTCCCTGAAAACCTCCAGAGAGCTTGAGGCTGTACCCATAACAATATAAGTATGTGCCAGTGAAATTGATTTCAGAATTGCTGACCTTCAAAGCTTAGTGAAAATGAATATATGTTACTTGAAACTTCTAAATTTATGATAACATGTTGGGGCAGTCATAGGGAAACTAATACAAATATCTAATTATGTCTTGGGGTCTAAATCTTGAGGGACTGAACCAATGCCAGCAGAGATTATAATTCAAGGAAGAGATGGGAAGATAGAATAGGACCCAAACCAAGCTCACTCATTGCTCAGCAGACTAAAATGTTATAGAACATCAGAGTGAGATTAGGCAAGGAGCACCGCCTGGGACAACATAGGCCAGAAAAACATAAGCAATGGTCATCCAGGAAGGAATTTGTAGCAAAATACGAACATCTATAGACAATACTATCTACAAGAAATTGGCTTGCCACTGATATATTGCTTAACTACAACGGAATAATGGCATTGCTAGTAAACTGCTAAAGGTTAAGTGTGAGATATAATGACCTGTCTTATAGTCTCCATAGTAAAGGAGAAGCTTACTTGAACAGCAAATTGAAAATCTGAAGCTAAAGTCATAGAGCAACACATATAATTAGATACTCAGTGAAGGAATGTCTATTAACCTGTGATTAGGACCCAGAGTAGAAAACCAGGGGACCCTGTACAGTATGTTCCCTTGCCAGAATATACCGCAGAGACTTCTTTCATGTAAAACAACAGGTACTCCACCCTCAAAAGTTATTCATTGTAAATCTGCTAAGATTAAGTCCTGGAATAATCTGCACAGGATCATGCCAACCAAACAAAGGGGAGAGACATTATAGACTCAAGTTGAGAATTAGACATCTTATAGCAATAGAAACTAAAAGAATGTACTTGGTATTTCATTTAGAAATGATTTCAACCAGGATGTCAGGATATAACATTAGATAAGGAAGAATTTATTGCTGTGGGGCACTTCCTTAGGGAATAAAATTTAAGAACCTTTCAAGAATTTCAGGGAGTGAATCCATTTGCTGCCAGAGTAATCCCTTGAAATGTGGGGAAAGTGAAAGCTCATACAGGATGAGATGATCATATTTATGTGTTTTTTCAAAATTCATAAAAAAAAACTTTACTAAAGAAAAGAGAGAGAGGGTAGGAAAGCTCCAGTTTATTGAAGGATCTCCTCATGAAGAATTCCCAATAATTTCTTCATAGAGATAGGTAATCAAGGAGCTAAGAGAAGTGCACTGAGTAAATTGATTAACTAAAATCAGAATATTTATCCGAGGGTTTCTTACCTATAGGAATAAGACAGGAATAACAAAATCTTCATCAATGTCATGAGGAATACCCTGGAAAAAGCTTCATGATACTGAGAGTGACATTGGCTTCCTCTGAAGACCGAAGCTGATGACAGAGAGATCGTGAGAGCTAGGTTCACTACTGTCAGTACAGATGAGAACCCAGGGAGTGGTGCTCAGCAGCACAGAACAAGTCACATTATGTGAACAACTGTCAAAGTCAAAATGACATCCCTGGAACTTTGGCCAGCAGGGACTTGTTAATAGAGTTTGACAAAATTGAGACATTCAAAGATGCTGCTCCTTAATTAAGCCTACAAACAGGTAAAAAGGAAAAAACAGAAGAGCAAGAAGTTGAGGGAGTTCACCCCAATAAAAAGCTACAAACATGTTGACTCAGAAAATGCACGTGTGTTCAGATCCAGAAAACAATGGAAAGGATAAATTTGATTAGGCTACTTTGAAAAATTAGAACATAGACAAGAAAAACCAAGGGTGAGATCACACACTAGCAGTCTATTAGCAAACTCATGAAAATATATTTGCAATACTTATAACATATAAAGGAATTAATGAGGTAGTGAAAATTCACAAAAGGTGCAAAGGAATATAGGTGATAAATAAATATACAAAAAACAGTGAATGAAGAACTATGTTAAAATAACGTGCTATCATGTTGAACTCTTTTCATCTATATTTAGTAGTATATAAAATAGTACATTTTAGAGGTACATGTGTGTGGGGGGAAGTGCCTGGGATTGAATTCAGGGCCTCACACATGCAAAGCATATGCTTTACCACTAGGTCTTAATCCCTTCTAGAGGTAACTTATACATGCACATCTAAATACTAATTTTAGTAATCTTTTGATCTATAGTCAGTTTTAGAATCTATTATCTATAGATCATCAAATGCTAATGTCAGAATTTATTTATAAAGACAAAAAATAAGCTTAAAGTGCAATTATGGGAATTATGGGAAGCCAGAAAATATCCTTTTGTTTAAGTATATATATATATATATAAATAGAATATTATAAAATCATTAAAATTACAATGCATAATATTAAATAAAATAGAATTTTTTAAAATCTTGTAGTTATGAAGTACTACATTAGAATATTTATGTTAATATAGGACTCTTTACCCTAAAACCAAGTGAAAATTTATAAAGATTAATAGAATTGGTGGTACTAGAGCTAAGTCACTTATCATGGTATTATCGTTTTTAATCATTGTACTAAATTCAGAAGCCTCAGTATTTTAAAGTAGCAATAAAATAGTAGACCATTGGGAGCAATATTATCCACCCTGAAGTATATATGAATATATGTAAGCAAAATAATATGAGTTTGCATTACGATGTTTCTGATCTTATCTATTTTATTTTTAACTATAAGTAGGCAATTATTTTATATATTACCTTCACTTTTATCTCTTTTATTTCTTTCAATATTTGCCTATGTTTAGTGGTGCTCAGGACTTGCTCCTGAATTGTGCTCTGGAATAACTCTTTGTTGTGCTTTGGGAACTATATAGTTTAGCATGGGTTGAAACTGCAGTCAACTCAGTGCCTAAATCCCTAAATTTCTCTCTTTTCTCTATTCCTTTTTCTTTGCTTTTTTGTGTGGGTCATATCTAACAGTGTCCAGGAGCTACTCTTCAGAGTCACTCCTGGCCGTGTTTGGGAACCAGGGATTGGTAAAAATCATGTGCAGTCTCCCTTTGAACAGTCTCTCCAGACCTCTTTTCATTGCTTTTGCAATAGGCATGTAGAGATAAACAAGAAACATTATTTTGCTTTATGTTATCAGAGAATTAGGTGTATTTAAGTGCCTCTCTTCTGAGTGTTTTTCAAATTCTGCCTTTATGTCCTTGACAATTCCTAGAGGAGAATTCATTAGCATTCAAACAAATCCTTTGGGCTCAAAATAACCTTTTATTGAGGTTATCTCATTTTTTAGGATTTGAAACTATAATGCTATTATTGAGTATGGGACCTTGACTATATGACAACTGAGAAGACATGTATTAAATTGAATATTGTAATCAATGAACTTATACTAGAATTTATGTAATATGCTAATCTATGTGCCCAATTGTAACTTTGATGGTCAACAAATAAACCTAAATTAAATTAGGTACCAAAGTTAGTAACTAATTACTAATTCTTAAGTATTTTTATTACCAAACTTAATTTTGAGTTTTCCCCTCAAATGGTATTTCTATTAGAAGCATGGGATTTCCAATTTCTCCCCATGGACTTACTATTTAGTGGCTCTCACCATCATCATCAAATTGCCCTCAAACTGCCACTGTCACTTTAGGAAATACCTGAAATCTGTCACCTCACACCCTACTATTGATATTATATATGTTTTATCTATCAGCATTTCTCCAGACCCTATGACAACCTGAAAGGTCTATGAGTACTTAATGAACAGTCCATCAATGACATGTCACAGAACTCTGGAAAACCAAAGGCCTAAGGTCCTAGGAATTCTGGAGATAGAAGCCAGGGTTTAGCAGTCTAGGAGGGTCAATTCATGAAGTAAAAACAGGTGGTGTTATAAAAGAAAGTAGAATTTGGAATAGCTTTGCATCACTGGCACTTGGAAATTTAAGGACAGAGATCAAAAAGAAAGATTTGCATTTATAAAGATTTGAAAGTCATTGGCTAGCCCTGGGGTTTACTTCTAATCCAGACACTGGGGTATTTTAAAAGACAATTGCATTTTACCTTCAGGGTCCTTCTTAAACCCAGTTTAATTCTGGGATAAAGAGGCCACTTGCCAAAATGTATTTCTAACCGCTCCTGCCTAAATTTCTTTTACATGCACAGAGTATGACTATTTTCTAATGAGAGAAACACAAGAAAGTGCCAAGAAGAGTTCATCTCAAGAATGAGTAGAGATTGTACGCAGATTAATAGAATTCTAGGGCTAGACTTTAGAGATCAGTTATAGTAGCATTTTCATTTTATGATGAGTCCACTGAAGCCCAGAGAAGCTATATTACAAAGGGTGTAAGTAGAAAGTATAATAATTTACTGAATTCTAAAACATTGAAACCAGAAAAGAGCTTGAAATTTTAAAGAGATTGTTCTAAGATAAAAATAATGAATACAAATTTTGCGTGCTGATGTTAATTTGGTTGAACTGGTTACCTTGTGAAAATCAAGAGTCAGATAGCTATAAATTTATTGATTAGGACTAAGATGTGACTCAACGGTAAAGTACATTTCTACCGATAATATATTTTATTTATTAATAGAATATGTAATTTTATTATAATTCTATAAAATTATAGACCTTCAGTATATTATTAGGGGAATTAGGATCAAAAGATGTGAGTCTTCCTTTCTTGTTTCATTTAACCTTTGGATTGTCCTCTGTCACTTGTCACTTGTCTTCCCATTGTTTATTGATTTGTTTGAGGGGGCGCCAATAACATCTCCATTTGTTGGGAATGAGGCCCATTATTGTTACTGTTTTTCGGCATATTGAATACACCATGGATAGCTTGTCAGTCTCTGCCATAGATTGTCCTCAGTAAAACAATGAAATTCTTGGTAGTTCCTCCATTATCTGGAGTACATAAGAGAGCTGACTACACAATTTTGAAAGTCTGAATTGTATACAATCCTATGAAAAATCTCACTTTCCATAGATTTCCTGAGGGTTCTGTCTAAAAAACTGGAGTGTGACTGTTTTCTGTCTTATCAATATGTCTTATGATTCTGAAATAAACAAAAAAGATCATTTTCAATCCTATTTCTTTTTTTCTCAAAATTTCTTTAGGTCTCATAAATAGGACCCTAAAATAATGTCTAACATAAATCACTTAAGCCAATTTAACAAATATTATAGACAATAACAATATAATGAAAAGGATGAAATAAGCCCCACAGGAGATAGCTAAATACATCTCATAATAACTTATTATCATCAATGATGAGCTTATCAATTAACAGAACTGTCCTGGAAAAACTTATTAATTTTCCTACAGCTAAAGATTAAAAATCAAAACTTAAAACCATTCCTTCTGACTATATCACTTCACTTGTATCACTTGTCTTCCCGTTGATCATCAATTTGCTCCAGTGAGTACCAGTAACATCTCCATATGTCCTGTCACATGCTAGTGTAGCCCAAGGACATCTGCTTGCTCCAGGAACATAAAGAGCCTCAAACCATTCCATAAGGTCATGGGAATGAGGTTTATAATTGTTACTGGTATTTTGCTTATCAAATACTGAACAGGTAGCTTGACAGCTCTGCTGTGAGGGTGGGATACTCTTGTAGTAAACTCTAACCTCAAGAATTAATTGATGAAACGTGCGGCCGCTTTGCCAGGCTTGTGATCAGCTCTTCTGCTGGAACTCCGACGAGTGGGAAGTCCAGATGTGGACAATGGCGGCCCTCAAACTGTGGGGGTTCCTCTGGCTTTTTGCAAGGTTCTGCTAGGGTGGCAGGCCAGGACTAGAACCCACCTCCCTCCCGGGCACCCTGTAATCATTCCTTCTAACTATAACTATGTAAAAAGATTTCTACAGCAACATTAACTTAGCCCTTTCAAAAACTTAGTTCAGTTAAAGCATCATTTATTTAATAAATCACAATATATGCTGGAATTACATGGTATATCAGAACTTCAATAATTTTTAATGGTTTTCTTGAATTCTCACAACAAAATAGTTTGAAAATGAATTTTAGATACTTGGCATTGCCAAACGTTGCACCCTTCTCTCTTCATCCCTTATTCTAATGGTCAAGGAGATGCCTGGTAAACAGGCTGGTCCAGTGCAATTTAATCAATATCTCTGACTCCTAGAAACCAGAGAACAACAAATTTATCTCTGGCCTACAGTTCTAGTCTGGACCTAAAAAAAGAAAGGATTTTTCTCTAAGATTATTGGAAAGGTAAAATTACTTAGTTCATTTCTTCAGAGTGTAACATTCATTAAAACCCAATAATAATTAATAATAATTAAATTAAAATAATAATTAATAGATATATGAAGTCTTTGAAAATCATTACAAATTAAAAGTAATCTACACAATGGAATACTATGCAGCTGTTGGGAAAAATGAAGCATTAAATTAGTCTATAAATGAATGGACATAGAGAGTATCATGCTGCGTGAAATTAGTCAGAAGGAAAAGGATAGATATAGAATGACTGCACTCATATATGGGATACAAAAAAATATTATGAGACTAATATCCAAGGCCAATCAAAACAGGGGTCAGGAGGACTTGTCAACAGTTGAAATCTACCACAAGTGTGTGGGGGACAGAGAGTAAGTAAGATAGAGAAGGACCAGTTTGCCAACAACATTTGGAAATGATAACACCAGAAGTATTGAAAGTCGGTCAAAGTATATACATGACAACCTCTCAGAGTATGTACTAAAAACCACAACATTCAAAAAGAAGAGAGTGGGGGGGGGGAGAAGAAAAGTACCTGCCATAGACACAGGCAGGGAGTGGGGGGAAGGGAAATTGGGACATGGGGTTGAGAAATGGGCACCAGTGGTGGGACGGGTGCTGAAACACTGTATAACTGAAACCCAATCATGAACAGCTTGTAATTGTATTTGTAATTGTATGTCTCACAGTCGTATAATAAATTTTAAAAAATACTAAAAGTAAGTGATACTCTTTCTTATTAATTTATCTGGAAACAGAGTAGCAAGCACATCATTTCAGTAAAATATCTGACCTCCTGAAGTCTGAGACATTTATCAATAAGTAGCTTACTTTTCCACATTCTTCATTTAAGATTTCAGGGAAACATCCTGTCATCGATCTTGTGTCTGACTTTTACTGACTCCAGGGGATCCTACACACAATTCAGTAGTAATACCAGATGATCCCAGCTAGGTATTCTCTCCTAGTGAGTAATTTCATAGATTCCTATCCCCAACTTTTTATTTTCTAAGTCATTTGTTTAGATCTCCAGAGCTTTCTCCCCTCATACCAATATCTCAAAGTTCAAAGATTGAAAAACCATTTTTATTTATTATCAGATTTAGTATTTCTTTAGCACACTGCCATTAATGGCCTCAGGTGCCGAAAAGCTACAAACTTCACTGGGAATGACTTTAGAAAAGAAAAACTATAAATTAATATCATCTCAAAACTAATTCCCAGTTATAGCAATATTGGCAGTAGTGCAAGTAGCAATATACATTTACTCTATTCCAACTGAGTTAACTATGATTTTTTTCCATAGAAATGTGTCCTTTTAAAAAAATCTCTGCTTCAAAAATATACAATATAAACAGACCACTAAAATTATTATTAAGTAAGAAGTTATCTCAACTTTTAAAAAAATAAGTGTAAAAGTGTCCTGAAAACTAATGACACCTTATAATTTTGCTTATTAGTAGTCTTTTAAGAAGAAATTCTAAAGTTTATTTCTTTAACTATCCAAAGATATCAGGGCTCTGCATTGCTCTGGGCTACTGTGCTGACTCCCTACGCCATGGTCACAAGATAGCTACAGCACGCTCAGACCTCATGCCCTGACACCATCTCCCAAGGAAAGAATAAAAACATGAAGCCTTCATTTTAGGCTTTATTTCAGGAGCTCGGAGGTATGAATGAAAGTTTTTTCTTATATGCAGTTTAGCGATAAGTCTGAACAAAATCTATATTTCACTTGCAATGACTGAAAGCAATAATCCTAAGGGCAGCTATGCATTAATTTCTCCTAGTTAATCTCCTTATTCTACAACACAAAGTCACATATAACATCTGTGAGACATCTTTTAGGTAGCATCATCTGTGCAAAAAAATTCCTGACAAACTTATAAAGTAGCTGTATATAGAAGGAGGTGCTTTGAGGCTCACAAGGACTTCAAACATTAAGTTTCCTTCACTTTCTAATAATTCTAGAATTTACTTGAAATTTCATTTTAAAATTCATGTCAGTATTGATAGTGTGATGATATTTTCAATAAAAAACATATTTAATATTCACACAATAAGCAAACTAAAGAATGTAGGTCGTACCTTAATAAAACAACAGACATATATATAAACACAAACACACACAAAGATTAGTGCAGTTTCTGAGTTTTCACGCTGCTGTCTCCCTTTCTTTCTGTCTCTCTCCCTTTCTGTATATTTGTTTTCAGAACCTGCCATAATTCTATAAAGAAAGCCCAGGTAAGGGTTGGATGGTGGATGGTGCAGTGGATGATACAGTGGATGCTACAGTGATAGTACAGTGGATATGGACTGCCTTTTCTTATAGCTGGCCTCAGTTTGATTCCAGGCATCCCATATGGTCCCTTAGCATCTGGTAGAATTGATACCTGAGCACAGAAGCTGGAGTAAGCCTTGAGTATTGCATAGTGAGGCTCAATAGCCAAAAAGTCCTGGAACCTTCCTCATCAGTCACCATGAACTATAAAATACGTTTCCAGACAATCCCGGGCCGAGGTGAGGCTTCAGACATGATGGCACAGAAACAAGTCATTCCTACTTGGTCCTATCTGAATTCTTTTCTTTTATGGAAGGAGGAACATAGTTTTTTGATGTGACTGACGCCTCCTCATCTCAGTCAGACCAATGATGTCGTACTTGATCTTTTGCACTTGCACCATCAGATCCTCAATATATGCTTCTAATGCCAGCGCATGTGCATTGAAAGTACAGACAGTCATTTTAGTCCTTCTTCGTTTTGGCAGCCTAGGATGGCCATGAAATTTTATCAGGCATTGCTTGTTCGCCTTTCTTACTGTGCCGTATTAAGGGCTCTTTCAGGGTCAGGAAAACAAACATTTTTGTTACTGGTTTTGGCATATCAAACATGCATCGGACAGCTTGCTAGGCTCTGCCATGAGGACGCTATACTCTCATTACTTTGTGGGGCTTTCTCAGAGGGGTGGGTAGAACACTACACTACACTATCTTCCCGTCATCATTATTTGCAGAGCGGCCGTAATATCTCCATAGTCCGTCTCATCTAATAGAACCAAAGGCATCTCTTGCTCCAGGAACATAAAGAGCTCAACATTATATTAGGTCAGTGAATGACCTAATATAAAGTTACTGTATTTGGCATATCACACGGCTTGCAGGCGGCGGGTGGCTACTCTGGTCCGGGTCTCTGGGTGGTTGTGCGGAGGGAGTCCGTGTGGAAGATGGCAGCCCGGAGTCGGGGGTTCTTGTTGTGGGCTCGCGGGTGGCGGCCAGGGCTAGACCCGCCCGCCTCCCAGCGCCCAGTAGCTGGGTAGAATATTCACAGCAATTTGGAGGTAAATCACATGGACGCACAGCGGTCGAGCAACAGGGAAAGCTGATTTTTGCTCTGCCGGGTGTATCTGTTTCTGTGGCTCAAACATTCCCTGGGCTTGTAATACTCTCCTCTGAAGGACGGTCTCTGCAGGATGGGTCCTTGTAGGCTGGGTTTCTGACAAGCCAGGCTGGAGACTGGATTAGTCTGTTGGGTGGAGATCTTACAAGCTGCAGAGTGTGGATGGTGAAGATCGCTGCCAGCAAGGTGTGGGGGTTTCCCTGGGCTCTTCCGAGGCTCCATCGGGATGGTGGGCTTGGGTTGGAAGTTGCTCTCGTGGTCCATGGAATTCAGGGGGTTCAACGGGAAAGCTGGTTTCTGCTCTGCCAGGTGCATCAAAGTAGTCCTCCTCAAAACTCTCCAGGCTGTCCAAAGCGAGTCCGAAGACCAGAAGTCCAGAAATGGTCACAGCCAAGAGGTGCCCAAGAAAACATAATGATTGACTTGGACCTGGCATTCAATAAATGCTCCAGATTTTCCAAGCACTCTCAGAAACAAACATGCACAACTTCCAGAGGGCACTCGGGGGACTGTGCCCCAACCCTGAGCCCCCTGGCTCTTCAGAACAACTGCTCAGAACTCCTAGACATCCTCCGGCCACGGCAGAGTGCATTAGAAATGGAGATTTTCCAGGGCATGGAACGTGAACTAATTCCAGAGGCCCCATTCACTCTCAATGGAACAAACATCTCTGAATGCAACAAATATGGGTACCTAGGTCGAGAAGTCAACATGATGAACGACCTAAAACCTGAGCTGCGCAGGAGGAGAGAGAGCGGCATGGAATGCCTTCAAAGGCATCAAAGAAATAGCTAAAAGGACAAAGAACCTCTGGCTCCTGGCACATCTCTTCAACTCCACCGTTCTCCCTGCATTAACATAAGCCTCAGAGACCTGGGCCCTACGAAAGCAGGATGAGAATGCTATTAGCGTCTCCCAGAGAGGAATCGAAAGAGCTATGCTTGGAATATCATGCCTCACTCAAGTGAGAGATGGAATCCAGAGTTCTGACCTCCGTCGCTATTCCAGAATCAGGGATGCTGTCTCGTTTGCCAAGGCATCGAAAATCAGATGGGCTGGACATGTAATGCAATTTGGAGACAACCGCTGGACTAGAGACATTACTGACTGGATCCCATGGATGTCAAAAGATCACGTGGCCACCCACCTACAAGATGGTCAGACTTCCTTGTCAAGACCCTGAAGGAACGATTTGAGGCTCTTCATATTTCTGAATCAACCAGATGCCATTGGGCTACATTGGCACGTGATAGGGTCCAATGGAAATGTTACTGGTGCCCACTCGAGCAAATCAATGAATAACGGGATTCAAGTGATCAAGTGATGGGGGAGGGCTTTTTTGGGTCACATCCTGTGACGCTTAGGAGCTACTCCTGACTTTGCACACAGGAATTACTCCTGGTGGTACTTGGAGGACAATATGGGATGTTGGGGATCAAAACTAGGTTGATCTCATGCAAGGAAAACGCCCTACATTTGGAACCACCACTCTGGCCCTTATCTAAATTCTTGACCATGGCAGATAGTGTGTGATAATTGCTGCTTTAAGACAAAATTTTATTGTAGTTTGTTGTATCAGTAGATAGCTATTGCATCTACTAATGAAATCACAGTACAAATTAAAGTAAAATAATGATATTCAATGAGAGGTTATAAGAATAAAAAAGGTATCTGGATTAAGATAAGAACACATAAATATAGGATAAATTTATTTCTCAAAGTAGATCGGTGAGAATTCAAGGAATGAGAAAGGGCTTATATCACTACTAAACTGGAAGACTAGACACTATATGGACTCAATAAGCAAAATGCCTTGGTTAGAGACCATGGACAGGTATCCATAAATATAGGCATTTAAATGGTTTGTCTGCTCTCTCGGTAACCCTACTGTGTATGGTGTAGAAAGAGTTCCTTTCTGAAATTTAAGTTCCCATGAATGCAAAATGGCAGCTGAGATGATTCAATCAGATGATGCATGTTAAACACTTAGCATAAGGCCTCATGTAATAATACAGTTAATAATACATTAATACAGTCATGAAATACTTGCAGTGCAACAAACCACATGACATTGTCTACTTATAAAGTTACCATTCAGTAATAGGTTAGTGGTATGGAAGTGTGCTTCCTGAAGTTCTTGAGACTCAGATGTATCTTTCTTTATCTAATTCCCAATTAATTGCTCAATTCCCCTTATTTAAAATTTGTAGTTACAGCCATAAAAATATTATAGGAGTAAGGTGCTTACCTTTGCCTTACATGTAAGTTGACTGCAGTTTGATTCCTGATGCCACTTCATCCTATAGACACTTGCAGGATAATTTCCTAAGAAAGAAAAGAAAAGAAAAGAAAAGAAAAGAAAAAGAGAGAGAAAGAAAGAAAGAAAGAAAGAAAGAAAGAAAGAAAGGAAGGAAGGAAGGAAGGAAGGAAGGAAGGAAGGAAGGAAGGAAGGAAGGAAGGAAGGAAGGAAGGAAGGAAGGAAGGAAGGAAGGAAGGAAGGAAGGAAGGAAGAAGGAAGAAAGAAGAGAGAGAAGAGAGAAGGGAGAGAGAGAAGGAAAAGAAGAGAGAGAAGAGAGAGAAGAGAGAGAAGAGAGGGAGGTAGGGTTGGAGGGAGTGAGGGAGGGAAAGGAAGAAGGAAGGAAGGAAGGAAGGAAGGAAGGAAGGAAGGAAGGAAGGAAGGAAGGAAGGAAGGAAGGAAGGAGGGAGGGAGGGAAGGAAGGAAGGAAGGAAGGAAGGAAGGAAGGAAGGAAGGAAGGAAGGAAGGAAGGAAGGAAGGAAGGAAGGAAGGAAGGAAGGAAGGAAGGAAGGAAGGAAGGAAGGAAGGAAGGAAGGAAAAAAGGGAAGAAGGAAGAAGATAATGAGAGAGGGGGAATGAAAGAAATAAGTTGCGACTGTTGCTAAACAGTTCAGGTATGAGTTTTTCCTTTATTTGTTATATATTATTCATGGAATTTTACAGTAAAGTTTCAGGTGATGCTTTTGCTGCTAGCAGAGCCATGTCATTATTTTTTTTTGCATAACTATACCAGATGATAGCTTTTTCTATGTGTGATTTGCTATTTTAGAGAATAAGTGATATCAGATTCAAAAGAAAAATATTTAAAACAGGAATGGAAGAAAAAACCTGGCCATATTTCTTCCATTAAAGTTATTGCAGTTTTTGGTCAGAGGAGCTTATCAGTAAGCCAGCAGGATAATAAACAGGCATTCTCAATAAACATAGTCTGATGCTGATAGCGGTGAGGACACTGTGGATCGGATTCATCTCATACAAAAATCTTCTGCTACACTTCACTGAGTGATTGAGATGTGAACAGGAAACAAGGCTGACCTCTAGTAAGAGAAAAGCAGCATTTGGAGGTTTGCATTCTCTGTATCACTCTGCCACTTCAAGGGCATCAGCAAAGAATTTCCATCAAGGGACGTTTATAATATAAATATCTTCCTAAGATTTAAGTCTTCTCTGTATCTTACCTGTCTTTTGTCCCTAGCCTCCTGTGTGATACCCAAATCCTAAGAGACACTCAGTAAATGTACACTGAACTGAATTTAAGTACTAGGTCAAAAAGTGGACTCAGAATATAACTATTCTACAAAACGTTCAACATAAAGAAGTTATGTTTCTCCCCTAAGCTCAATAAAATAACATGAAGCCTATTGTTACACTTTTCTGATAGGACTATTGAAAAAAACATTGTAGATAAGTGCAAGATCTTCTGGAACTAGACTAGCAAAAAGCAAAGCTCAGTTCTGTCACTTTTCCAGTATTGTCTTGGACATGGTTGTTTACCCTCTCTTGTGCCTCAGTATATTGTCTGCAAAATGGAGAATAGCAGTGCTTCTCCATTAAGAATATTGTGAGGATTACACATGTAACAAATAGATTCCATCTGGTACATAATAAGCAATCAGAAGTGATTAGTCAGAGTGATAAGCATCCAATCTGTTATTGTCTGAGGTGTGTATCCACAAGCCAAGTCCTGATATCCCCCATTGCTAAACTGCTTAGGAAGCCACACAGACACAGAGCAGCAGAGTAGCGACTTTGTGCTCAGACTCTAAGAAGGCTGTCTAGAGATAGTTTTCTCTCTATCAGAGCTATATGCACTCATGGAGAACCACACTGATGATTCTTGAAAAATCCATCCATAAATAAAAATAATATTTTAACTGAGTTATTTTCCTGAATTTTTGGTTTCACAAAATATCAAATGTATCTTAAACTTTAACAATCCTTTGTTTTTCCCTCAGCAAATTAGGTGATCTTACCAAGTTTCTTATACATCACCTCTAGTGACATTCATGAATACCTTACTTTATATATTTTAAAATAAAAAATATAAAAACTAAAAATGCTGCCACCCAGAGCCAATTAGTTCATCTAAAGATACCAAAAAGTAGAACTTATGAAAGACTACCGGAATAGAATGTGGATAGACATTTATTTGGTTAGTTAGTTATAATTGAATCACCCTGAGATAGACCATCATGGGTTATTCATGATTGTTTTTCAGTCATACAGTGTTCCAACACCCATCCTCCACCAGTGTACATTTTCTACCACCAATGTCCCCAGTTTCTCTCCTACTACCTTCCTTCTTCCACTCCCCCACCTGCCTCTATGGCAAACAATTTTCTTTCTGTGTGTGTGTGTCTGTCTGTCTGTCTGTCTATTTCTCTCACTTTTTGTGCATTATGGTTTTCAATACAGGTACTAAGTTTTGCAATAAGTACAGGTATCCTGCTTTTCCAGGGTGTTCAGTGTTCAGTACTTTTATCAGGCAGGTACAATTGGAGTAGCTTTCTATTACTTTCGTTTGTGGATGTAACTGCTGGGGCTTCCAGAAGTACAGAGATGTGGGGGAGGCATCTCATCCAGACGCTTAGAAAGACTGGAGATTTTAATCACAAAACCTGCATATCTGAATTTTCAGCAGATTAGTATCTCAGTGAAGTCTATTCTGAGACAGTGGAGTGTGTCCTGGAGCATGGCAGTGATTTTGGATTGTGGAAGCAAGAGACTGCCAGGGGGCTCTGCTAGGGCGGGCACTAGGCTAACCCACCCTACTTAAATGTATCCTGGTCTGTAGCCTTGCAGGGGTCCAAGATTAACTACAACTTTTGATCTTTCTAGATTTACTTATGGGTGTCTGAAACAAGGCTGATAAGTGAGTTTGAATCACTGATCGGGAGGTGTTTGTGGATGTGGCCCACATACTTGGTGCTGAGTTGTTGGAGTCAAGCCAGAGGCACAGTAGTGATTTTGAGGTTCTAAGAAAGCTGAAGGCACCATCAGGCTGCTGATGCACATGCAGGTTGACCTGGCTGTGGTGCTGCATCCCCTGGGTCCGAGTGGCAATGACAGCAGTGGCCCCAGCAGGATCCAGGACCAGGGTCAGGTTGCTACCATTTACAGTTTCGCACTCTGGGATGGCTACAATCATCAATCCAACAGACCTCACCAGGATCACATGCCCGAACCAAGGTCTCCAGACACTCAGGGAAGTTTTCCTTCATAATATGCTTCAGGAGGTACAGTCTGATCCTAGGAAGAAAAGGTGCAGTGCCACCCCACCCCAAAAAATCACCAGGGACCCCATGATGAGAACCCAGGGTACCCCCTTAACCCCGGAACCGATGTTCAATAGTGGTGGTGAGTTGGATCTAGAGAGCCTTCTTCAACCACATTGAAACTCTGCCACCCCCCCAGAGCTGTGACAGCTCCGCCAGCTTGTGGCTATGCCATCTCCATCCGCATGAGTCCTACTCCAGACTGCAGTCCTCAGTGTGTGAAAGGCTGGTTTTGCTTAATGACACTCTCCTGAGAACGGATATCCAAGGGGCCCCCACATTCACTCACACGACAATTTTATGAACCCCATCAGCATTCAGAGAACTGAAAACTGCTGTCTCTCTGCCTCTTCTAGCACTTGCTGGGCCCAGGCATTCTTACCGGAACACTCCTGGATTGACATTTTCCAATGCCATTTTAAAATTCTACAGTATTATCTGGCTATTTACTTATTTTGTGTAAAACAAGCAAAACCTAGTAAATAAGTAAAATTTTTCAAAGTAGAAATGAATATCAGGCACGGCGAAATAGAGAGACGACAGGGGCAGAGCTGCCTGCTACTGCTCCCTGGCCGCCGCCCAGGAGCCCAGGAGAGTGGCGGGTTCTGCCGCCAGCCGCGGCCAGCCAGCCCCCCCCTGAGGGTTTTATGTCCGGCTCCCCCAGAGCAGCCTTCGCCCGGCATCAGCGGGCGGGGCTAGGTGCTGGGGCGGGGGCGTACGCCTGGGCTTGTGGGAGCCGGCGGCGGGGATACAGGGATCAAAAATAATATCTTCCTGCCAGTATTCACAGAAAATCTACTACTCCGATTTTTATGACAGGAAAGTCGCTCATTCCAAACCAAATAGGAAGGCCCAAGAGACAGTAGGGTTTTATCCTTGGGAACCCATATGGTTCTCTGAGCACTGCCAGGAGTAAGCCCTGATTATAGAGCCAAGAGTAACTTCTGAGCACCCCTCAGTGTGCCATGCGTTCCCAGCCACCCAAATGAATAAACAAATCAATATGGAATACATGAGTTGAGAACACTTTAGTTTTCAGTCTACCACTTTGCTGAGTGTCCAGGCCAGATAAAACTACAGACTGCCCTCAAAAGAAGACAGTGTATGCTCACCACAGCTCCAAGAGCCTTACATAAGAACTTTCTTAATATCAGCCCCTTGTGTACACACCTTACAACAAAACATTTTAGTGTTCAGGACTCAGAATGAAAGAATATTAGACCATGACAAAACCACCAGGTGTCGTAAAAGCTCTTGGGTTTTAATTAGACATTTCATAAGAATCCAAAGAAAATGTAAGAACATTATTTATCTCCACACATAAGAGTTTTTTTGATACCATCTGTTGCACAAAAAAAAGTTGAAATTATAAGTACTTTGAAGTTTTCTACAGTTTGTATTAATATATGCCAGTGCCTCCTTTCTAGCTTTAAATTCTTGCTTCAGACATGTCACTTATATAAATTATTGCTGCTTGATTTTAGTCTAGCAATTTAATTTATCTCCATTAATCCCTCTCTTCATCCTGGTCTAATTTGCACTTATTTATAAACTCCAGGACTAGAATCATTCTACAGTTGCTTAGAATCGTCAAACCTACAATGAGAATAGAGTTTTTAAAAAAATCATGTAGATATTAATGAATACTTAGGTCATTTGATAGGTGTCACAATGGGGGCGAAAACACTGTCTTAACTATTAAGCAATTTTTATCTACAATCTAACTGCTACTTAGGAATCTGGAAAGAGCCCACATGCCTTTTATTTCATACTGCTGAGTGGCAACCTACAGCCTCAAACATCCTTAAAAAAAGCCATGATAAATAAAACCTCTCATTTTTGTGACTAAATTCTCATATAGTACATAATGAATTTAGGAATAAGATTAACTTGGATCTCAAATAGTCACAGATGGATACAAGTTAATTTCATATGCACAAACAAAACACTAAAATTCTAGGCTTCTGTTAAGTATAAGTTTCTTATACAATAAAGTATAGGGCAAGATGCTTGACTTGTATGGTTTGATCCTTGGCACCACATATGGTTCCTTGATTCTCACCATCTGAACACAGCTGGGAGTGGCCCAAAACAAACAAAAGAATAGGTATCATAATAAGATAGCTTTTTATTATGCAAACTCATATTATATTGAGTATTTGCAACTGTTTTATCTGTTATCAACAATTCCTTTATATACCTTCTGCTAATAGCACAACTCAAGTGGTAGAATATAGAAGCTCAAAACTCACTCCCTAGTCATGCAAAATTGTGAAAAATAATAAAAATAAGAAAACGCAGCAGTACATTATTTAGACCAAACACAAATCAACATAAACACGTTTTAATTCACAGAGCACAGCAATAATAATAAACAAAATGAGACATGTCTAATACATTAACAGTTTTAGACAAAAGTCAACATGTTAATAATTGCATATGAATTTCTCATATTTATAATAAGTAAGACTTCTATTTTATGTCAATGAAAAGTACGCTCATATAATTTTAGAATAAGGGAATGCAGGAGTGTAGAATAAAATATTTTCCATATAAAATAAAAGATTTCTGAATTTCTACCCTCTTTATTATTCTTAAAGTAAGTCTAGAATAAAACTCTTAGAACTAATCCATGTTGGAAATGACCCAGACCAAAAAGTTTCTCTAAATTCTAATAATGATACTTTGTAAAAGAAAATGTCTCCTTGTTGAGTGAAATTAGCCAGAAGGGAAAAATATAGATATAGAATGACTGCATTTATTTGCATGACATAAATATATATAAACATATTATAATACCAATATCCAAGGTCAGGCAAAACATGGATCAGAAGGTCGTGTCAAAGGTGGAAATTACCACAAACGTGTGGGAGTCAGAGGAAACACTACTAACAAAGTAATTGGAAGCAAAGATAACCATATGGGGGACCACATGGAAGTAAAAAGCTTCTTCACCTCAAAAGAAACAGTAACCAAGATACAAAGACAGTCCACAGAATAGGAAAGAATATTCACCCAATACCCATATGAAAAGGGGTTAATATCCAAGATATATCAGGCACTGGTAGAACTTTACAAGAAGAAAACAGCTAACCTCATCAAAATATGGGGAGAAAATTAACAGAAACTTTAACAAGGAAGAAATTCAAACTGCCAAAAGGCATATGAAAAAAATGTTTTCATCACTAATCATCAGAGTGATGTAAATCAAAACAACAATGAGATATCATCTCACACCACAGAGACTGGCACATATCCAAAAGAGCAAAAACAACAAATGCTGGCATGGACGTGGGGGAAAGGGACTCTCACCCATCATTGGTGGGAATGTCGACTGGTATAGCCTTTTTTGCAAAACAATATGGACATTCCTCCAAAGCCTAGAAATTGAGCTCTCATTTGATCCAGCAGTACCACCCCTGGGAATATACCCTGGAAAGCCAAAGATACACAGTGGAAACACCATCTACATTTGTATGTTCATAGCAGCAATATTCACAAGAGCCAGAATCTAGAAACAACCAGAGTGACTGAGAACAGATGACTGGATAAAGAAACTTTGGTTTCTTTATCTACACAATGGAATACTATGCAGCTGTTAGGAAAAAATGAAGTTATTGAATTTGCCTATAATTTGGATGGACATGGTGAGGATCAAACTGAGTGAAATTAGCCAGAGGGAAAAGGACAGATATAGAATGACTGCATTTATTTGAAAGATATAAAAAATAGCATGATACCAATATCCAAGACCAGACAAAACATGGATCAGGAAGTCTTGTGAGTGGCTGGAATCTACTACAAATGTGTGGGAGTCAGAGGTTAGGTAAGACAGAGCAAGATACAGTGTACTAATAATTATTGGAAATAATAACAGCCTAGAACTAGCATTGAAAGTAAGCAAAAGGATATACATGATAACCTTTAAATGTATATATTGCAAACCACAGTGTCGCAATGTGTAAGTGGAGAGAGAGAGAAAGCGAGAGAGACAGAGAGAGAGACAGACAGAGGAGGCAAAGTGTAGCCCAATGGCATCTGGTTGCTTCAGGAACACGAAGAGCCTCAAACTGGTCGTTCAGGGTCTTGAAGAAGAAGTCTGACCATCTTGTAACTGGGCGGCAACGTGATCTTTTGACATCCCGTGGGATCCAGTCAGCAATGGCTCTGGTCCAGCGGTTGTCTCCAAATCACATTACATGTCCAGCTCATCTGAGTTTCGATGCCTTGGCAAACGAGACAGCGTCCCTGACTCTGGAATAGCGACAGAGTTCGGAACTCTGAATTCCTTCTCTCACTTGAAAGAGGTGTGATATTCCAAGCATAGCTCTCTCAATTGCTCTTTGGGAGACCCAAATAGCATTCTCATCCTGCTTTCGTAGGGCCCAGGTCTCTGAGGCTTATGTTAACGCAGGGAGAACAGTGGAGTTGAAGAGATGTGCCTGGGGGGGTTCTTTGTCTTTTTTTCTATTTCTTCAATGCTTTTGAAGACATTCCGTGCTGCTCTCTTCTCCCTGCACAGCTCAGGTTTTAGGTCATTCATCATGTTGACTTCTCGACCTAGGTACACAGAACTGCTGCGTTCAGAGATGTTTGTTCCATTGAGAGTGAATGGGGCCTATGGAACTAGTTCATTTCTCATAAACGTAGTTTTGTTGAGATTCAGCTGTAGTCCTATCTTTCCACATTCTCAGTCAAAGTCAGTCAGCATTTATACTAATATTTGGTGTTATTAGAATGCTGCAATCAGCGAAGAGGAGGTGGTGTAGTTGCCGATTACAGCAACTCATGGTGCTACAATAAAAAAATTAAAAAATAAAAAATAAAATAAAATATCTTCAATTCTTTCTCATTTCAGTCTCAATCTAATTCCACCATTTTATAAAAAATCAAAGTTATTGTCAATGAAAGTAGAAAAATACGTTTTGATAGCACTTTTTAATAGTACTTTCTAATGTGCTTATCTGGTGATGTATCATATTGACAATTAGCACTATGAAGCATTGAGTTGCATGAGGGTGCTCTAGATATTTTGGTTTCTGAGTTACTTAAATCTTTCATAGCAAGTAAGCAAAAATGAATCTACTTTATCAAAAAAGAGATTGAACTAAGCCTGGAGCAAAAATAAAATGCAGAATAAAAGTCTCTGTGGAGACATTGTTAATTCATTTTATTCATAAAAATTACCTCTCCATAGAGAAGAAAAGCAGAGGAAAATAAAGTCATAACAATGACAGATTTTTTCACTGTTAGCTGTTTCTTTTGAAGAACCAGTGCTGTTCATCCTACTGAATTCTAAACTGTGAGCATATGCAATTATATGATTACTACAAAATATTACTTGGCCACATTAATTATCTTACTTGGTCACATCAATTGTCTTGAGCAAAAGTTTTCAAAAATACTTTCATGATTAATAATATATTGGCATTTCTTACCTGATTTACAAAGGGAATTTATTATTGCAAATGTATACCTACTTCTTCACATATAACTAACTCCTTTACTCAAATGCTTTTCTTAATATACTCATTTCCAAATAAAAAGTATTTCTTTGCCTCTAATTCAGGCAAATTTCCACAAACAAATTAATATTTGTAAACTATTTAGCCTGGTATATTTTTCCTTAGACATATCCATTGGCTTCCAACTAATAACTGAAATTACCTAATGCACATTCACGCCTTCCCTTGGCTGTGAGCTTCCTTCAAGCCTTTCCTGCTGCAGACTCCAGTGCAAGCGGCAGAAACACTTTCAGCTTGAGCTTTTCTGCTTTCTTTCAAACACAGCAGGTAAACTGACTGTGACATAACATTATTCCTCCGTATTCTTTACTTGAAATGAGTGTTGCCCTATCAGACTGTTACCAGTCTGGGCCCTACCCTTGATATCAGATTCAAGAGAGGCTCAATTCTTTTCTAAAAATGTTGACTCAGTTCATGTCACATTTAGAATTTTGTTTTGTTTTGATTGTTTGGTTTGGAGAACTACACAGCGCAACTGAGGGCTTACTCCTGGCTCTGTGCTCAGGGATCCCATCTGGCAAGCCTGAAACAATATGGGATTTCGGGACCTAACTCTGGTCAGACATGTGCAAAGCAAGCACCTTATATGATGTGTTATCTCTCGGGCCATGTCCCAGAGACCTGTATTAAATTAATTGTCTTTTTTGAACATGTTAGCATTTACCATATTTCTTATATTTTAACAGCTATTCTAATATATAGAAATATATAGATTTCCACATATGATTAAATCTAATAAGAATAAAGATATTTTCTAATGTTTCCTTAATTTTCTTTCCTCCATTAAATACACACAGCAGATGTTCACAATTTTTTTAAAAAAATGTAGCACATGGAATCCACGCTACATATAAAACATTACTTTGCAGATAAACTGGCTAAGTAATGCTCTAAGTTGCAAAGAGGAATTTTATCCCCTGGGTGTCATTAAAAATAGATACTCATTTTTTTTTGTGCTGGAAGATAGACATGAAAGTAATAACCCAGGAAATAAATAGCTAAGGGTGTATCTGTCCCAGTTCTCCCATTTTCATTACTCTTTATATTCTTTATTCTTTATAATTCGCTGACTTCCAGACTGTAAGTATATAAAAGAAGGATAACTTAGTACCTAGATAGGTGCTTTAGTCTTCAGCAGATTTGGGGGATGAAATAAAGCAAACAAGATAGGGAAATATATTTGTGTTTCTACTCTTAGGCCTGATAAACACAGAAGCAATCTAGCAAAATCACACTGTATCAGACGGTTTTACAACATGTACATTCTATGGAACAATAATAGCCAGAATCGACTATCATTACAGCTCTCAGTTTTTTTCTTTTAATTCCCTTATCAACGTTGCCTTTTCATCAATGACTAGACAATTTAAATGTAAAGCAATTACTGATATTTATAATTTGAGTATGCCACTTTATTACTTATTTTCTACTGTATTTTTTTTTAATTCGTATCTCCTTTCCTACCTTTCTTGGTGAGGTGGAGATGATCACCCAAATAATTTTTAGTTTTTCATCCTAATTCACATTTTGTGCTATGCCTGTTTATATGCTATGTAACTATCATGTTTAGTTATGACAAAAACTCTAGATGTAAAAGTACATTATTCCATGTGGAATTAGTGTATTACCAAAAACATCTAGTTTTAATTGTACATTTTTATTTTATCTCACGGTGGTTAATAAAATACTTAAAAAAAGAATTTTGTTAGGTAAAATTCCATTTAACTGACAACTATACTTTTCCTTTTTGTATTTTAAAAAATACATTAAAATTAATGTATTTTTAATAAAGCATGGTTATCTAATAGAGGAAATAGAAAAAACAAAGACTGGAGACCCAAATAAATATTAGCACCACCGTTAGTTGCATGAAACCAATAGAGTTTAATCCCCAACACCCCATATGCCCCACTAAGCACTGTCAAGAGTGATCCCTGATAGCAGAGCCAGGAGTAAGCTCTGAACACAGCTGAACATTGCCTAAAAATTATATATACCTTCACTATTTGAAATAGCCAGGATTTGGAAACAGATAAAGTGCCTAATAACATACAATTAGTAAAAAGGAGTTGCATATATAAACGGAACACAATGGAACAATACTAAACTATTAAAAAAAAATCTTGTCTTCGACTTTAATGTGGATAAAACAGAAAGGGTCATGCTGAGGAGAAAGGCAAATAGCACATGATTTATATGACATGTAAAGGAGAAATCTAGGGAATAAACAATGCCTAATGAAAACAAATATTTTGACTCTGACCGTAGAACTGAGGGTGGCTGAAAGGGCCCAGGGAGCTGTGATAGAGACGTTGCCATTTCAGTGACAAATACGGTAATTTTGTAAACTAAAGCATACAAATATTGACACCCTTATTAACATTTGCAAACCAGTATTGTCTCAAATAAAGTTTTTATATTAAAATAATACATATGAAAGCACCCAAAAGTAATTTTTATATTTCCTTAGATGTTCACGATCTATAGTGCTATTTTTCTTAGAAGAAACATGATTTTCTATTTTTTATAATTTTATATTTTTATTTATTTTTGACAATTACAAAGATGTTCAAGAAACATGATTTTCACGGAGTGTTATTACCCTCTCATCTGAAAAACATCCATTAGTATTTAATGAAAGCATAGCTGAGCATTAGTTCTTTCCACTTTCATTTTATGAAAGTATCTTTATTTCACCCTCATTTAAAAATAATATTTAATGGATATATAATACCACACTGACAGATTTTTTAAAATATTCTAAAGATCTCGATTTTTTTGTATCCAGTGTTCTTATGAAAGGGCAACTACACATGTATAGTTACTTTTTAATGGATTTCTTAGAGCCTTCCTATGCATGCATAGTTCAGAAGTCAGCCACGATTTGAAAAGAGTTCATCTTCATATTTTGAGTCACTTTCTATGAATAGATATTTTTTAAGATATACTCACAAGTTATACTTTTAAATTTTTTTACACTTTGGCATATTGAGTTCCATCCTCTTATTTTCAAGTCAATAAGTTCTTGGTCTTCTGCGTAAGTCAAAATGTCATATATCATGCTAAAAAAGGAGACTTGTGCTTAAGGAGGAAAAAAGCATAGTATATAAAAGTGGGCGAGTTCTCAGGGTTTGTGGGTACCTTGTTTTATTCAGGGCTCAGGGAGAGGCCTCCCGTGCAGTGTTTAGGAGTCCAGACACTACTTTTAGCTATACTCAGCTCAGGAATTTTAGGCTTGATGATTAGATGTTGGTGCTAGGTGATGTGGTGTTGCCTAAGTCCAGTAGTTCTGAGTGGTAACAGAACTACAACCAGTTGAACTGTCAGGGAATGTAATACTGGAAATCAAAATTCGATCCTAGGAACCAAGAGGTATTACAGTGGGTAGGGTGTTTGCATTGCATGTGGCATACCTGGTTTTAATCCTTGGCATCCGATATAGTCCCCTGAATCCACCAGGAGTGACATCTTAATACATAACCAGAAGTAAGCCTTGAACACCACCAGGTGTGGCTCAAAACAAAAGTTGGCATCTTGTACTCACTCTAACACTTTAAGTTATTGCTCCAATCTTGGTATCTTCTGTTAAAGGTTAAATCTTCTCTAAATTTTCTGTTTATGGTCACTCCCAATGTCTTCAGAAAGAGAGAAGCCATCTCTCCCCATTGTGGTTCATCAGTAAATGCATGAGATGAGAGCCTACTACTAAGAGAGTATCACCCACACAGCAGAGTCTGGCAAGCTACCCATGCTGTATTTCATATAGCAAAAACCAGTAACAATTAGAGACATCATACCCATGACCTAAAGGAATGGTTTGAGGCTCTTCATGTTCCTGGAGCCAGCAGATGCCCTTGGGCTACACTGGCACACAACAGTATGTGTGGAGATATTACTGGTGCCTGCTTGAGCAAATCAAATTGATGAGCAATGGGAAAACAAGTGATACAAGTGAAGTGATACTAAAATTGCTCTCTGTTGAAAAGCCAGTCTAATTCTTTGCAACTACTGAGTTTAGAATTCCCACTTGGCATTCATGTGAATCACCACTTGAACTATAGCGATTCTTTGGTTCACAACAGTCAACTCTTATTTGCCTTGCAATTTTGCCATGCTTGAATATTTTCTCCATATAGGATACAGGGTTATTTTATAGAAACCCACTCTTCACCATATCTCTCTCCTGAACACCCTTGTATGGCTTTTCATTACAGCTAAAATCACATGCAGAATTCTGTCAATAGCCTTTTATACTTATATAATCTGTCCTATATTTTCCATCCCATTTTATCTGTCCAATTTATTCATTTGAAATTTTGATCAGACTACAAATATTTGACAATAGTAACATATATATAGTAATAATATATATGGTATTATAAACATTGAAGACCATACCAAAAAATCCTAAGACATTGTTGAAAAATAAAGAGGACATAAACAAATGGAAAATTTCCCATAATTAGGGATTGGAGGAGTATAATTAATATGGCATTGCCTAAGCAATATGCAGATTCAATACAATCCCTCTTCAAATCCCAATGTCATTCTTCAAAGAAAAAACCTCCACTGATGGGAGAGAAAATCTGGTGACATTGGTGGTGGGAAATGTGCACTCGTGGAGGGATGGGTGCTGGAACACTGTATCACTGAAACCCAATCATGACCATCTTTGTAACTGTTTATCTCACAGTGGTATAATAAAATTAATTTTGAAAAAAATTTCAATCTCACCCCACCTCCAATTCCCCTCCCACCAAAGAGGGAAAAAAAACGCTTTGAATCACAAAATCCATGAATAGACAAAATTATTCCTTGACTTCAATTGATACTATCTTCCCCTTCTTTATCTATTTGCTAGAGCGGGCACCAGTAACATCTCCATATGTCCTGTCTCATGCTAGTAGAACCCAAAGGCATCTGCTTGCTCCAGGAACATAAAGAGCCTCAAACCATTATATTAGGTCATGGGAATGACCTAGTATAAATGTTACTGGTATTTGGCATATCAAATATGACACGAACAGCTTGCCAGGCTTGCCGTGCAGGTGGCATACTCTTGTAGTCACCTCTAAATAAAGCATTTATTGATGAACTGTGCGGCCCACGCAAGCCGGGCTTTGATAGTCTGGTCTGCTGGATGGAGTTGTGACTAGAGGGAAGTCCGGATGTGGAAAATGGCGGCCCCCATGGAGTCCAGGGGGTCGTCTGGCTTGCTATGAGGCTCTGCTGGGGTGGCAGGCCAGGGCTAGAACCCGCCATGCCTCCCGGGTGCCTCATGAGTGGCTGGGCACAGGGAGAGCAAGGAGCAGCTCTGCCCCATGTCTGAGAGTCTCTGGTTCAGCATACCTGGGCCGGATTGAAAAAAAAACTGCTGCAGGGTGGGTGTCTATGATCCGGGCTGTGACAGACTGGTCTGCTGGGTAGAGGTGTCACGAGAAAGAAATCAATTTATACAAAAAATCAAATAGTAATCAAAAATGACATTAGAATGAAATTAGAAGCTCAAACAGTGGAGAAGAATAAAAAATCATATATATCAATCACAAAGATATGGCTACAAATGACATACAGTGGGGTAAAAAAAAAAAAAAAAAAAAACCTCAGGAGTTTACGAAACTGGACAGCTATATGTTAAAAAGGATAAAGAAAACAATCAAGATCATAATCTATAACCAGATAAAAATTAATTCAAAATTTATTTAATATTTCAAGGTTGAAATGATTATATGCCATTCTTCCTTTGCATGCTTCTAAAAAAAAATGACTACTAAAGTTTCATATTCCTTTATTGTAAAAGATTCCAAATTCTTATCTAGCACTAATTATATTTTAGACTCTATAATCTTCAAGTAAATTTGTTTGATCTTTCCAACAACTCTATTAAATATGTAATATTATTGCCATAATTTCACAGATGAGGAATTTAAAGGCCAGTGAGACTAAGCATACTAAAAATACACAAGTGCTAAGTGACATGGCCAGGGTTAAGTAATTTAGTCTGGTCCCAGAGTCTGTACTCTTAATTAAAATTGTGCATTGATAGGCAGAAAATGAGGAAGGAGGAACCATTTAATCAAGACCTCTGATTAGCCCCTTATTTATATGCATTGGTCATTCCCACAATTACATAGGGCATAATAAGTTAGGTAACAGAAAGAGCTATGGGATACCACATCCTCACTGTGTATTTGGATGATGTGTATTATGGTTGCTGTTATGTAGGGGTGGTTGCTATTGCAATCGACTGCTTCTTATTCCATTAAAGCATTAAACCACAGAGCTGTACTTTGGGTGTAGTAAATAATCTGGTGATCTGTGCACTATGATAACCATTCTAAAGGACAAAAAAATTTGCTGAAACAGTATGGTTAGTGCTTTCATTTTAGATGAAGACTATTCCTTGATTAATTAAAGCTTAACTGACTTAAGATTTTTTATATCGTTTTCCATTGTCTTGATATTCATTATATTTCTTCAGAAATAGAAGCAATGGATCTATATTATTCAAGAGCTATTGCTATCAGATTTGCCTTCAAGTTTGAGAAACACCATTTCCAATATGTTTCTACTTAACTACCAAGTTGATTGATACTTTAATAACAAGTTTCACAGTTGAGATAGTACTAAGGCCAGATGAATCATGATTTATAGTTCAAAATTTGATAAGGCCTGTATTTTAAACATGTAAAACATGCTAAAAAATAAGTCTGTTTAGAAGATAATAAAAAGAGTATCAACTTAGAAGCTACTACTTGTGTAGAAGTTTACTTTTTATCTAAATAACTGCTAATATTCTCAGTTACAAATTCACAGTTCACATCTTTCAAGACATATCAACAGACCTCAAAGAAAAATAAAGTATCTTCCATTCCAATTATTTCTGAAAAGGCAACACTACTAGCTTCACAACTAAAAACCTTCATGCTTCTCAGGATATATCACACCTCTGATCCAATGGGCTAGACTTCCTCATCACCCCAATTAATTTCTCATTCTTTCACTTACTCAGGAAATATTTCTTGAGGCCAGGGCAATAGTACAATAGCAAGCTTAATTTGCACACAGCTGCCCTGAGTTCAATTCCCCAAAACAACATATGTTCTCCTAAGCCCTGTCAGGAGTGATCTCGGATCATGGAGCCAGGTATAAACCCTGATCACCGTGCAGTGTGCCCTCCCCAAAGAAAAGTAAAAGAGAAATAATTATTTCTTGTGCTGACACTGTGTGGAAGGTATAAGCTGGGAATCACAAAATTAACTAAGATGAATACGGTTTTGCTTGGAGACAGTACAGACAGTAAGGTGTTTTTCTTGCACGTAGATTCCTAGCAAACCATATGGTCCCCTGAGCAATGCCAGGAGTGATCTCTTGAGTTCAGAGCTGTTGTATATGCATACACTTAGGCAAATATATAAGCTTAGTTGAAAAAATTAAATAAGCCTGTAGAGGGAGACTGGATGATGGTTTGTGGGATCTTTATGTCCTAGGACCTCTTTTTGTCAGGGTGCTATAGCCATTTTTTTTTGCTTTTTGGGTCACACCCGGTGATGCTAAGGGGTTTCTCCTGGCTCTGCACTCAGTAATTACTCCTGGTGGTGCTCGGGGGACTATATGGGATGCCGAGGATCGAACCCAGGCCGGCACAGGCCGGTTGCGTGCAAGGCACATGCCCTAACCACTGGGCTATTGCTCCGGCCCCTCTATAGCCATTCTTATCTCTGCTATTTCTCCCTGTGAAGATTTCTTTGAGATAAATCTACTTTAGAAATTTCTTCACCTATAATCCTCTGATATGTAAAAGTTTGTCCTGGTTAGAATAATACGGATAGGTAAATGTCTGTAAATGTCTGCCCTTGTTCATCTGATGATTATCAATCTGAGAGAATGAATATGAAATGTGGTAGAGAATAGGGGCTCTCAATCCACCAAGCTATAAGCCACCTGACCACAAGCTTTTCTCTCTTATGTCTGTCTTATTATCTTAATCTTCAAAGCACCTATGCTAAAGACCCATTCACCCAGGTTGATCCCCAGCACAGAGCCAGGAACATGTCCTGAGAACAGTCAAGTATGACCCAAAAGCAAGGAAACAAGAATAAATAAGGTGTATATAGTCAGGGAGTCTATGACCTTATGGTTTTCTCATTTCTGTATACTATCCAACAAGCCATTCATAAACTGAAAAACAGAATAAGCATACCAATAGAAACATTATATAACACAGAGTACATAGCTTCTAGATGAGCACCTAAGCAATTTCCCTATAAATTAAAGTATAAGAGATTTATAATGTATAATTTAAATAATGAGATGCAGCTTTTCCTTGATTTTAGATTTTTTCATTTTATACTGCTATTGTTTGTAAGAAAAATAATCTTTTTCTAAATAAAAAACATATTTCCTTCCATCATATTTGTACTGAATGAACTGTTGATTTTTAGTTATCCAGCATTAGAGCTTGCTTTTTGCAAGTCAGAAAGAAAAGCAAGTGATAAATGAAGTAAAGCAGCACGCTTTCAAGGCAACAGTATGTAACAACAGGGTGGTTTGGAAAGTCTAGTTTCCTGTAACTTCCTGTGTTGAATTAAAATAATGATTCTCACAGAATAAGTTGGGGAAGTGGATCATTGATAAGTGTGTATTGTTCTTGCTTTCACTGTTGGCATGGCTGAAAAAAGTCTAAGAAATTTTTGCCAGAAATTTCATGATACCAGTCATCACCCCAATAGAGCCTCAGAAGCCAGAAAAATCTCACACACCACAATTGCAGCCCTTTTCATTTCCACAGCTTGTCAGAGCCCCACCCAAGAGAGAAGCCGATTTCAAGCTCAGGTATGCAGGTCTCAGTGGCTAAACTCACCAAGTTTCTGTGGGACTGGAACTGGGGCTCCAATCTTGGTCCTCTCCAGAAGGCCCTGTTGAACTCTCTAGAACTGCCTCCAGTGCTGATGGCCATGATTCAGAGACACTGACACACAGACTCAAAGTTGCTGTCCACTTTTCCAGTGGTGCATTTTGTGAGATGTCTCAAAGCCTGGTATACTGCTGTACCAGGTATCCCATCACATATTTTAGAATCACATATAGAACATATAATCACAAGTGTGTGGTCACAATGTCTGATCTGTGGGAACATATCAATAATTTCTTATACAGTGGTCTCAAATGACACAATGGAGATTTAATCATCTCCACTGACTTTTGACTAAGAATATATTCATCAACCATATTTAGAGAACTAGCTCCAACAAGCAATATAGAATAGATTATTCAGTGTATGCTCAGAACAGGTTCAAATGAAAGTTGAGAAAAATTGAAATAAGTATTATCTGTAGGTGCAGTGGTGCAGAGTTTGAGGTTAACTAGTAGAAACCCACTACATTCTAGAAACTCAGAAAATGAATGCAAGAACAGAAATAGCCAGATTGAACCTAACAACCCAGAAAAATGTCCTGACTTTATAAATACCATTTCTATATATGAACTGTAATGGTCACTATAATCAGTGCTGGCTAAGGGACCACGCATGGGGATGGGTGGGGGTAGGAAATGAGGGGCTTAGGGGATGGTGGGAACACATTGGTGGTGGGATTGAGATTGAATGATGAACTTTTTTAACAACTATATTGTGAAAATACTTTTGTAAATCACAGTGTTTAAATAAAGTTAAAAAATAAAAAAGGAATTAAAAAAGAAATTTCGTGAACTAAAACTTGAGATGATAGCACAACCTATTTTAATTCTCAGCCAACCAAAAAGCAAGCATCACAATGACAAAGCAATAAGAATAAAATATTATTGAACAATGTACGAAATTATCAGCACCAAAAACTGAATCTAGTAACTAAGTAATATATAATATATATATATATATATATATATATATATATATATATTATCTACTGTTTTTACAAACTTCCTCTGAGATTCCTAAGTTGTTGGCAGTCTCTAGAGAAGTTCTGCAAGTCAAAGAGTGATGTGAAATGCCAAGAGCTTAGATATTAGATGCCTCTTTCTCTGACTCTGGGAATTTCCCAATGTAATTACATCACCAAATTATTGTTGGTGACACTATTTCTCCTAATGGTCTCTAAAATACTTAATTTTTCAAACTTTGTCATGTTTACTATTTTCCATTTGTTTTCTCTTTTATTGTTTTAAAATCCTCATTTCCCTTTATTCTCTCGTTTTAGGATCTTCTGACTTGAAGCATTTTCTTTATTTTTTTTTTTTTGGTGAGGAACCTGCAGGGAGTGAAATCAACAAGGATCCTTCATCCATACTTAATTTTCTTCACAGCAGGTGCCGTAGTAGAGCAGTGATTCCAGACAGAAATGTAGTGGAGAGTGTGCTGTCGTTGCTATGCTTGTTACCAGAAGATCAATGGATGATTAGAGCATCGAACGCAGTGAATGATTCCAGGGCAATGAAATTATAGGAAATCATTTAAAATCCCTATGTGCATTTGATCTTTGGCTGTCAAGATTTCAAATTTAACTGCATACCATCTAAACAGTTTCTGAATATGTCATTCAAAAGGTTTTGTTTGATAGTGTGCTGTGCTTTTTTTAGTTTGGGGGCTACTATGGCATTGGCTGAAAGGCCTTGCAGTGCTGAATATCAAACTCAGGTTTCCAGGGGTTGGAGATAGAGCGCAGGCTCTAAGGTGCTGGCCTTGAGTGCAGTCAAATCAGATTCAATCACCTGCAACCACATACGGGTGAGCCCTGTCAGAATTCCCTGTGCCTCCACCAAATAACAAACAAAGGATCAAATGGTAAAGTGTCAGTTTTCCAGTATGCAAAGCATCCATTCCAATTGAGTTACTCTCAGTCCCCTCTTAAATGAAACAGATTTTTTTAAAATATTTTATTATAACACCGTGAGATATACAGTTACAAAGATGTTCATATTTGGGTTTTGGTTATACAGTGTTCCAGCACCCATCCCTCCACCAGTGCCCATTTCCCACCACCAATGTTCCCAGTTCCCTCCACCCTCCCTAGCCAGCCTTTGTGGCAGCTTCTTAATTTCTTTCTCTCTCTCTCTCTCTCTCTCTCTCTCTCTCTCTCTCTCTCTCTCTCTCTCTCCTCTCTCTTTCTCTTTTCCTTCCCTTCCACATTGTGGATTACAATACATACATTAAGAGGTTGTCATGTGTATCTTTTTTTTGCCTGTATTTAATGCTCAGTTCTAGGTTGGTATCAGCACCTTCAACAATTATTAGCACAATGTTCCATTATCTGTCTTACCTAGCCTCTGACTCCCACACATTTGTGATAATTTCCACCTTTGACAAGACCTCCTGTTTCATGAATGAAACGTTTTTTTTAAATTATCTGTTTTCTGGGCCTGAGTTATGTACATCGGGTAAGGCAATTGCGTTGCACACACTAGGTTCAGTCCCAAAATTTCATATATCCCCTCCACCACTGCCAGGAGTAATTCTTAAGGGCAGAGCCAGGAGTAAGCCTAGAACATAGCTTGGTGTGGCAAAAAAAAAAATCAATAAATACAAAATCAAGCAAAAATAAGAGAAAGATTTGTTTTCCATAACATTTAGAAAACATGTATTTAGAGATAGTAATAAAAGTTATTTCTTTATTTTGCAACTTAATCAGGTAGAAAGTAAGCTAATCTTTATAAATTTATTTGTTCACTGTGTCCATATAAGGAAACTTTCTGGATAATGAATATTGACTCTGAGTCATGAAAATGTTAAGTCATAAACATTTTACCTTCAATAAAGTTTTCAAATTTATTATGTACCCTCTCTTCCCTTCTTTCTCCCTTTCCTCCTTTCTTCCTTTCCTTTTTTTTTTGCTCTTTGGGTCACACCCAGCAATGCTCAGGGGTTACTCCTGGCTCTGCACTCAGGAATTACTCCCAAGAGTGCTCGGGGACCATATGGGATGCCGGGAATAGAACCTGGGTCGTCTGTGTGCAAGGCAAATGCCCTACCTGCAGGAATATCACTCCGGCCCCCTCCTTTCTTTCTTAAAATCTAATTTTTTCAGATTTTTGTCTTTTGTTTTGATGTTAGAATTAGTTATTATTTTGCTCTTACTCTTAATATCTCTTTTGTTTTAATTCTTTTTAGAGATATTTAATCTATTCATGGCTGACAAAATTTCATAACCTCACAGAATACGTATAGTTCAAATTTTCATGTCTATTCTTGAACTTTTGAAACTTATTAGCAGTTTTCTTTTTTCTTGCTCCTCTTTCTCTCCTTTATTTTTCAGAATCTAAACTTTTACTCAAGTCCTCAAGTTTTCATTTCAGCGATCTACTCTCACCACCCTCAGCTTTCTTATTACATTGAGAAAATTGAACCATGAACCCATGAAGGTCTAGTGCATTTCCAAGTCAGTGTTTCAACATCAGCTTCCTTATTTTTGTACAATGAAAAAATTCCCTTGTGAACTTTAAAAAACAAATTGCTACATTATATCTAGTACATTTTATAGCAAGGGATCTAGCCTTTCACATTGCTAGAAGCAAAAATTCCCAAGTTCTGTAGCAGTAAGGTTTGGCGTTCTATCTATCAAGAAAGTGTCAGAATGAATTATTGTGATTACAGGAAGTTGAAAATTGCCAAGTCTTGTGTACCCAAAAAAATAAGATAGTGAAGCAGCAACTTAATTTATGACAGAAGAGAAAAATTAGTCCAAGAATTTTCACCTTTTATATAAGCAAAGAGGTAGAATTAAAAATCCATATTGCACAGTTAATTATGAAATTTTCATTTCATACAATTTCATACAATTTTCATACAATTTCATATTTTTTCCACTTCAAAAATATGGGAACAATAAGCCTTAAAACTTTAGCCAACTGCTTATGCTCTTAACAACAATTAAGGGATAAATCCTGTGTGTAAATCTAAAGACTTTTTGTTAATCCACAGTAAATAGCAGGATTATAGATAAATGTTCTTCCAGGAATGTTTCATAATATAGCTATTGAGTAAATACTCTTAAATAGCTCATACATTTATTAAAAATTTAAATATTGGGCTGAAAAAATAGTTACAGGGTTTAAGGCACTTTCTTGCATACCAGCTCAATCCAAGCACAATTTATGATCTCTTGAGCATCACCAAGAGTATCCCTTGAGAACAGAGCCAGGAATAAGTGCTGAAGCCACTGGGTACAGCCCAACCTCCTCCAGATAATAAATTCTTTAAAGCAAAATATATACAAAGTCAATGTATGACATAATAAATAAAAACTATGGAAAGGATTAGGTAAAATTTAGAATCACAAAATGGAACTTAAATAATGAAAAATATAGCAATTACCCATCATTTTCATTTGCAAAGATTATAAGCAAAGTAAATCAAATCTATCCTCATGCTAGAATTACTATTAAATGTGGAAAACAATTTTAAAATATTTTTATTCTATTTGAGTATCAAAGAAATAGGGGTTACTCAAATGTATAACATTTAGGGAATAAAATAAAGAACAGAAAACACTGCAACAGCTAATGCTTCTTGGCATTCATGTTTATATAAGAATACACATCCAAGATAACAGGTATTTGAGTCTAGAACAAATTTAAGATGTGAAGAAAAACAAGTTGAGTTCCCTGCCTATCCAAAGTCAGAATCATGATAAACACTTTGAACTTTGATTTTTAATCACAAAAAACTCATCCTGAGAGTGAACACTTATCATAAAAAAAAACTGGAGTGATAACCTTGATATGAATCATCTCAAAAATCAAAGTATCATCTCAAAGCTTGATTAAATTAGAATGATCTAGAATGTCTAATCATCTACCAAAATTTCTATAAATTTCCTCTGATGGATTATATTATCACATGACATGCTTTATGTGAAAGGTAAAGTTGATATTAAAAAAAGCAAAAAATGTGATCAAAAAGAAAAGAAATAGATACATAGGAAATTCAAATAAAGTTATAAGAAACATATTTTCATATACTCAAGGGATTAATAAATTAAATTTGTAACATTTTCATACAACTAAAATAGAGGGAGAATATTCAAATGGATAAAATAAATCTCTGTGTACATTAGTCTCTGAAGTTTGATCTGGTTCCAAATGGTCCCATATGGCCATGCGCAATTATAACCCAGTGGATGACACCTGAGTATTGCAGTTTGGGGACCCTGGCAGCTCATAGTACTGCATAGGCTGAGCATTGAACCACTGCGTACTGCCATGAGACCCTAACCCCAAAAAAGTCAATGAAAATTCTAGGTCACTATCTCTATCAGTATTTTCCCATTCATCATCTATTTGCTAGAGCGGGCACCAGTAATGTCTCCATATGTCCTGTTTTATGCTAGTAGAACCCAAAGGCATCCGCTTGCTCCAGGAACATAAAGAGCCTCAAACCATTATATGAGGTCATGGGAATGACCTAATATAAATGTTACTGGTATTTAGCATATCAAATATGACACGAGCAGCTTGCCAGTCTTGCTGTGTGGGTGGTATACTCTTGTAGTCACCTTTAAATAAAGCATTTATTGATGAACCGCGCGGCCGCTAGAGGCCGCACGAGCCGGGCTGTGATAGTCTGGTCTGCTGGGTGGAGTTGTAATGAGAGGAAAGTCCGGATGTGGAAAACGGCGGCCACCATGGAGTGGGGGAGGGGGCGCGCGGGGGTGTCATCTGGTTTGTTGTGAGGCTTTGCTGCGGTGGCAGTCCAGGGCTAGAACCCACCATGCCTCCCAGGCACCTCATGAGCAGCTGGGCACAGGGAGAGCAAGTAGCAGCTCTGCCCCCAGGTCTGAGAGTCTCTGGTTCAGCATACCTGGGCTGGATTTAAAAAAAAAAAAAACCGCTGCAGGGCTAGAACCCGCCATGGCTCCGGGCGCCTCATGAGCGGCTGGGCACCGGGAGAGCAAGTAGCAGCTCTGCCCTATGTCTGAGAGTCTCTGAGACTCTGAATTTGTCTGAGAAAATTCTAGGTATCAAAAGTATAATAACTAGGGCTTTGGATTATGACTTGAGAGTAGAACGTCTCATACATGACATTCTAAGATCAATACCTGGCACTTTTTAAATCCCTGACACTTTTAAAAGTATTTGTGTATAATACATGAAATCAATAACTAATATATATAGTATATATATAGAGAGAGATTATGATAGTTTTCTACTTTAATAGTTTAAGTTAATCAGAGGTACTCTTTCTCAACATCTAAGTATATATATATGTAAAATGAATAAGTCATTGACAAAAATAAAAAAGTAAGACACCTTGAAAATGTTTTAGGAGCAAATTTAAGAAAGTAGAGCGAAACATAAGAAAATAAAACTAGAGAATATAACACAGATACAAACAAAGAGGTCATTTGTTATTAAGGTCTCAGAAGCCAAACATGTCTATATATTTTGCACAACAGAAAAAAGAGAGAAGGATCAACATTAAGGTTTCATGGTTTCATTAGGGACCAAAAGGATCAAGAAGACTGCTCATCATCACATCATCATGAAAGCACAGGAAAACAAAAGAAAATGACAAAATGACAAAATGAAAGTAACCAAATAGAGCAATGGGGTTCATAGTAAGCTTCGGCATGACTTTTTAAAAAACTTACAGAAATAAAAATAATAAAATATGTCAGAATAAAGTGACTATCAACATAAAATTCTTTAATTTTTGGCAATATCTTTAGAAAATAAAACTATTTCAAGGTATTCACAAAAGAAAACAAGAGAATATAGTATTATTAATTTATAGATGTTGTTAGTAAATACAACTAACAGAAATATTAAAGAAATGATGTTTAACTCTAAGAAGGAAGATTATAGTGATTAGGGTCAGGAAATGAAGAAGGTCTTCTGGGAACTGTAAAAATTCTATTTATTGATCTAGGTAGTTACAGGATATATTTACTTAGAAATATAAATAAATTAGAAACTAGAAATTTATTAACATTCATCATTATTATTTGTTATGGTAAGTCACTTTATGTAGCATGAGTTTAAAATAGGAAATTTAGTATATTGGACGTAGATTTGATCACACTACCCAAGGAGATGCAAAAGAATATGTAAATGAATATCACAAAGCTTAGAGTCAGAGAGGCTTAAAGTACCTGGAACTTAGAAAACAACAGGGAGATGAGAGACCAGAGTCTTTCTTAAATTTTGAGCATAATTATCCACCTGCAATTCCATAGTACACACTTACCCGAGAAAATAAGAGTGAAATAATTTTAATTGGGCACTTATATAAAGGTAAAGTACTAATGAAAACAAAATTTCCTCTCTCATAGTTCTAGTGTCAGAAGTCAGAAATGCAGTTCACAGGGCAAAAATAAGACATCAGTAGGTCTGATTCCTTCTGGAGTTTCCATAGAATTTTATTCCTTTCCAGCTTTTTCCAGGCAGTTGGCATTCACTGACTGGTAGCCATATTCCTCTAATCTTTACATTAACCATCACTTTGCTACTCTTTGGTTCTTGTTCTCCCTGTATCCCTTTGATAAGGGTCCTTGCAGAAAGTTACATTAGATCAGCACAGATAACTGGTGATAGTTTTCTACTTCAATAGTTTAAGTTAATCAGATGTACTAACTCTCAACATCTAAATAATATTCATAGGCTCCATGGATTAAAATGTGGGCATATAGAATTCCTCCTGGTATGGAGATTTTTTCACCTCTGCTTTTAAATTAATTTTTTGTCTCCAAAAAATGGATATATTTAGGGATCAGTATTTACTCCTCTACAATACAAAGTCATTTTGGTTGACTTTTACATCAAAGTAAAATGGCTGGGAGTAAAACAGCTTCATGTACAGCCTAGTAAGTAATGTCAAAAAGTATTTCTAAATTGTTATGTCAACTTCCAATTCACCAAAAGTGTTTCCTAGTTTCACTAAAAATTTTTTTTATTAAATTGTCATGAAATAAACCATCACAAAGCTGTTCATGATTGTTTCACCAACATTTAAAACTGTTAGGATTCTTAGTTTTAGCTACTGTGGTATATATGTACTATTAAATTATTTAAGTTTTCATTATGCTTTGTTTTTATTGACTTAATTACAAAACATATTAAGCATATTTCATGTGCTTAAATAATAATTTCTATTTTTATTTTTTAAATGATTGCTGAGTTTTGTTTATTATTGAGTTGTATTATTTTCTTACTAATTTTAGAATTTATACATGCTGTATATTTTACACAAATTCTTTGTCAGCTATATTTGTTGAAATATTTGTTCTTGCTCTGCATCTTGCTAATATCTAAGAGCATATTTAATATCAATTATTAATTTAAATGTACCATAATTTGCCATTTTTTAAATTTTAGCTTGTAATTTCAAATGCAGCATAAAAAGGTTTATTTTGTTTCCTCCAGAGATATAAAATAATGACTTTATGTTTTATCCTGTAAACTAATAGAAAGTAAATTTCCCTGGCTACTAGGTGGCTACTAGATGGCTTATATCAGGTGTCAACTTAGAGATTTCTATTTTATACCCTAGTACTCAAAAATAACCAGAGGCAAAGTCTGTAATTTGTACTCAATTTATTTTTCAGATTAAGAGACTAAACATTTTTGCTACCATATCCACATTACAGGCATTATTATTACATAATGTAATAATGTAGTAAATAATAGTGTACTGAGGAGACTGAAGAGCTAGTACAAAAGGTAGGTTGCTTGCCTTGCATGAGAACAACCTAGATATAATCCCTAGCACCCCCTGAGCACTGTCATGAGAACCTGAGTACTGCTGGATGTGGTCAAAAAACAAAAAGCAACAAGGGCAAGAGGAAAAAGCATTCTTCCTAAATTATCAATTCTTTTAAAGATTTTTCCCCTAAAGTTGTAACCCAAATCTTTTATATGTATTCTGACACTTCATTTGCAAGAATGCCAGGAATAATTGCAATTTTAACCACTCTCACTGTAATATAAATATGGCATAATTTTATCAAAAATATCATTGATCCTTTTATTGTAATGAACAATTTTTATTGAGACATAAAACTGAAGCTTATCAGTTTTCAAGCTGTTCCCACCCATTTGAGGAAGACTAAAGTGATGGCAGAGATTGTGGGAAGGAAAGTGATTAGATTTTACAGATATTTTAAAGACCTGATAGGATTGACTGATGAAGAGACTAATAAACTCTTCATTTTATTAAAGAATGCTATTTGCATAAAACTTTACTATCAGTTCTAATTCATGATGAAGTGATTGTAGCCAAGAAAGGAAATGCAAAAAAAATAGATGAAATCCAGAGTAAAGGAATATGTAAAATTTTTATTAACTTGGAGAACAAAAGAAATGGGCTGAGGCAGATGCCATTTAAAACCAACCTTGCACCAGAATTGATCAGTAACTCCAGAGTTGTGCCCAATCTAGATAACATAGAAGTCTTAGTAGATGTATGTTAATAAGTCAGAAGATATTCATTCAGAGTCAAGGGGACTTCTGTAACTGCCACACCCTCCATCAGTGATTATATAGGAGAGAGATCTCACTAGTATGAACCCATCTTAAGAACATGTAAATAGATTAAGCTGTGGTAGATAAAAGAGCAAAGCTCCAAAGGTAGTAAGGCCTGTCGTCCAACACCCCCTATCTCCAATGACCCAGTGGTCATGACTATGAGGTTGCCATTTACAACTGACCATGCACATGGACTGATTAGTAACTCCAGAGAGAATGACCAGATGCACAACTACTACAGCACCTTCCTGAGATGAGCATTCACTTGATCACTTGATCACTTGATATCCCGTTGTTCATCGATTTCCTTGAGTGGGCGCCAGTAACATTTCCATTTGACCCTATCACGTGTCAGTGTAGCCCAATGGCTTCTGGTTGCTTCCAGGATACCAAGAGCCTCAAACCGTTTGTTCAGGGTCTTGACGAAGAAGTCTGACCATCTTGTAGGTGGGCGGTCAAGTGATCTTTTGAGTCTCATGGGATCCAGTCAGTCACACTCTAGTCCAGTAGTCATCTCCAAATAGCATTACATGTCCAGCCCATCTGATTTTCGATGCCTTGGCAAATGAGACAGCATTCCTGACCCTTGAACAACAACGAAGGTCGGAACTCCGGATTCCTTCTCTCACTTGAGTGAGCCGTGATATTCCAAGCATAGCTCTTTCGATTCCTCTTTTGGAGAGCCGATAGTGTTCTCATCCTGTTTCGTAGAGCCAAGGTCTCTGAGGCGTATGTTAATGCAGGGAAATGGTGGAGATGAAGAGATGTGCCCAGAGCCAGAGGCTCTTTGTCCTTTTAGCTATTTCTCTCCATGGTCTTGAAGGCATTCCATGCTGCTCTCTTCCTCCTGCGCAGCTCAGGTTTTAGGTCGTTAATCATGTTGACTTCTCGACCTAGGTACACATAACTGCTGCATTCAGAGATGTTTGTTCCATTCACAGCGAATGGGGCCTCTGGAACTAGTTCATTTTTCATAAACATAGTTTTGGTTAAAATTCAGCTGTAGACCTATCTTTCCACATTCTCGGTCAAAGTCAGCCAGCATTTGTTCTGCTTGGCTAATGTTTGGTGTTATTAGAACAATGTCATCAGCAAAGCAGAGGTGGTGTAATTGCCGTCCGTCTATCTTCACTCCCATTCCTTCCCCTTCTAATTGTCGCATGATGTTCTCAAGGGTGGCACTGAAGAGTTTTGGTGAAATGGTATCACCCTGTCAAACCCCTCTTTTGACATCAATGATCACTTCCTTGTAGAATGGTGAGATCCTGGTGATGAATCTGTAATACATCTCACGAAAGATCTTGATGTATTGGGTTTGAATGCCCTGTTTGGCTAGGGATTCAATGGCTGCTTCAGTCTCAACAGAGTCAAAGGCTTTCTTTAAATCAATGAACGTGAGATAGAGTGGCATCTTGAACTCCCTACAAACCTCAATGAGCTAGGTTACCATACGGATATGGTCGATTGTGCTAAATCCTTTTTGGAAGCCAGCTTGCTCGCATGGTTGTCCTTCATCTAATGTTCTGCCAATCCTGTTCAGGATGACTCTAGTAAACAGCGTGTAGATGACTGACAACAGTCAGATGCGGCGATAGTTGCCAAAGTTGTGAATGTCTCCCCTCTTGAACAGTAGAACTGTCTTGCTGGTTTCCATTGGGAAGGCACGTTGCATTCTGACAGGTAGTGTGTGAAGAGCCGAGCCAGTGTATTGATGAGTACTGAAGGTAGATTCTTCAGGTGTTTAGGTCTGACTTTGTCTGGGCCTGGTGCTGCTCCTTTCTTCACCAACAGAATGGCATGTCGGATTTTAGAAGAGAGAACGTTGGGAACGACATATCCACCCCTGCGAAATTTGTTATGTTGGCAGGTGGACATGGCTATCAAAGAGAAGTGAGTAGAAGTCATGGAAAATCTTCTCCATTACCTTTCTGGAAGATGTGATAGATCCATTAGTACATCAGGAGGCAGTCATCTTGGTCTTATGGTTGGCAAAGGATAGGCAGGTCTTGAGAATGCTTTTCACATCTTCTGCTGTATCATCCAGTATTTCTGCTCTTCTCTCTTTGAGGTCTTCCTTTATCGCTTCTCTGCACTGCTTTGCAAGCTTGGATGTTAGCATTTGGTCGCCTGAGGCTTGTGCCTTGCCACTTTGGCGAATGAGTTTGAGAGTTTTTGAAGACAGGCGTCCTTTTGTGTCTTTCTCTCTCTCGGCATTCTTCACACAATCATGGAGGTGCTGAACCAGTCGGTTGTATTCTTCATCAATGTCATCAATGATGGTATCTTCTCATGTTGCCGCAATGGTGCCAAATAATTCCCAGTTGGTGGCCATTCTGGGAGTTCTATTCTGAAACTTTGCAGCCTTTTCTCCCCGTTGCGTGAAGTAGAATTTTGCAAGAAGGAGATGGTGGTCCATCCTGTTTGGAATTTTGGGGCAACAGCAACATCGTAGGCAAAAACTGATGTTAGGTTAACATAACAACCAGTTTAGGTTCAGGTCTTTGTCAGGACCCATATACATACATACATACATATATATATATATATATATATATATATATATATATATATATATTGCAATGATAAATGTGGTTGCAGCCATGTGGGTGCTGGCTGGGTTGGTGGGTGGCAGTGGCCTTTGTTGGTGGTATGGGTATACTGTGGTGGGACTGGTGATGGGTAATGAAGCTGTGATACATTATGTGAGGAAATTTGTAATTATGGTGTTTCCAATAAAGGAAAAATTAATAATGAATGTAATTTCAAAATAAACTAAATGATTTCCTAATTTCTTTTATATTTAAGGAAAAAGACTATATAAAGATTACAAATCAAACAAAGAAGAAACCTATTTGACTTACTTTCCATGGATGAAAGTAAGAAAATTCAAAATGGTAAATTACGATGTACAGATATGAAAACCCCTATGAAATGCGTACTTTGAGGAGGACAACAGTGTGGCTATGGGTGTTTTTATTTTTTGTGGGTGTTCTTAAAGAGAGTGGGTTCAGCTAACGATAATCGAAGAGAGTTTAGAATATTGTAGAACCTATAGGGACTCTATTTTTAATTGACCAATAAATAGCGATTATATGTATTTAAAAATGTGAATTATTAACATATACTTTTAATATAATTGTGGGATTTTTTTGTAATGTTTTTACTTTGTGGTCACACTCAGTAGTACTGGGGAGGCCTATTTCCAGTGCTCAAGAGACCATGTGGTGCTGGGGATTGAACCCAGAGGTAGCACATGCATATCATGTGCTTTGAGCACTCTCCTCGACCCTCTAATTGTATATTTCTAATATAAAAATGTTATGTTCATGTAAGCTAAAATCAGCAAAACCAATGATTTTTGTAATAATGTGAAAGATAAGAATTTAATATTTTATACCAAATTGCTATGCTATTTGAATCTGTGAGTAGAAAGACTCTGGATATTGTTCCTTTATCTTTATAAATGATAAAACAGTATGATGAGATTAAATAAAGTGAATAAATATGCATGTAGAAGGGCATAATCTTTGGGCTTCAAGAAATGGTATAAGATACATCTGTCAAACATACCATCTGCCCTCTCCCCAACCCACAGTCACTATGTCATACTCTTTCCATTATTTGGCAAAGGAATTTCTGAACAAATATCACCATGGAGAAAACACACTTTGAGGTTTAGAAAACTGTTTCATGCTGTCTGCTTAGAGTATTTATTTGTTTAATATGATAACATAAAACAAGTTCTAAAACTTACACCATAAATAATAAAACTTTAAGGATTTGTAAATATCTTATGTTATATTTAGTCTGCCATTTTATCCAAAAGAACACTTTTGGATAGGCTGAAGTAAAATGTTGTAAACCCCATGTGGTTATTGTAGCTTTTCAACATAGAGTCAAATTTAAGTTCTGTCTCTTCATATTGAAGTCATAGGCTCACATAGAACTACTGAATCTTTTCCCCTTGTATGTTCCAATCTAGGGTGTTATCATTAGCCTGGAAGATGAATGTCTTATATTGCAAAGAGCACAGATGTGCCTTTCTCATCCATAATGATTCAAAACCCCAGTAAGCAATTATTTTGTGAATGGATTTTACAGAATGCCAGCTCATCCTGCAAAACTAATTCATCCTTCTGTTAACAACATTTATCCAAATATCCCCCACCTGCAAGGATAAGTAGCATAACAAATACAATATTTTAGGAAAGCAATGTATTTACCAAGTTCTGAAGCTGTGTTCAATCATAGAAATATTATAGAATTTTATGAGGAAAACCCAATGGACTTAATATGGTGTAGTATATCATAATATAGAACATTGTACTGTTACAATCTTGGCAAGAAGCAAGTTTTTTTTAACCTCGGGAAAAGCCATTGGGAATTTCTAACTTATTCAACATTATGTGCTTATATTTCAAAGAAGTACCTGGAGCCAGAGGTTCTTTGTCCTTTTAGCTATTTCTTCTATGCTCTTGAAAGCTTTCCATGCTGCTCTCTTCCTCCTGTGCAGCACAGGTTTTAGGTCAATCATCATGTTGAGTTCTTGACCTAGGTACACATAACTGCTGCATTCAGAGATGTTTGTTCTGTTGAGAGAACATATTAAAGCATACATTGAAACTAAAGCATATATTGAAATCAAAGCATATATATTGTCTTATAATATTCACACAGGTCTTAAGGAATTGGCGTGTATATGGCTTGGCACTATTTTTCAGCCTAGTAAACCCTCTAATGTTTATTTCATTGTTTGTTGCAAGTTCTGAAATTGTCTTCTCTGATTACCACCTGCCTTATACCCACTTATCCCTTTCTCTTGTATATTTTTTATTCCCTTATCCTTTAGGAGATTACTTCCTCTCATCATATAATCATTGTATATTAGTTTGCTTGGACAGCCTATAATTTTGCTCCCAATTTTATCCAATGGAATTTCCCCAGGCCAATCCAAGCTACTCTAAAAACATTAGTTAGGAGTTCTACAAATAAACTTAGTTCTGACATCTCCTATCTGGAGATAGTGTCAGATACCAGACACTAAGGGCTCAATCTATGAGATTGTTTCCACCCCTTTCAGATGCCAATTGTAGTTCTATGATTTTGCCAGACCACCTATAAATTAGAGATTTCAACAAACACAACTCAGTGTTCCATTAATTTTCCAGGTTTTAAGAACTCATAAACATTGTACTTAGTAAGCTAATGATTTATTATAAAGTTACATAACCTGAGAACAATTATATGATAGAAGTACTTAGAGTGATCCTGGGGGAAAGAATTCAAAAAATCAACAATTTATAGAGTACCCAGATCCGACCAGTAGCATCATGGGTGGTAATACTGAATCTATTCTGAACTCAGTGTCTGGGATTTTTATGAAGACTTCATTATATAGGCATGATTTATTGGCTATTGGTAATAAAGCACAATCTCTAGCTTTTCTTCTCATCAACATTGTCTCCATCCTTATAAAGTCTTCCCTCTGTTTATTTCTATGATCTAATTTCCCCTTTTTGGAAAGAGAGAGAGGGAAAGAAATGAAGAGCCTGCCATAGAGGAGGGCTGGGAGAGGGGGGGAGGGGGGGGAGCCAGGGGACATTGGTGGTGGGAGATGGGCACTGGTAGAGAGATGGGTGCTGGAACACTGTATGACCAAAACCCAAATATGAACTTTTTAATTGTATATCTTTGTAATTGTAAAAATAAAAAATTAAATAAAAATGTGCCTGCAATAGGGGCAGGCATATTTTGGGTGATGGGGGTGTGTTTGGGATATGGGTGGTGGGATTTGGCACTGGTGGAGGGATGGGTGCTGGAATACTGTATGGCAGAGACCCAATTATGAACATTCTTGTAATTATATATCACATGTTATAATAAAATTTCTTTAAATCTTTAAAAAAAATAATAATTTCCCTTTTTATAAGGATACTAGTCCCATTAAATTAGTCTTACCCTAGTGATCTTGTTTTTTTTTTTTAGTTTTTAAGTATTTTATTATACCACTGTGAGATATACAATTACAAAGATGTTCATAAGATGTTCATATTTGGGTTTCAGTCATACAGTGTTCCAGCACCCATCCGTCAACCAGTGCCCATTTCCCACCACCAACATCCCGATTCCCTCACCCTAGCCTGCCTCCATGGCAGGTTCTTTATTTCTTTCCCTTTCTCTCTATCTCTCTTTTCCTTCCCTTCCACATTGTGGATTACAGTACATACATTAAAAAGTTGTCATGTGTATCTTTTTGCCTGTATTTAATGCTCAGTTCTAGGTTGGTATTAGGACATTGAACAATTGTTAGCACACTGTTCCATTTTCAGTCTTACCTAGCTTCTGGCTCCCCACGTTTGTGATAATCTCCACCTTTGGCAAGACCACCTGAGTGCTCTTATTTTTATTGTATTATTTTCCTTAAAGATCTTTTGTCAGGACCGGAGGAATAGCCCAGTGGGTAGGGCGTTTGCCTTGCGTCGTGGCCCCATACCAGCCCAGGTTCGATCCCCAGCATCCCATATGGCATATGGTCCCCTGAGCACGGCCAGGAGTAATTCCTGAGTGCAGAGCCAGGAGAAACCCCTGAGCATTGTCGGGTATGACCCAAAAAAAAAAAAAAAAAAATCTTTTGTCAAATATAGTCATATACGTGGGGGTGGGGGCTGGCTAGCTATGAATTCTAGGAATAAAAGTAAAACTAAGGTGGAATTTGAAGAAGTTATTCTATCACTAGTCCCATAGTATTGTTGCACACAAGAACTGAGATCTGATAAAACTTTAACTGGTACAGCACTGGCCCATAGAGGACTGGCCACCCTAGGAGAGAAGCTCCTGCAAAACAAAGAGTTTTGATAAGGAAATGAAAGAGGACTATCAAAGCTACAAACTCATCTCCTTGACAACATCATTGGAATAGACACTTTTCTAGGTAGAAAATTCCACATAGGTGAAAGCCCCACCTATATGAACCAGCTTTGCAAAGGCAAGTGTTCACATACCCATCCCGGTGGCTGTCAGGCATCGCTACCTGAGATGTGTACTCTTGTATCTCATTCTCCAGAGCCTGCCTCTGAAGAAGCTACAATCTGTCTTGAAAGTATTGCTCTTCTGTCAGGGAGCTGCTGGGGTCCCGACAGTGTCAGGACAGAAGTTCTCTTCTACCTCTGAGGCTGCAGGGGAAAGGATGAAAACTCTCGAGCCTGGAGCAGTTCCAAAAAAGACTTTTAAGAGTACCAAGCTTACCACGCAATCCAATGCAATAAAAAAAAACTCTAGCTCTGGTTAGAACTTAGACCATACAAGAGAGCCCAACTCTCTCACCAAAAGAGAGAGAATCTCACCTGAGAGAAATCCTACCCTAAAGAAGGGGGGAAAGGGGCAAGTGCCTCCAGTCACTGTATCACTGTATCACTGTCTTCCCATTGTTCATCAACTAGCTCAAATGGGCACTATTAACATCTCCATAAGTCCTGTGCAAACAGAAGTGTAACTCAAGGGCATCTGCTTGCTCCAGGGACAGGAAGAGCCTCAAACCATTCAGACATGTCAGTCCCCTTATATACACCAAAATAATCCTATCTGTTGACAGGGAGGGCCTGTCAACAAAGAACCCTAAGCAGAGTGTAGAAGGGTAGTGTCACCCCTATTACAGGTATAAGCAAAGGGTTAAGCCAAGGACTAATTGCTTCCTTGGAGATTATCTCTTATGTAAAATGCTGGAGAGAGAGAGGGGTTTGGTATAAAGTAATGCATCTTAATTTCACGGGCTTCATGTAATCTAGATGGTACCTACAAGGTCCTTCTTATTTATTATCTGCACAAGGGTGTTTCTGAGAATCCTGTTCTCTATATACTGAAAGGGTCATGCTTGACTGCTTGAGGGCAAATTAGTATGATCCTTCCTATAATTTTTTAAATATTTTATTACACGGTGATAATACAGAGTTATGTTGGGCGTTAGTGTCCGCCTCCTCAAGGTCAAAGTCCATCTCCCCCAAAAAATCTTTATTTGGTTGCATCTAAGTTATATATTTCCTATTTATGTCGTTTAGGCTGGTTATCTTTTGAAAGCTGTTCTTATGTATTTGTGTTTTTTTTTTAATTGAAAGATGTCATGTAGAGCTGGTTCTACAGTGTTCCACACTGCCCCCTCTCTTTTCTCCTCTGCGGTTTTTTTTTCTAAAAATTGTGGGGTGTTAGATGTTTTTTGTGGGGGGGGGTGGGTGGGGCGGGGGGGGGCGTTTGGGTGGGGGTTGAGGGGGGGGGGGGCGCTGTTCGCATGTTTGGGCCGTTGTTGTGGCTTTTTGTTGTCTGGTCTGGGCGTTCATCGGGGTGGTGGGCGTTCTTCGGTCTTGGCCCCAAGGTGGGGCTCCAAACTTTCGGGTTTCTGTCCGCGCGGGCCGCCCCCAGCCATCGTGGGCCTTTGGCCGTGGCCTGCGGGGCCGCAAGAGGAGGGGAAGGGCGCGCGCCTCCATCTTTCCTATAATCTTAAAGATAGTCTCACCTTAGCCAGGGTGGCAGTCTCCTGGTAAATTCTAACTGTCCCATGCTGAGTGCAGTGGGTACAAAGAGGAGTTGTGCCCAACCTAGATAACATGGAAGTCTTGGTAGATGTAAAAAAATCAGAAGTTATTCATAGTCAAGGTGAGTTCTGTAACTGCCACACCTCTCTCAGTGTTTACATAGAAGAGAGATCTCATTAGAATGAACCTTGGATTAAGAACACTTAAATAGATTAAGCTGTGAGCAAAGCTCTCAAGCTAACTCTTCCTCCCTCTACCCCCCACCCACTTCCTCATAATCTATAAATAAAATAATTTTACTTTACTGTTTGTGTTCTCCTGAAATTCTTTTCTATGAGAACAAAGCAATGTACCCAAAAGCCTGGTATAGGCTTTTTAGGGAGCTGAAGGCTGGGGCTGGCTCCCCCCACTTTGGCTCCCTCCACAAAGGCCTGGCTGCCCTGCCCAGAACTGCTGCTAAGACTCTCAGCCAGACACCAGGTAGGTACTCAGGCGCAGGGCAGAGTCTCTGCCTGCCAGCCCTGTGCTAGGCTGATGGGGCATCTTGGAAGAAGGGCAGGTTTTGCTCCTTGCCTACCCCTACAAACTCTTAGAAGCCAGAAAACCTTGTGCAGCACAACCACAGTTATACTCAAAAGTCAAAATCTGGTATACCACAAACAAGTGGGAGTTAGAGATTAGGTAAGATAGAGAAGGGAACAGTGTGCTAATAATTGTCAAAAATAATACAGGTGAGAACTGAGCACTGAATATAGGCAAAAAGATGCACATGATAACCTCTAAATGTATGTATTGCAATCCACAATGTGTAAGAAAATTGTGAGAGAGAGAGAGAGAGAGAGAGAGAGAGAAGGAGATAAAGAACCTAAGAACCTACCATAGAGGCAGGCTGGGGAGGAGGGAGGGAAGTGGGGACACTGGTGGTGGAAATGGGCACTGGTGGAGGGATGGGTGCTGGAACACTGTATGACCAAAACTCAAACATGAACATCTTTATAATTGTATATCTCATGGTAATATAATAAAATATTAATTAATTTTTTTTAAAAGACTGTTAAGGTCTAGGACTAACTACTTTTCTTCAAAGAGCAATTCCTTTCTCCAGTCTGAACTCCACGGCTCCCTAAGGAATCCCGAAGCAGGAATTATTTCTCACAACATGAAGAACATGTAGACTTCAGGTGCAGCTTTTACAGCTACCTCATGGGCCAGGGTGAGACATGAGGTCTTTACTGCAGAAGCTCATAGTAGATATTTATGAGTCCTGTATTTCCCAAGCACTTCCCCTGGTGACAGGGATACGTAGAGGAAAGGGGTAGCTTTCCTTCTGGGGGCTGCCATCTCTCTTCTCTCCACTGCAAATAAGCCAACCAGTGAACCTCTACCAGCAACAGCCATGTCCTGACATACTTAGAATTACTGCTTCAATCAATAAATTTGAAATTAAAAATAATTTAAAAAAATTGACCCATAATAACTTTTTCATTTGGGAAAAATAAAACAATATAAAATTTTCCATGCAAGGAATCATGTCCTCAAAGTACAGCTGTACCACATACTTGCTTATCATGTGTACTGTGTTCCTCCACATTTCCTAGCCCTTTTGCTATAAGGTAGAATCTTGGGAGGTAATATTGTGTCAGCAATACTATGGTCCTAATGTACCAACAGGGGTTTGTACTATGAAAATAGCAATATTAAAAAATAGTAATTTTGTTTAGGAATCACAGTCTCATAAGACTGTAACATCAGTTTAAAAAAAGCTGTTTCAATGATATCCTTCATTTCACTTAGTTCTTGTACCCATTGTTTTCATTGGTGGAATCTATAATTCCATCATGCTATTTAATGTAAGAACACTGCTTAGGAAGTCTTGAAACATATTTTCCCAAAGATTCTTTTTCACCTATAGTGCGGGGCGCTCCGCGGGGTCCCGCGTGCCAGGAGCGGGTTCCCTCTACCTCCGGCCGGCGGAATGGATGGAAATCTCGGTCCGTGCAGTTTTAAAAGGCTTTACTTATCACAGGTTCAGGCTAATCGCAAGGAAAAGCGGTGCTTAGGATTCCAGGCTGAACCCCAGCCACGTGAGGCCAAGATGGTGCCCAACGTGTAAGGGCTTTGTAGGGCTTCCAAGGGGAATGAGCACTCCCAGGAGAGATCCCACAAAGAAGAAGGCCCGGAGGCGGGAACCGGCTAGTTTATTCCTGTCTCAGACCTTCCTCCCACTGTTATGGAAAGCAGGGAAGGTCAATGCCCTTAGGTAATCCCTCCCTCACCTCACTAGGGCCTTTACTATGCTAATGTTTGAGCGAAATCTGCCTGGGAATGCCTTTGTAGTGTAGAGAATGGGGTTTCTGAGATGGCATGTCTCTGTACCAAAGACTAATACTAAGCAGTTAAATATTTCTCCAAGCCTTCACAAGTCTTTCTACTTCATTGTAGTTTTATATTTTAGTTGCCTTTGAGTATATCAGGGAGCCATGCTTGTTTGCTTGGAAGCAAACAGCATTTCTCTCTGGTCTAATTACTAGGGGTCCAGCGTGGCCAGGCTAATATGCTGGTAAGATAGCTAGTCACGAGAGGGTGGGAGAATATTTATACCAGTAGTACAGCATAAGGCGGATAAACGCCACATTTAGACTACCCTTATACGGGGATTCGGGGAGGCACTCCAGAGGATGGCGGCCTTAGGGTTCAAACGTAGGTACGTAATACTCTTTTAATTGACATAACTGTTTATTCATCTAATTTTTTATTTAAAAATCATATTTGGGGGCAGAGAGACAATACAGTATGTTAAGTACTAAGAGATAATACTTGCATGTGACTGACAGGGTTCGATCTTTGGCACCATAGGTCCCCTAAGGAGTGATCCTGAATGCAGAGCCAGCCCTAAGCACAGCCAGGTGTGGGTCCCCCAAAAAACAAAACAAAACAAATAAAACATTTAGAATGCAAATTGTGCAACTGAATTGTTGGTATAAAAAGAACAAGTGAGCTCTCTTAGTCATTCATTCATGGACTATAGGTTTTCTTATTTAATGTTTAATAGATAAGTGAGAAAGTTATACAAAGTTGAATATAAGAACAAAGCCAACTTTGATTATATGATCTTAATATCTGCATTGTGTTTTCCCACCCTAATTTGACTAGTTTTACTAGTACTTCTGATTGGTTTTATTTTATCCTTGATAGAATAATTATTTTCATATTAGCAATTTAGGTTATATTTTATCTAAGTTATGAATGTATAGATTATATAGAATGTATATATTTTATCTAAGTTATGAATGTATAGATTTATAACCATTGAAATGTTTATAAAAATACAATATGTATTTTAATAAGTTTTTCAGGTGATTCATAGATTTTCTATAGACACTCATAGACACTTTTGAATAATGAAGTTCCAGGCACAGTACTAGCAAAGGACTTTCTGTATTTATCTTGTATAATTTATCTTTCACGAACGAATTTCCCCACGGGTGAAGGGAGACGTTTTCTAGAGATGACACAATGACTTCATAAATTCAAACCAGCTATATTCTATTCAGGTTATTAAAGACTGACCAAAATGAAAGCCACTATTTGAATATGGACAAATGTGCATAGTCAAATCATCAGAATTTAAAATGCCCCCTGATGTCTCTGAAATGTTGATTCACAGCCCAAACAAACTAAATCTTTCATCATGTCTGCCTGATCTAACTTCCTGGTCAGTCTAGTACACATATATATATATATATATATATATATATATATATATATATATATATATATGTGTGTGTGTGTGTGTGTGTGTGTGTGTGTGTGTGTATATACATACGTATATATATGTATATATATATATATGTACTACAAGGCAGTATATACAATGCTACCACTCTAAAAGAGGTAAAAATTCCTAGACACCTATCACAATGTAATTTCTTATATATAGTTTATGGTTTCAGTTGTAGCACTGAAAACCAATTTTTTCATATTTTTTATTTGAAATCTCTATGTTGATAAACAATTTATTTCTGGCTCAATAAAATATTTAGGTAAAATAAAGTTCTCTGAATTTTTTTGATAAATCAAACATGAAAACTGTGAAACAAAGCCACTTTCTAACTAAGGTTTTTGTTTTAAAAGATTATTTTTACAGAAATTATAGTATTTGTATTAGTAGGTATTTACTATAGTCACAAACAGTAACTACTAAACTTATCTGAGTTTCTGTTTTAAATATTGATATATGTTGATCTAAATAACAAAAAGTCCTTAAGGGAAGTTCTCAAGATATTTAAGACAAGCTTTGTGAGATATAACTGCGAGAATCACTGGGTTTTAAAAAAGCAAACTCTACATTGTAGGAAAACAAAATCCAAAACAGGAGTTTCCCCTTTCCCTACTCTCTCCAGGCCACTCATGCAGGGAGCATTCATGATATCACAACTGGGCTCCATCTCAGATATCTGTATTCACTCAACACAATGAGAGGAACCTGAGTGATTGCTACCCATAATCTGTATCTGCAGGCATAATTCCAATTTATATTTTCTTGGTGCCACTTGCATTCTGCATTAACTCAAGTTTGAATCAGAATTATCTTCTATGAATTCCTGACTTCTGGGAAATTAGGATTATTTTTTTTCTGATTTTACTGGCACAATTCCCTCATTTATAAAGATTTCTGTCATACTCCATTGGTGACCCTTATATTTCTGATGCCACTGTCAGAGGTCTTTTTAACATGAGACTATTTATCAGAAGTATGTCCTTGCTCTGGAAAGGCAAATATATTTCATAGCAAGTGCCAGCTCTGATGTATTGTTAGCAGCTGCCTGGAATATTGTTTGAGAAGGATTCTGAGGCATTTCCAGGCTTAGCAAGACAAATGCTTTAATTGATTAGGGATCTACCCTGGGTACCAGAAAGAAGAGTATTAGCTTATGTGTTGTTTATTTGCTTACTCTGCGAAATCAATTGGAATTGCTATGGTCAAACAGATGTTGAGAATAATAAATGTTTAGTTTGTGTAAAAATTATACAGAAATGTTGTTATTCTTACCCCTATAGATGAATACTAACATCAGCAATATTGTGTCCTTCATAAACAAGATCTGCTTAAAATGTATGCATACATTTTAAGATTCATAGAGACACATAAGCATAAAGAAAGATTAGAATTACCTCAAGGGCCTGCATTAACATTGCCTATGTGTCTAAAAATGGAGACATTTTAACCTGCCATGTGAGCTAGGTTATATGTCACCTACCTTTAATTTGGACGTTAAAAAGCTTGGTCAGAATTTGCTTTCAGAACAAACTCTTTAGACTGTAACTTAGGCCAGTAAACTTGGGAATGTCAGGAGTTGACAGCTTCCAGATATTGTTGCTGTTGCAATAGTGTAGCATCTGATATATGTTCTCAATTTCTTCACAACACACTATCTTGTCAATGTAATTAATAATAATCTCGAAGAAGGAAAGGAGAAAGAGAGCATGGAGATGGATGAAGAAAAAAGGTGAAGTATAGACATAAGTTGTTCCTGGAGATGTTAGCCAGTCTGACTTTCCCATGCCTGGCACCGTGCAGGCAATATATGTTTCCTTAGAATGTGTTCCTACAATGTTTAACTCTGCTCAACAACTGTTTTTTCCAGGATATTAACTAGGAATATATTCTTTTAAATCACATTGTATTGGGCCTTAACACGTGGTGGCCACCATCTTGGCCTACACGTGTCTGGGGTTCTAGCTGGGAATCCTAAGCACAGGGTTTTTCCTATTGCTGATTTGCATGCCTGAACCTGTGATAAGTCTTTTCAAACTGAAAAAAAGAAAAAAAAAAAATCACATTGTATTGATGAAATAGAGGATTTTAGCTCCTTTGAGAATTTGGATCAAACACTGACAAAAACATTGACTTGTTCCTTTAAGAATTTGCCTTTTTGAACAGTGTGCTAATAATTGTCGAGGGTACTAATGCCAACCTAGAACTGAGCATTAAATAGAGGCAAAAGGATACACATGACAACCTTTTAATGTATGTTCTGTAATCCATAGTCTGGAAGGGAAGGAAAAGAGAAAGAGAGAGAAAGGGAAAGAAATAAAGAACCTGCCATGGAGGTGGGCTGGGGAAGGGGGAGGGAACCGGGACGTTGGTGGTGGGAGATGGGCACTGGTGGAGGGACGGGTGCTGGAATACTGTATTACCAAAACCCAAGTATGAACTTTTTAATTGTATATCTTTTTATTTGTATATCTCACGGTGGTATAATAAAATACTTCACTGTATCACTGTATCACTGTCTTCCCGTTCATCATCGATTTGCTCGAGCAGGCCCCAGTAACATCTCCAAGGGCACCTGCATGCTCCAGCAATATAAAGAGCCTCAATCCATTACGGAATGAGGTCTATAATTGTTACTGGTATTTGGCATATCAAATACAACACGGGTAGCTTGCCGTGCAGGTAGCATACTCTTGTAGGCATCTATAAATCCAGCATTTATTGATGAATCGTGCGGCCGCTTGTGGCTGCGCAAGCCGGGCAGTGATAGGCTGGTCTGCTGGGTGGAGTTCTGACCAGAGAGAAGTCCGGATGTGGAAAATGGAGGCCCTCATGGAGTGGGGGATCGTCTGGCTTGTTGTGAGGCTCTGCTGGGGTGGTGGGCCAGGGCTAGAACCCACCATCCTTCCAGGGCACCTCGTGAGCCGCTGGTCACAGGGAGAGCCAGTAGCAGCTCTGCCCCATATCTGCGAAGTCTCTGGCCCGGCATACCTGAGCAGGATTTAAGAAAGACTGCTGCAGGATGGAACTTGATGAGCTGGGCTGTGATAGGCTGGTCTGCTGGGTGGAGTTCTGACCAGAGAGAAGTCCGGATGTGGAAAATGGAGGCCCTCATGAAGTGGGGGATAGTCTGGCTTGTTGCAAGGCTCTGCTGGGGTGGTGGGCCAGAGCTAGAACCCACCATCCTTCCCGGGTGCCTCGTGAGCGGCTGGTCACAGGGAGAGCCAGTAGAAGCTATGCCCCATGTCTGCGAGTCATACTTAAAAAAAAAAAAGAACCTGCCATGGAGGTGGGCTGGGGAAGGGGGAGGGAACCGGGACGTTGGTGGTGGGAGATGGGCACTGGTGGAGGGACGGGTGCTGGAACACTGTATGACCAAAACCCAAATATGAACTTTTTAATTGTATATCTTTTTATTTGTATATCTCACGGTGGTATAATAAAATACTTAAAAAAATAAAAAAAAAAAAAAAGAATTTGCCTTTTTTGTCATTTTGGCTGGGAATTATATTGTGAAAATTGTACACAGAAAAGCAAGTGATGCCTGGAGCTAATAAAATCTGGCCTTAAAAACAGTTTTCTGAAGGGAATTTGTGGAAAAGTAAAACCAGAAAAGACCAATATAGAATTTGTCTTTTCCCTTGGAAACAAAGAAATCGTGCTTTTGGATATATTTCACAATTTATAAACACGTGTCTTTAAATGAAATAATGAACAATAGAATTAAAGATAATTCTAGTAAAAAATAAAGGGAGAATATATGCATATGAAATTTTACAGTTTACAATTACTTAATATGATTTAAGTCAGATGCACTTAGCAATAAGAAAATGATATGGACCTTAAACAACACCTGTCATCTACTGGAATATTGAATTCTTGAATGATCTGTGTTGTGAACAACTTTGTATTTCATGGTGTTGAAATAAAGTTTAAAAAACAACACTAGTCATAGACTTAGTATTGAAGGTAAAAGATCACATTGAAACAGAAACATACTTTGTTACTCCCAACAAAAGCTACTAATGTCAAAATAGGGAGATTAAGTTTCATTCTGGAATGAAAAGTTAAACATAGAGACGGAGAAATAGTATAGTTCAGACGCTAAGGAAGCCGGCTGCCTGGTATGTAGCCACCCCTGGTCCAATCCATGATAATGTACATGACCCCCTGATCACTGAGAGGAGTGATCTCTGAATACCGAGCCCTCAAAAAGCCCTGAGCACCATAGGGTGTGCCCCAATCATACAGAAAGGAGAAATTTAAAAAAAATTAGAGAAAAGAGGAAATATTCTAAAATGCAATTTTTTTTTTTTTGGGGAGTCACGACTGGCAATGCTCAAGGGTTACTCCTGGCTCTGCAGTGCTCAGAGGACCATATGGGATGCCGGGGATCAATCAAGGGTTGGCCGCATGCAAGGCAAATGCCCTACCCACTGGACTATCTCTCCAGTCCCTAAAACACAATATTTAGTTCACTTCTTTTTAGGAGTTAGAGTGAATGTTAGGAATATATTAGGTTGTAGCAAGTGTTTCTTAAGAGCAAGTCTTGAAAAATGGACACATTTGAAAAATCTGAATTCCATATACAAGGTGACATCACACCATGTTCATCTTAGGGCAAAAGGAATTGTATGATATTTAAAACAATTATATTCAAAGGGACCTATTGCATTTTATGAACTACATAAATCAGGTTCTTAAATGACTCTTTAATCCTTTCATAATTTTTTTTAGACCTAGCATTCTAAGTGAGACTAGTTTATTATGAGTGCGTTTTTCTCTAAGAAAATATTGCTACTAAGTTAAATAAAAACAAATTTTTTGTCAAATTTAAAAGGTGATAACAGAAATAAAAATTTTGAGTTCTGGAAGTCTTGTCTAGAGATGCAATTGAAGGATCTGTGATGTTTAACTATAACGAAAGAAAACAGAAGGAACATGTTTTGAAAGTGTGAAAAGTTGTCACAGAAAAGACATATTACAGTCATTCTGAGGATCACCTCAGGAAAATATATGGCAGCAACACGGAAACATCTCTCATAAGAAAGAAATTTCTACCACATCTGTCTAAAAATTGATTAGTCAACCTTGCAAAGAAGAAAACAAGTGAAAAGTTCTTGGCACTCTGTTAAGGTCTTTCAGAGAAATTATTATTGTGTCAAGTATGACACATAATGGTGTGAAGCTTTCTTCTCTAGTATGCTAATATTCTATACCACGTGTGACTTTCTACCTATATTTAAGCTCATAATTTCTCTTTTCATTAACTTTTCTTTAATACCTGCATGGCATATAGGGTATAACTGAAGAAACTACACTTGACACATAATAATCACTCAAAACACATGGTTTGCATTAGAACTTCGCTTTGGCTGCTCTATGGGTTGTAAGTTTGGATAATTCTGTAATGACATATGTCAATCATTATATTATTTTTCGGAATATTTTTACTGCTCTCAAAACCTTCTGTTCTGCCTATTCATCCCTCTCCCTTTGACAACCTCCAGAAAGCACTGAATGCTTTACTGAACCCATTATTTTGTCTTTCCTAGAATGTATTATAATTGGAATCATGTTACATAGCTTTTCAGGTGGGTTTCTTTCTCTTAGTACATTCATTAGTCCATTAATCTGTGGTTTTTAACGAGTTGAAAGATCAATTCTTTCTAGTGCTGAGTAATATTACATTATATGAATGTCCCACAGCTCACGTACGCATCAACCAACTGAAAGAATAGTAGTTGCTTCCAAGTTTTGATAATTATGAATAAACATGTGATAAAAACTCTATGAAAATGTTTTTGTGTGGACATAAACTTTCAACTCCTTTGGGAATATCAAGGAGTGCTCTGGGTTGTGTAGTAAGTGTGGATTTGAATCTTGTTAAGAAAGCTCTATGTTGTGTCCTTAACTGACTGAATATTTTGCATTCTCAGCAATTTGTGAGATTCTTATAGTACTGCATTGTCGGGGCGCTCGCGGGGGTCCTGACAGTGCCGGGAAGCAAGTTCCCTTCTACCTCCGAAGCCAGCGAGGAATGGATGAACACTCAGGAATCCAATGCAGTTTTAAAGGCTTTACTTATCACAGGTTCAGGCATACAAATCAGCAAAAGAACCCGATGCTTAGGATTCCAGGCTAGAACCCCAGCCACGTGTAGGCCAAGATGGCGACCACCACGTGTAAAACTTCCAAGGGGAATAAACGCTCACAAGGCGAGATCCCACAGGGAAGAAGACCTGGAGAGCAGGAAACGGCAAGTTTATACCCACCCCACCCCCGACCCCCGCAACTCAGACCTTCCTCCCATTGTTATGGAAAGCAGGGAGGGTCCAATGCCCTTAGGTAATCCCTCCCTGCATCTCACCTAGGGCCTTTACTGTGCTAATGTTTTGAGCCGGGAATGCCTTTGAAATGTAGAGAAGGGGGTTTCTGAGATGGCATGTCACTGTACCAAAGATCAACACCAATGCCAGTTAAATATTTCTCCAAGCCTTCACAAGTCTCCTCTACTTCATTGTAGTTTTATATTTTATCAGGGAGCCATGCTTGTTTGTTTGGAAGCAAACAGCATTTCTCTCTGGTCTAATTACTTAGGTGTCCTACGTGGCCAGGCTAATATGCTGGTAAGATCTAGCTAGTCCCACGATGATTGTGATAGCATGGGAGAATATTTATACCAGCTAGTATAGCATGCATGGTCGGATAAACTGCCACATTTAGACTACCCCCTTATCTACGGAGTGATTTACGGGAGGCAATCCAGAGCAGATGCAGCGGCCCTTAGGAGTCCTGCAACAACTCCA